>CM034148.1:135576306-136176306 GCA_019776745.2 Taxus chinensis | reverse complement strand
TGGCAATGGCAGTGCTCTTATGGCTTTAACTCTTTCTGGATCAATTGTTAATCCTTCTTTGGAGACAATGTGGCCAAGGATTTTTCCTTCATGGGCTAGAAAAACACACTTTTTAGGATTCAAGGAGACTCCAAATCTTCTACACCTTTGGAACACTTGTCTCAAATGAAAGAGGTGGTCTGCTGTATTTTTTGAAAAAACAGTGATATCATCAAGATATATCAGTACAATGTTGTTAATCAAACCTTTGAACGCCATGTCCATTGCTCTTTGGAAGGTAGCTCCAGCGTTGGACAGCCCAAATGGCATTTTCCTGTATGCATAAGTTCCCCATTTAGTTGTAAAGGCTGTCTTGAACTGATCTTCTTCCTTCACCATAATCTGATTATACCCTGAATAGCCATCAAGTAGTGAAAACCTCTCGGAGCCAGCAACAACTTGTAAAATCTGCTCCATGGAAGGAAGTGGATAATGATCCTTGAGAGATGCTCTATTCAAATCTCTGAAGTCAACACACAATTTGATTTCCCCACTCTTCTTTCTGACTGGAACCAAGTTGGCAACCCAACTAGAATGCTTGATAGGGAATATGATTCTTGATTCTATCAACTTATTCAATTCTTTTCTCATGAGAGGCTCCATGTGGGGGTTGACTGGCCTTTGTTTCTACCTGATGGGCTTAGTATTTGGATCCAATTCAATGGTGTGTTGAGCTAACTCGGGATTGAAACCTTTCAAATCTTCATAGCTCCAAGAAAACACATCAGGGAATTCTTGACAAAGTTGTATGAACTCATACCTTTCTTGCTCAGTTGTCATCTTACCAATTTGGAGTGATTTGCCTCTTTCTACTGAGATGGACACTGAATCTTCTCCCTTCACTTGGATGTTTGCTTTCTCCTTCCTAAACTGATCATTAGGATTGAAAATGGACTCCAAAGTAATAAGCCCCTTTGGTAGTTTGTTGGTTCTCAGCTGCACCACCTGGTCACCATACTGCTGCTCCAACTTTTCCTGATTTTTGGCTGAGAATTCAGCCTCTTCTTGCAAGAAATGGATGATTTGCTGATCATTTTCAAACACTTTCCAACTTACATTGTTGTCCGGCACTGAAGGCCTTACAATCACATGGATGTTTGGTTGTACCTTGTCCTTTTGAATGCTCTCCACAACGTCAAAGGCTGCCCCAACTGCTGCAAGCCTGTCAGCAGCTTGGTTCTCTTTTCTAGGAATGGATTTTATGCTAAAGCCCTCAAAATCTTCAATGAGGTCCCACACCCTGTTCTTGTAGCACTTGAGTAGATCATTCTTGATAGCATGCTGCCCCTTAACTTGGTTGACAATCAACTCACTGTCACCAAAGACTTGCAAGTTCTTTATTCCTCTCTTGATTGCCCAATGCAGTCCTTGCACCAAGGCTTCATATTCAGCAGTGTTATTAGAGCATGCAAACTGAAATCTAAAAGCTGAATAATACTTAACTCCTTGAGGTGAAACCAGCATGGATCCCCCTCCTGCACCTTGTCTACTCCTTGATCCATCAAAAAAAAAAACTGCCATACCTCATTGTCATCTTTGTGGTTTGGCTTGGTGATGCTAGGAATAGGCTGATTTTCTTCATGTATGTAATAGACTCCTAGCTCAGATTCTTCTATTTCTTGATAAGGATCAAAAGCATGCACCTTGCTTGCCCATTCATCAAGAGTTAAATCTGGGATGCTTCCAACCTTGGTGTCAGCTTCATCAGTGCTTGGATGATCTTCTTGATCAAACGCTGAACAATTGGCATTAATCTGACTTGGAGTGTAAGGCTCAATGTGAAAGTTTGCAATAGGTTCAGACCTGATTGTGGCTTTGGTTCCATATCTTGTTCTGAACAGCATGTGTGACCAATCAGCAGACAAGTAACCTCCAATCTTAGCTGTGAAATCCCTTGACAAACATAGGGCAAAGAGTGGTGGAAGGTCTATTACTGAGACATCTTGCAAAACAACCACGTTGGGACAGGCATGTAAAGTAAGACTCAAGTTTTTAATCACTCCAACTGTTGTTACTACTGTCCCATCCAATTACACCACCCCTTTGGATATGGTTTCATACTGAATTCCCAACTGATCAGCTATTTTCTTGGGCATTACTGAACTACTTGCCCTGGAATCAATCATGCAATTGTGTACTAATTGATTTCCAATAATCAATGAAACGTAGAATGGAGGGGGCTTCAATATTTTACCTTGCTGTCCTCCATGATTCCCCTCAGGCTGGGAAGCATTTGTGAGCACCTTCTCTTGCATTTGGACTTGCTGATTTGAAGTTGACCAGTCCTTCATGGCAGCTTGTAGCAAATCTCTTTGGCCTGGGATAGATAGTGATTCCCACATTGATATGTTTACATTTGTCTTCTTCATCTGATCAATGATACTGAATGGAGATGAAGTATCCCTCTACTGTCCCTTGGCCTACACATTCATTCCTTGCACATGGGCAGCAACAACTAGCATTTGGGTTGGCCTAGGGGTTGTTTTAGGCAATCCTTGCATGCTTGGGATTGCATTTTGTTTGCCAATAGTTTGTGGAGTGACAGAAGGTCGTGAATTACTTGGGGCCAATGGCTGTTCTTCACCCAAATTTCTTCTCTTTGACCTTGTGTTGGCTGCAACACTTTGGGAAATCATTTGATTCATGCCACAAAAATATTCTGCCTGCCAGTTTACAAGTGTGGTATCATTTGGAGCTGATTGCTGCTGGAATGTTTCTTGTTGCTGGTTATTTCCTTGACTACCTTCACCCTCCACACCAGTTGTTGTCACCATTAATGCTTGATTCAAGGCACCGTTGAAGCACATGGACTGGTTATGAGGTTCATTGCATGGGAAACACCAATCATACTCTTGAGCTATATTGTTTTGTACTGGCACTAATGCTTTAGATGCAGATGTAGCATTGGGATTATAGGGCTGAAATGGTTTGTTGGCAGGAGGCCTTGCTTGATTTAGATTTGCAGCTGGATTGGGTGGTCTATGAGGTTGATATGGCTACCTGTTAGGCTGAGCTTGAGGCTGGAAGGAAGGTCTAAAACCTTGAGCTTGCTTCCTTTTGAGTGTAACCAGCTCATTACCTAGATTTTGCAATTGCTTCATGACTTCTTGAAGTTCATTTGAGGCACTAGAAGATGAAGTGGAAGCTTCACTTGAATTCTGATTTCTAGGAGTGGGAATAGAAGCTAAACTAGGCACTTGGCTAGTACTTGGGCTCTCTAAACTTGGAAATAATGGCATTGGAGGCCTAGGAGCCAGTTTGCCAGCTTGAATCAAACAATTTTCAGCTCTAATGGCAATGCTATAAGCAATGGGGATAGTTGTGCCTCCCATGGACTGAATTAACATAGAAATATCAAAATTTAAAGCTTTAAGGTAATAAAGAAAAGCACCTTCTGCTGTTGGCCTGACTGCCACTGGAATTCTCTCCCAAGTCCTTTGAAATCTGAAATTAAAATCAGTCAGCTGCTCATTGGGAGCTCTCTTGATGGTTGTCAACTGCTCCAAAAGGGACAAGTTGTCTCCCTTTTCCCCAAACTGCTCATGGAGGGCTATACATAGCTGATTCCAATTTTGAATAGAACCTGAGGCAAGACTCCTGAACCATTACAAAGCTTTCCCTTTGAATGAAGATGCCAGCAGTTTGACAGCAACTTGCATCTCATTGATCTCATGGATTGCACAAATGTTAGCAATATCCTTAACATGATCACCAGGTGAGGTCTGATTTTCTCCAGTGAAGTATGGAATGTTCTTCAATGCTGCAACTGGGATTGGATTTTGTGCATTGAGAGCAAGTGGGCTGCTGCTAGTGAAATTGACATAGGGGTTGTTTTGTGCCATTCTGATTGGCCTTAGAACCCTTGTTGATTGAATGAAAGGCCTACCAGGTGGAGGAGTTGAGAGAGTTCTGTTTGGTGGAGATGGAGACCTTTGGATTCTCCTCTCACTTTGCCTTATTCTTGGAGATAACTGCAGATATTCAAACAGCACCTCTTCCTCTCCAGCTCTTGACCTTGTGTTGATTCTTCTCATGAGTTTTCAGGTCTGCACTGCTAAAACCAGCTGATTCTTCTTCCTTGGAGTCGCCAGATGTGTAATTTATAGCTCTTTTAAAGCAAGAAACTTGCAACAAATGCACATAAATTTTGTTGCAATGAAGATGAAGACCTCTAAGGTCCCACTGGGCGTGCCAAAATTATTGTGGCAAATCAGCAGCACCCCCTGGATGTTGATCAGATTTCTAGTTTGATCATACTAGCATCCAGTGTGATTGCACAACATTGAATCCTTTCCCCAAGTGTGGGACTTGCAAAATGAGAAAAGAATCTCCAGTTTAGAGGCTGGTTCCTCAATTCCTCTGGTCAGATTTATCACTTACAAGTTGCAGAGGTCTATATTCCTAACCCTACCCTAAATTCCAAAGGAGACAGAGATAGAGAATGCAAAAAAGCTAAAACTAATGCTAATAGGTGATGCACCAAAGGAGTGGTGAGCATTTTTTACTTATGCAGATTGACACAGTCCATAAAAATGCAACAAAGAACCTCATGCACAAACTGATAATTGTAATGAAGGATCATAAATTAACCAAACAACACCAGCAGAGGATGAAAAATTAATCACAGGGCCTGTATTGTTATTTTAACATCAAAATCACTTGCATTATAACACCTGGGAGGAAAACATGAGTTGCAGTTCTTATAAAAGGTCTAATATTCCACCAAAATCACTTCCAAGGTGAGAAAGGGGACTTGCAATACACAAAAAATGTTCAACCCTTTGAAAATGAGCCAAATCTGGCTTTTACAGTGCAAGGGACGAGCCCAGGAGAGAGAAACATGGGAAAACATGGAAGGGATTCAACCATTGACCAAAACACATTCAAAATAGCATGGGCATCCTTACAAACCCATCCCCTGACATTTTTAGCCATGCTGGGAGAGAATGCGAGCCATTCTTCATTAAAAACGGTGGTTGAAACGTCATTTCTGTCCATGACCACGTGCCAGAGGAATTTTTCAATTTTATCTCTCCAAACTCCATCAAAATGCAAAAATGACCCTGGAATCTTGTAGATAATTTCACCAGCTTTCCATTGATATAAAGAACGTGAAAAACTGAGCTCTGGATCGAAAGATATGGCCATTTGAAGTTTTAGGGCAAAACAGGGCCAAATCGGGTTGGCGGGCAAAAATTCAAATTTTTGCACCTTTTTGGTCATTTGGAAAATTTTCCAAAATTTCCCCGTGCTCCGCCACTCTAGGTGCCATGTGGCAGCATCTCATTGGCCACGGGCCTTTCAAGGGAAAATTTTTCCAAAAAACTCCGCCGAGCCATAACTTCAAAAATACATGGAGTTAGGAGGAAAACTTTACCTTTCTGGAAAGCTGAGAAAGAGCTCTATCCAATGGTGTCATTTCTAGAAGGTTTTGAGTGCCTGAAAAGAAAAATATTATGACTGAGGCACAAGAGAGGAAAAAATGAGAGGAGTTAGCCACAAAAAATGAGCAGGGGCACATTTTGGATAACACATACCAAGCCTCCTTAGGTATGCCTCCATCCAAGGCACTTGAGGGTCATCTGTTTATCGAGTACATAGTTGTTCTTGCGGCTTCTGCCCAAAAAGAAAGAGACAGTCCTGCATGTAACCTCATGCTCCTAGCATGTTCAATTATTGTTCTATTCATCCTTTCTGACATCCCATTCTGCTGCAGAGTTCGTGGAACCATCTTTTTCCTACGGATTCCATTCTTAGAACAATAATCATCAAATTCATTTTTGCAATACTCCCCTCTAATATCTGACCTGAGACATTTTATCTTAAGACCTATTTCATTCTCTACCAAGGCTTTCCATTTAACAAAAGTGTCAAATACATCTGATTTGTTTCTAATACAATAAACCCAAACTTTCCTTCTTACATCATCAATAAAAGTAACATAATAACTTAAACCCCTAAGAGATGATACCTGAGTCGACCCCCATACATCAAAATGCACCAAATCTAACTTACTCTCTTTCTTTGTAGGTCTAACCTTGAGAAACCTTACTCACTTATGTTTCCCATATATGCAGTCCTCACAAAACTCCAAACTTGTTTCTGTATATCCGGGAAAATCCTTCTTTATGTTCTCCATGCCCTTATGGCTCATATGACCGAGCTTATAGTGCTACAATGTTGTATCTACTTTTGAAGCCACAAGATTACAAACATTAGTGTTATAAGTGGTTAAATATAAGGTTTCAACCTTCTTACCTCTTGCCACCACAATAGCACCCTTGGTAACCTTCCAAGAGTCTGCTGTAAATATCATGGTACAACCATCACTTCCCAACTGCCCTATCGATATCAAATTTCATCTTAATGTAGGCACATGTGTGACATCCTTCAATAGCCAAGTATTCACATTCTGCATCTTTACTGGAACAAAACTTTTTCCAACTATGTTGCAAGGCTCATCAACACCAAGAAAAACATGCCCAAAATCTCCTTGAACATAATCAACAAAATAATGCCTATGTGGAGTAGCATGGAAAGAAGCCCCCGAATCTAAAACCCAAGATTCAGTAATGTTGTGTAAAGAAAGAATCAAAGCATCCTGACATACATGACCCATTGCCGCATTTACCTCCTTGTTTTCTTCCTATTGTTTCTTCTTGTCCCGAAACTCCCAACAGTCCTTCTTTGCATGCCCAAACTTTCCACAATGCCAGCATACTATCTTGCTTTTGGATTTTGACCTTGCTCGATCCTTTGATTTTCCATGGCTTCCTCTATTCTTCTATCTCCCTCTAGTTTCCACTGTCAAATCATTTCCTGAAATAGAAGATTCCCCAGAGATTTTTCTTTGCATTTTCTCACTTAGAATCAACCCTACAACATCATTAAAATTCAACTTTGAGTTATCTGGAACCGAGTTACTTACCGCCATTACCAGGCTATTCCAAAGGTAAAGAGCATAGAATTAGTAAAGCCCTAACTTCTTTATCAAATTCTATCATAACCGAAGCTAGCATATTCACAACCATATTAAAATCATTTAAATAATCTACTCTTAAACCATTCTCATACAACTTCATATTAAACAAACTTTTCATTAAAAATATCTTGTTAGAGGCAGAGGGTTTTTCATACAACTTTCTGTTAGTACCGAATCACAGCACCCCTGGATGTTGATCAGATTTCTAGTTTGATCACTCTAAGCATCCAGTGTGATTGGATAACATGGGTACTATCTCCAAGTTGTGGGACTTGCTACTTGAGATAGACCTCCAGAGAAAGCTGGTTCTTGCTCCTAAACTACCTGCCACAATCTACTCTAATGCAGGAGAAACTAGCTATTCTAACCTAAATTTCCAAGGGACCAGGGAGAGAGAATACATAGAATGAAATCCTACACTAAAGCGGTGATACACCAAAAAATGAGGGTGGGAGAGTAATCTCCAAATGTGCGAAATACAGAGGCAAAGTGCACACTAGAAGAGGTGATGACAGTTCACCATAATCCAGCAAAATGCATTCACAACAATATTCCAAGCACACACAATGATAATAAATTCCTGTAAGAACATAAATGGACACAATATACTTGTAGAAAGATTAAAGGGGCAAGAAGAATGCAAGGAAACACAGCAGGGGAAGATACATCCACAAACTGATATTTTATTGCTTCATGATATGCACAGTTCAATCTATTACAAGATAAGGGCCTGGATCACCATGCAAGGAGTCCACTACAAGGGCCTGCAACACACTGGCTTCACAAAGAAATTTTGACAGAGCTTTGCTACCCAAAAACTCTCCCCCTTACAATGAGCCCAACACTCCAATTTATAGAAAAAATGAGAAGGAGAAGAGAAGGGAAAGTGGAAATCCCAAAATCTGTCCTTCAACCACCTGTAAGAGGCATTAAATTGAGTGGAATGGTTTTCCATTACTTGCAAAAGGCTCCCCATACTGCCCCATGTGCTGCAGCAGAGAAAGAATGATGACCATGCCTCTTAAATGCACTCCCAGCTACCAAATAAAACATTGTTCTAAACCCGGCCACGTTTTCTTAAAAACCTCAATCAATTTCTGATCAAATCCGGAATTTCTTGATTTCTATGCATCGGGCTCGGAAACACGATTCCAACGGTACCAATTTTGTGCGATTTCATTGAGAAATGCAAAAGTTATGGCCTTCTGAGTGCAGGCAGCTATTTTGGGCCTGGCAGGCGTTTTCTGTCATTTGACGGGAAAGAGCATTTACTGACTGGAGCCGAACACATTGCCTTTATTTAAATATATCTATCCTCATTAAAATTAAGAATGTGGCATAGAGGACGTCGTGCCCGTTCCAGAAAGTCCAATTTTATCAAAATCGGAGCTCGGAGTCAAAAGTTATGGCCGTTTGAAGTTTCCGGACCAAACGTTGACTTTTCCTCCTGTGACACGTGTCATGATTTGATTGGTCCTCAGATTCTTCGGGTTTTCGCGTCCCACGCGTCCCTTTGTCCCATTTGGTACAGTGCTCTTTGTGCTGATTTCGGCCGAACCGGCCGGTTCGCGCCTTTTTGTCCCATGCGTCCCATTTGCCTTCCGGGCTGCCTCGACTCTTTTCACCCGGTTCGGCCGGTTCGCACATTTTTGGCCCAAATGTCCCATTTGCTTTCGGACCATTTGTTCCCATTTCGGCCGAACCGGCCGGTTCGGGTATTTTTGTTCCACTTGGCCCACTTTGTTTTGGACTGCCTCGACTGATTTCGGCCGAACCGGCCGGTTCGGGTATTTTTGACCCAAACGTCCCAGACTGTCCCTCTCAGCAGTTAGTCGATTTTTTCTCTCTGTTGAACCGGCATTTCGCGCCCGCCGTGTACTTTTGTCCCATTTGTCCCTGCTGCGTTTCGAACTGTTTGTGCTGATTTCGCCCGATTCGGCCGGTTCGCGCTTTTCTGTCCCACACGTCCCAGAGGCGACCTTGAGCAGGACTTAGCCAATTTTCATGATTTTTCCTAGATCGGCCTATTTGCCTTTTGAACCTTTTTTTCACATTTTCTCAGAACTTACTTTCTTCCTCTTGGACAGGGGAGTTAGACAAATATGAGGGGACCCTAGGAACATGACTTTTCACCCTGAATCAATATAATTGCTTGCATGTTATCAAAATTACCTTGGGGGTGAATTTTGGATAACACTTTCCTAATGCATCCATTAGTTCTTTTGTAGTATTTTCCTTTGAAACATTAAATAATATCGAAGATGTAAGACACAACCGGATTGTCCCAAGTGCCTTCCTATCCAGCAAATCCCATTCCGCATCCATCATGCTCGAGGGTTTGTTCACCTTCTCAGACAATGAAATATAAATATCCTTCTGATAAAGGTAATCTTCCATTTGCATCTTCCAAAGACTGAAATTCTACCCGTTGAATTTATCAAACCTTGATCTTCCATCATCTGTCATAGCTCCCACTCAAGATAAAACTTTCCCTGCGATTCAACACTTCAGCAAACCAAACCATGCTCTGATACCAATTGTTAGGAAATAAGGGATAAAATATGTGGAATAATCTCTCACAGAATCGCAACAGTAGAAACTAATATGCAGAAAATATTACAGATCTCAAATAAAAGTGTAGAATAAAATAACACAACACAAAGAGACAATATTTAACATGGTTCACCCAATTTAGGCTACGTCCACCAAGAATCACTTGCTCATATTTTATTACAAATTATCACTCTCTCCATACAATACCCAAATCTGTTTGGAGCTATGCTCAACAAACTCTATAAAATTCACACCCGAATTCAAAATACATCTGCAATGTTACATTATCCTACCATATGCATAAAACCATATAAGTAGACAACTGCTTAAGTAGTTTTACAAAACTATGGGTATCAAAACCATGGGCCAAAACTGTCCCACAAACTTATGGGTCAAAATCCCACCCATATGAGAAAATCACGTTTCCCGGTATATCAGGCACATTTTAAGGCCAAAAAAAAATCTCCAGGGCTACGCCCCCAAACCCCGGTGAGACAACTGTGGAAAGTGTACAATACTCTTAGTGTACAGTCTTCAACACTTTCTCACATGAAAACATGCTCCACAACCTAACACCAAATGGAAACCCAACTACAAAACCATATCTCAGCCATTTTATGGCAAACAATGTGACCTCACCTTAGCAGAAAATAAACAAAACAACATGGTTTCTCCTGATCTGTCACGGCACCATCAAGCTTAGAGAAGGAAAAAATGGTATCCATATTCAAAAATGATTCACATAAAACATGAGCTCCATTAACTCACCAAAATTAGTGCTCTAATATAGAAATGGAAGCACATTCAAGTGCTTATAAGGTAGGGGTGAGCAATAAGACACTTAGATTTACAGAGAAAATCCATTGAGAACATCAAAAGAAAAATTAAATATCCATGGCCATTTTTTTTCTTCAGCAGAGTATTCTCCATATTTCTAGAAATTTCCACAAAAAAAAGTGCGAATGAGAATTCCTCTAGGGTTTGATCCCTAATTCGTTGACCAAGTTCAACCGTGATTAATCTCATTGTAACTTGGGTTGGGTTTACTCATATGCCACGAATACAGTATGGGTTATTATTGATTAAAATTATTGCATGTGGGGAAAATCGAAAAGGGGAATCATTAGCTAAATCGTTTATGTTAGCACATGCTTTAGAAATTCAAGGAATTATTCAAAGACTGTGTAATGATGTCCTAGTAAAGAATAAGACAAAGTGAGCTAAAATTGACCATTCATATGCCTATCATAACCCAAGAATAGCTTTTGCATGAGAGTAGACAGGACAAAAATAGAATTTTGGCTGATAAGAAAAAGTAGTGGTGCCTTAATTATTCCAAGATACCTTATTTTCTCCAAAACAAGTCCTTACACTTGCCAAAGAAATCAGTTTGGAATAGTCAATAGAAGTTGACTAGGGAGAAGTGTAGACCATGGAAAGCTTATTTTTATCCTTGGAGCTCTGTACAACCAATTTTAGCTTTCAATTTATTAAAAAATTGTATTTTTGCTAGATGACTAAGGTTGTGCATGTACGGGAACTATTATCAGATGCATGGGTTATTTTTGGAGAGATGAGAGGTAGGATTTTTTATATATAGCTTTCTTATACAATTGTAGAGGGGGCTTGATTATTTTTGCACACTTGTGATGCAAAATTATTGTATATGTACACCTTTTTGATCAATAAAGACTGTTTTTCCTACAATTTCAAGATTTTTGAAGTGTGTTACAAAGTGATTTTAGCATGTTTTAGTGAATGTTTATTTCCTCTTGCATGTTTTTAGCTCCAAATAACTTTGTCAAGTCAATTTTTCAAGATTTTGTAGGTCATTTAAGTGCAGGTGAGTGCCTATTGTGCATACAAATCAATCAAATTATAGCTAAAGTGAATTATAGCAGCCTTTTTGTAGTTAATCATGTGTGTTTTTATGCAAGATAAGTCCCTAACAATTTGGTGTATCATCCTTTTATTACACTTAGATTTATTTCCAGTTCATTCCTAACCCTCAACCCAGTCAATTTCATTAGTTTTTAGGTGATCCACTAAGAGAACTAGTTAGCTCTAGAGGTTCTCCTCAGTCTGAGGTACCCACAACTCAGAGGATATCCCATTGTACCGGTTGAATTTAGAGTTAGATAACCCATCCAACACATAATAAGTAACAACTACCTAACAACACTTCCCTGCGGGAAGGCCATCGTATATGACACAAGGCCATTTGTTACATCCTTTTCTAAGGATCTTTGCTCAAATAATCATTTTATGGTCGCCTCTTACGTTGTTTAGGAACTGTAAATTCCCAACTCACTTTGTCATGATTGCATGATAACGAATATGGCAACCACTTTAGTTATAAGTCAATGTCCAAACAAATTACTATGACAAGGTTATTATTGGCCAAATATGGAACAAGATTATCACAAATATGTCAATCATTTTGATCAATGTCAATTCCATACTAAACTTAATCATTCCCCCTCTCATGCTTTGCATACAATTGTTTTCCCATGGCCTTTTTCTATTTACATATTTGATTCGATTGGTAAATTCAACCCTGAGTCTACACATAGGCATAAATTTATCATTACTACCACTGTAAGTTTCACTAAATAGGTTGAAGTAGTACCTTTAGAGACTACCAATAGTGATGAAATTTGTAACTACTTCCTCACACATATTATCAATCATTTTGGGAATCCCTCAGACATCATTAATGAAAATGGTTCGACTTTTAAGAACCCATATTGTTAAGAAGGTTTGCACTAAGTTTAAAATCAAACACACTTTCTTTATCCCTTATTATCCTTGGGGCAATATCCAGGTTGAGGCTACTAACAAAACCATTTTCAGTATCTTACAGAAAACTATTGATAAGCATGGTACTGACTGGAATAATAAAACTGTATACACTCTTTAGGCTTATTGCACCATCACTCACACACCTACAAATGCTACATAATTTTCCTTGGTTTATGGGATAGAGGCTATCCTACCTTTATAATTATAAATCCCTTCACTTTATGTGTCACTTAAAACTATTATCAAAGACAATGATTACCATGAAAAACATTTACATGAGTTAGAGTTCCTTGACTCCAAATGGGTCTAGGCTCTGGATCACCTTCGCATGTACCAATATTGTATCAAATGAGCCTATAATAAAAAGTTTCATGCACATGAATTCCAAGTTGGTGATTGTACGCACATAATTTTGCACGTGCTACATTTTCAAAAATTGTTCAAAGTCCCCTATGATGATTATGATCTTTTACAACGGTGTTCGAGTCATATTTATTGTTTGTAGTGTATATGTGCGGCTTAATATGCTTTCCTTAGTCATTTCCATATTTTTCATGCCTTTCGTTATCATTTGGCAATGTTTTTCCTTAGTGCTTAACTTTAACTTAAACAGCTATCATGGAGGTTACACAATTGTTAGTCTTCCCTCACTGGTGGTTGTGTAACTGCCTTGTGCAACTACTGGTCTGTGTACAGTGGCGGTCCTAAGTGTTTTGATTGAGACTTCCTAGGCGTGATTTGGATGTGTGTTACTTTCTTCAAACTCACCTTTTACACACATCTCTTGGTCAAATTGGATGTTTGTAGGCTTGATAGATGCATACCAACTTCCTCTTCCTCTTTTATTATTAATTGAGAGTTAACTGCCCCTCCTTTGAGTGAGGTGGATTTCCTTGGTCGCCAAATGGCTTAGGCCATTTCCCATCCTATGTTCTATAAAATCTAAGATTTTTCCCAAAGCACTGGCCAGATATTTTTGTTGTGAATTGCATCATTATGTTGTCGTGATCTTGCTAAGAAATACACAATCAATCCAATTATGTTGCATTGTTTTTCTCATACCCGCATTGTTACTAGACTTCATGTAAGTCATCGTTGCTCTAGTACCTCTTCATTACTTCTTCTGCATTACCCAGCATAGTTCCCTAGATTCACTTGGGCACTAAAGTTGGAAAATAAACTGAGGGGATATCACAATAAATCACCACTAACTTTACCACTGTTCTGTTAATTCTAATTTGGGGATGTACTTGTATTTCCATTATTTTCCTTGATTTATTTATTTGATTTGTATGCACAATATTGACAGAGTAGTTAAATCATTTTAATTCAAATTGTTGAGTTGTGGAGTTGAATTGCTTTACAAATGGCTTCATTTATAACTTTCAGGTTTACACAGTAACCGACATCGGTGAGCTGACCGGCGTCAATCACCTAGCAAACCAACCGATTTCAGTTGGGGTAACTGGCATCAATTGCATGTGTGTGATTTCTTTTATTTAAGTCACAGGAATTAGATCTAACCTTTGATATAAAGTTTATCTAATGATTGTAATTTCATAGCTAAAGTGCCCTAAGTTTGTATATGCTTATATAAGCTAGAAAGCTAGGGTTAGAAGCTAGAATTAGAAGAATTGTAAAAAGAAATTATTGGGGAGAGGAAAAAGAGAATATTTTGAGGAAGAAAGTATTGTACATCATTTAAAGGTGTGGAAGATTACAGATCTTCATTGTATATCCTCTGTGAAGCTTTGAATAATAGATTGGTTATTTCTTGATGGAGGTTGTAGACACCCCAAAATTAGACACATGTTCCCTTTGCTTTCATTCTCAGATGATTTTTCATTATTTACAGACGTATCCCACACTCGGTGAATCATGTTATATCTTGCGTATTGTTCTTCTAGTTTATTTCCACATTTATTGTTTATATGCTAAGATCTAAATAATATATCTATAAAACTGGCGTGATTAACCCCAACAACTGGTATCAGATATTTTTTGTTTGAGGGTTTTTTGTGTTGACATATTTACTCATAGAGGGATTTCTGATTGAGTGGGAGCTACAACAATGGTAGAAGATGGAAAATATAGAGTTGAGACATTTGATGAATGTAATTATCCATTATGGAAGATGCAGGTGGAAGATTATATGTATCAGAAAGATCTATACTTACTGTTGGGTGAGAAGGCAAGACCTACAAATATGACTGATGAAGAATGGAAAATTCTTGACAGAAAGAACCTGGAATCTATAAGATTGATCCTGGCAGCATCCGTGGCTTTGAATATTACCGAAGCAGCAACTACGGTAGAGTTGATGAAATCTTTAGCTAATTTATGTGAAAAACCAAGTGCTTCGAATAAATTTTATTTGATGAAAAAAAAATTTAATTCTAAGATGCAATAAGGTGAATCTACATCAAGTCATTTGAATGATTTCTAGTCTATTGTAAATCAATGAATATTATATTTGATGATGAATTGAAAGCACTTTTATTTCTACGCTCTTTCCCAGATAGTTGGGATAACTTGGTAATGGTTAGTAACACTGTAGTGCCCACTTTCCTTTGGCACCTTTTATTACTGATCATGATACTGTAGACTATGACAGATATTTTAATAGTTTGATTTAGTATGGTGTTATATGTCAGATCCTGGATTATTGTTGAATCTGATTATATATAATGCATGGTGATTATTAGAGACACTCATGTGTGGATGATGATATACTATTGACATGGATGTTTAATGGAAGTTATTCAGACGTGTGATTTTAGAGATTATGAATAAACCTAGAAAAGGAAAAAATATATATTTGATAATGACATAGTTGTCGATATAAATTGTAAATGATTTCGTTGATTGCCTTGATGACTATTTTGATTCATATTTATAGATAATTTTGTGATTATATTATATATTCATTTTGGACATTCTCATATGGCCATAAGGCCGAAGGAGGTATTTTTGTTTTGTAGGTTTAAAAATATCACAACAAAACATTGGGGGATCGGAGACCAAGAATTCTGGGTGAATTCAACACGGTCACCATGGCAACTTGTTTTGTGTGTGTGTGTGTTGTATTTTGTTAGGGATTCCCATGGGGGGATTACCTTTACATGTGACCGTGGGTTTGTGTATTTTATTAATGTGTTTCCTTTTATTATTGTTGTATATATTTTATTAAGTAATGTGTTCCTTTCCTTTAAATTAATTTAAATTGTGATGGATTAATGTGGGAATCATATAGTTAAACTTTAAATAAATCACATTGGGATATGGGAAGTAACTATAAGAGTTGATGGCTGTTTTATTTAATTTTGTAAGAGCTTGTGTAAGTTAGATTTAGAGTATGAAATACTCCACCTCCATGAGAATTTGAATTTGACCTTGGGGGCTGTTTTTGGAGACTTGTGGGACAAGTAAAACTTGTCTCATGCCTCTAAATTTATTATACCAACCATACTTATGGATGGAGATGTGATTTGTGACTTTTAAATGCATTTTATTCATCATGTTGTTTGTTTTGGATTGCACTCTCTTACATTTTATTAAATAGTTGTCCCTTGTGGTGTGGGCTCTTTTGGAGTGTGTAAGTTAATTTTTCATTTCATTTATTGTGATTGGGAGAATGGAATTTTGTCTTTTGTGTTTGAATTGGAGGATGTGTGATGTGGCATCCTACATGGATCCACATCATCATCTTCTCTCCCTCTTCTATTTAATTCAAACTCTCTTCTTGTTTTGGGTTGTTAAACCTTTTTACATTTTTCCTTGGGGCGCATTTTCTGATGGGAGCTCTAGTTTTTGAAGGAAATTTTGAAGATAGCTTTGCATGCTTGGGAGATTTCTGTTTTGTATTGTGTTTTACATACATCCTTGGGTGCATTTTTCTGTGATTAGAGCTCTTGTTGATTTGGAGGAAATTGGAGAGCATTTGATACTTTGACACTGTTGTTTTGGGACTGTGTTTTTGACATTCAAAGCTTGATGTGTGGAGAAAATCCTTCCATAGAGAGGTAGGAGTTTATTTCTTCCTTATTGTTGTTATTTTCCTATTTTGTTGTGTGTATGGTGCATACATTATTTTATTTGTTGGCTGGTTGGGTAGACTGCCTTAGGAATGGTGTAGGAGAAGGCTATGGGTAATTCTTGGGGGGGATAAGGGAAATTTCATGGGCATCAGAATTTTGTGGAGGGAGTTTTGGGTTTGGGATGCACCATGGAAAATAAATAGCTTTCATTTCTTACTTGTGGGGGGGGGGGGGGCATAAGGGAAAATAAATAGCTTTCATAACTCTAAGTCTGGTGCACTGAAGTGTGACATAGGTCTAGCGAGTGAGTGCCAAGGAACCGAAGGTAATGCCACGTGCGTAGAACTATCAGAGTGAAGAGAAACACCCATAGAAAGGATGTCCAAGTGATGTGAAGGGAACATAACATCCTCCACAACAGAAAAGGGATCCACAGCTGAGGGTGGATCAATGAAGGTCTCCGAAAATGTGGAAGTGACATGATTCCCGGAAGGGGCACTCCCAACAACAGAGATGATGAACTCCTCTGAAACACCTGTAGATGGATGAGGGACCTGTAGAGCATCACAAGTAGACTCTGCGAAAAGATTACTAAGGTCAAGCAAATACTCATCCCAGTGAGGGGGCTCAACAAACAGAAGAGCGATGTACGATAGGTATGAGTCATCCAATGAAGGCAGAGGAGTGAAGTGGGCCTCGCACACTAGAAGTGGAAAGGAGGCTAGTGTAATGACTATATGAGATTGATTATGAGACTGATCGATATCTGAAGAGATGTGGGGGATGACAACACTGTCTAGAATAGTGAAAGAAAGAGGAGAAGAGTCCTCTATAGTACTCTTTGCATTAGAACTTGGTGCACAATCCTCGTCATCAGAAGTAGAACCAAGTGAGCCTATGTCAGTGGAACTGTCATCACACGAAGAAATGGAGGAGATAACTAAATCATCATCAGCAAAAATGGTGGCAGTATGTGAAGGGTCTCCATACAAGGACTGAAGAATGCTCCAGACACGGTGAGGTGGATCTGAGTCTGCCACGTGAAACCAGAGAGAAAGAGAGACATGCATCATCATGTGACCAAATACATGGTCACAAGTGTTGAGGAAGTCCTCTAGATGACGATGATCAGTGGGTGCAGGAACTGGCCCAAGTAAGAAGGCTGAAAGACCCTCATAGGTGAAGTAACGTTCCATGGAAGCACGCCAGGCTGAATAGGTCTCTCTCCTGGTGAGAAGTGGCGGAGGCTGTAAGGTGATCCTACGATGCTCACATCTGGGAAGAGCACTCTCCATGATGAAAAATGCAAGATGCACAAAAGCAAGACGTCGGACTCAGCTGATAATGCGTCTGCGTGTGTAGGCCCAAGAGTACAAGTAACCCACCCAGAATGCGGCACGTTATAAAAGTAGTGTGTTTACAAAATTGGTAATTCCATCACGTAAAGTGTGAAAAAACATGCAACTTTGACCAAGGAAGCGCTCAGAAACGAGCAACGAGTCAAAAGTTATGGCATAAATACAATTCCCGCAACTGATGGAAAAATTCAATAAATGTTGCAAATGCATTAAAAAGGTGCATGAAACGGGTGCAAAGGGTATCGTGTGGGTACTCATTGGAAACAACATGGAATTTTAGCAGGTTTTTGTTTTGACTGCGAGGGAGGGTTAGCCTCCTGCCAACCCTGGACCTCACCCTCCGTCTTCAAAAAGCATAGGAAGGCCAATTACAAGCCAAAAAAACAGCCTTAAAGATTATTACATGCCATTTAATAAATGTTTTGATTTTTAAAACACCCTAAAACATCAAAAAGAAGGTGGGGAGAGGAGTGGGCCCATACTGAGCTGGTTTGTGTTTGGATTCAAAACGTTTTCCAATGTAGGCAACAATTTTTTTTATTTTTTTATTTTTTTGCAGACCTCCACGTGTGGGAGGTGCAGAAACCGCTGGAGCAGAAGAGAACCAAGCTGAGTGTGCCAGGCTGTGCGTGGAATGGTCTACCAGGAGCTGCATGTGCTGGAGATGTGCCAAGTGTTGGGGTTGAGTGAAACGGCCTGAGTGGATGGATGTGCAGAAACGTCCAGGCCTAAGTTGAAGACCACGTTGCAGGACGGATTTCCTTCGTAGAGAGCCTGGTGAGCAGATTGTACAGTGGTGAATTTGACTCAAACCAGGCCGAGCAGGGCCAAAACACCAAGCTAGAGAGGGCAGGATTCAAAAAACATTTTTTTTAATGCAGACTTGGAAATCGTTGGCTCCAAAAAAAGAGCTGTTGGAGTTGTTGGCTGTGATTCCAAGGCAGGTTGTTGAAACGGTGGGCGAGGGAAGATGAAAAGGCTATACAAATTTGACAGCGTGTAGAGGAGCTCCAAGAAAATGTGCCAATGGGAAAAACAACCTTGATTCACACGCTGAGATAGAAGTAAAGGCCAAGGTGGAGCCGAGTTGGCTGTGATGGCTAATAATGCAGAATGTTTTTGATCGTGGTTGTAGTGGACAGTGCAAGGGCACACCAAGGTAAACTCCAGCAAACTCATCACAACGGGTACACCAGACAAGGGATCAAATCAACAAGCTTGGGAACGTGTAACTGATGACTAAACAAAAGCTGAGTACAAGTCGACCAAGGATGAGCCGTGTAACCGTGGAATATGAGTAGAGAGCAAGTCGTTTGGAAGGAGTAATGCCAACGAGCAAACGAACAGCTGAATCTATACAAGATCCCAAGAACGGGCTATGACCAAGTAAAATCCTTTTAATTTTCTCTTGACATATACACACAATTACCAGAACACACCACACCGAGCACACAACCAATTACATATACTCTTGAAAAATGCAAGCAGAGCACGAGCCGTGAGCTGGGGAAGTCAGCTAACAAATTCAGCAAGGTTTTAAGCTCATGAAATACAAATAATATTGGAATAACAACCTTCGTAAAGCCAAAACCATGAAAACTAAACACCAACAAATGTAGCATGAGCAAGAAGCTGATGCACGGGCACGAAGAGCTGCAACGAATGGTCGAAGACCAATAACCACTAAACTCGAAACTAGAACAAGCCACCATGAACACTCAAGAACCAAAAAGAGGTCTAAAGGCCCTTAATCAAAGCAAGGAGAGCATGGTCAGAATTTCCATTACGACACACGTAACGAGAACTAGATATCACGTCGGAAGCCAGAAAACATGCACAGAAACGCCGATGAGTGCACGGATCCACAAGATTCACTCTGATACCATGAAAGAGGGTTTGAAAACCCGCAAGCGAGGATCATGAGGGATGACGTGCACATCAACGGACATGCGAATGACAGCGTGAAGAGATCTCGGGAGGAGCGAGCATCAACTGAATGTGCATGCAAAGATTCGACAAATGGGCAGAACCTGGTTAAGCCATAAAACTCTCCTCTATCTCATAGATCAAAAGACATGTACATATAGGAGGTGCTGAGTAACCCCCAGTGTTGCAATCATAACAACTCGAGTAGAGAGGGGGAGTTACATTCCCATAATAGAAGTGTAACTCCCAATGATGCATATGACACACAGACGCACTGACACACTGACACGTAAGGGAATATCATAATGACCACTAAATGACACATGGACCTATGATCTCACCTAAGTGAGATGACTCACCTGATGTTGTGGAAAATACACACACCAACAGGAATGGTGTAGGAGAAGGCTATGCGGAATTATTGGGGGGGATAAGGGAAATGCCATGGGCATCAGAATTTTGTGGAGGGATTTTTGGGTTTGGGATCCACCATGGAAAATAAATAGCTTTCATTTCTTACTTGTGGGGGGGCATAAGGGAAAATTTGTGGGGGGCATAAGGAGGGGTTGGGAGATATAAGGTTTATGGGTTATGATATGTTATATTGGCGGTATGATTTTTTTATGGATGCCCAATTCCCAATTGGGAGGCATAAGTAGCTTCCCCCATAGTCCTTTCTCCTTTGGCTTGCATGATCAAGCCTGAGTTGTGATTGAATGTTTTTATATGCAGTTGTGAACTGTTGTTTGCTTTTGGTGTTGCTTTATATTTTAAAAAGCATAGGAATGCCTGTATGTTAAAGATTGGTGCATCATCAAAGTTAGTGGTTGCCAAGGTTGAATAGCACCTTTGCATCTTGGTTGGAACACGGGGGCCAATGATAGTAAGGAAGGCTTCTCCTTTCATTGGATGAACTTGAGACAAAAATGGTTCATGGAGAGGGATTTTCCTTGGGCCCTCTTTATTGTAGATCCAAGTTGGAGAAAAAAAATAAATGGAGCATGTCATAGTCTTTGATTGCAATATGCGAAAATACAGTTTGAAGTCCCTTCTTGTAAAAGCATGGTAATTGTAGGCCTTCCCACTTTGATGTGGATGAATTGTATAATTAATTGCAAAAAGAAAATACGAGTACTGATAAATGTGACACTAGACAATGGACATTTGAAATAGCTAAGGAGTTATATTACAATGGATCATATGTTAGTAAAAGGAATGTGACCAATTGTTATATGTATTGTATATTGTATTTTAGAAATCAGTATATAACCAATAGAAAATCGTAAAGAGTTATTGCAAAACAATCAAAGAGAATGTAGTGTGATAATCAAAATGGTACTGAGATATTGTAATTGAATAGTGGTGGTGCATCAAAAGTCTCTATAAGGAAATCAAGAGGCACTGATGAAGGAAGGATAGTATATTGTTTTATGTATGGTTGGCATTACATTAAATTTGGTAGCTTTCTTGTCATGTTTAGGTAGAGGGTCATTAAAGGATTTGTTTATCTTTTTATATATGCATTGGATTAATTTAAGAAACTAGATGCCTCAGGGAAATGATCAATTTGACAAATAGATCCTGTTAACAAGATCTTGAATCACAGGTATGTTTGAGTTTTAAAACTGGTAATTCTAAATAAAAGTAGAGTTTGAACCAACACATTAGTGATAGTCTACCTCATGCAACCTTCATCATAATTGCAGCCACGGGGTATACTAGGAATCGAGATTGAAATGGCGGTGGAAGAGTAATAAGATTGCTTTTAATAATTTGTGGCAATAGAAATTCGAGGTGTATAGGGTAATCCTTGGTAAACCATTATGCTTGTGGATTTGTTGGACAATTGAATCTCAAATTGGAATCAGGTGTAGAAAATAGACTATCCTAAAACTGGCTAAACTCTCCCTAGACCAATCCTCCAGTGGGCTTTTTGAGATGGCTTGAGTAAGTAGGAGATATAGCATGAAATCAGAATTAGAGGATGAGAATGGAAGCATTGTCAGTTGGCTATTTCAATTTTCCCATAGATAATATTTTTCCAAAATTTCACATATTTTGAGTGTCATGGCAAAAAGTAAAATTTTTGATTCTTGTGCAAAGAGGGCATCGAGAGCTCTCCGAAAAGATAACACTTTCTTGTAGGGGAAGTAACCGAGACTTTCTAATAAAAATATTTTACAATTTAGAATCAGCTATTACATTAGTCATCTTAAGTTAGGTTATTCTTATAACACAAAACATAGTCAATTATATGCTCATTAGATCCTTGTCTGATTTGAGAAATTTTTGCATAGGATATCTTGGTGTCGATTTTGATGGAAATTTGTAAAAGGAAAGCATCAGCCAAGTATGAAAAATAAGTTATCGAGTGAACAAATAGATCATAGAACCAACTCATGGTGTAATCTCTTTGAATTCTAGGAAATATCTTAGCTAGCAATGTATGGTCATCTCCATAGTCAAGACATTCCACATGGAAAGATCAGAGATGCTCTTGAGGGTGACCATGGCCATTGAAGGTGGCAGAGGTTCGGGAGTATTTTTTTTTTGGGAGGACAGTGGATAAGAATAAATGGTGGGTGCAAAAAGAGGTGTGAAGGAGTAATGAGGAATCAAGAGATGGAGAGGAATGTGAAGTAGCCTATTGTGGTTGACGAATTTGAATTTATAGATCTTGGTATAAAGAAGTAGGTCATGAGTTTCAGAAGAGGAAATGGGTTGTGTGTTAGAAGTATTAGGAGTAATGAGGGGAGGGATTGTGGTATGGTGTAGATACAAAAGCATGCACTTTAGGCATTATTTTGCCCAATCTTATACTACTATTTAGAAGGTTCTAGAGTGAATAAAGTCCTAATTAATCCCACCTTTTGGCCACCTTTATTTTATATTTTATTTAATCATTCTCACGTAGTGTCTTATAAGGGATATCCACTTATTTCGCAATTGTGCCATCATTTTAGCCTAAACCAGGGCACCCATGCCTGTACTGGGGCAACCCGAGGTGCCCTAGTTCCACCTGGGGTGACCAGATCCATGTTACACTTTCCCACTTATTTTTGGTGTCTTTCTAGCCATTTTTCATCCTTACTTTTTGATTAGTCGTCCATGTCATCATTAATTACAAAGTTAGAGAAAAAGAACCCTATAAATATAAAGTTATGAGACCATAATAAAGGTCCTAGTTTTGTCACACACTACTATGACTCCATATAGAGTTACATCCATTACATCACTTGCATCCACATAGTGTCAATGCAATCAAGGATAAGATATCTACAGTCAATCACACTAGAGAGATTTGAGCTGGGTGAGGATTTTATTGCTACTTGTTGCACACATGCTATTACATGTTCTATCAGTAATTATTATAATCTATTACTAAGGTTATCAGTTGAAGTTTGACTGGCACAAGAGCACCTAGGGAACAACATGTACACATGCACCCGAACTACATTCGGGTCCAAAATGTAGTGCAACGCTCAGTGGTAATACCACTAGTTTGGCAGTTGAGGTCAGTCTGAACCCATTCATTCTACATCTTTTATGTTTCTTAGGGTTTTGATACATCCTTCTTTCTTGCATGTCGTCATTTTGAATTAACCAACACACTCAACACAGCCCGGTAGATCTAATGTGAAAGAAAAAGAATACTTCGGGATAACTTATGACCCTATGAAAACCAAATTTAGAGTTTTTTTACAAAACCAAGGTGCCTAATCTATAGACCAGAGGCAACCTGGGGCGCCCCAATACATTACCAGGCACCTCAATCTGCTCAAATCCTCCAAATCTGATTTTTTCGAGACTTCTGGGTGTTCGTTCCTACTCCTGAATTTTATTATTGTTAGAATTTGAGGATTCTAATAAATATAGATTTAATCAACTTACATATTATATAATGTTACAATAAATATTTAAATAAACATTATATGATAACATAAGTAAATAAAGAAATACTTACAGGAAATAAATAACACAGGTGACAAAGTATTTATAGTGGAAAACCCCAATAGGGTAAAAATCACTTTGAAAATAACTTTTTACTTCAAAGAACTTATTTTACATCCAGTAAGATCACCTCCTCCTTTAAAACCCTATTTACCAAGGGTAAAACCAAATCTCTTGATTTGCACACCTTTGATATATTTCCCGAATATATCAAATGATGACCTACAGTCCTTTTTATATAAGGTGATTGAGTATGTCTCTCGACCCACCTTTTTAACCTAAAATGATTGACACATACACCTAGGTTTATAATATTTAATATTAGAAATATAATCATTTCATGATATTAAATATTTAACCTAAAGTATATACCTAGGTTAGCAAATTTAATAATAGAAATATAAATATTTCATATTATTAAATATTAACCTATATATTAGTGATGGACTCATATACATTAAGGGTTGGCCAGACCAGTTAATCATTATGTTCCAACACTCTCCCTTAATGTTAAGTGGGATAACATAACATATGCCAATAGATTATCTGTCTGTGGTACACTACAGGATTTACAATCTTTAAACCCTAAAGGTGTTAGGCTAGCATATCAATTGAAGGAATTATAACACCTTCATCATACTCAATTTACCTTTTAGTACAAAAGGATTTGTAATCCCAAAGATCATCCCATAATCAGTGGCTCAATATGATTTCTGAGTTTTACATGTTCTCACATGTTCTCATAAAAGGTTATTGAATCCAAGCATATAGGATCCTTTTACAACCAAGGACCTCCTTAACAATATGCTTGTACTGGATTTTTACCAGTAAACTCAATAGCACTAAAGAGTTTACTGAAGACTGCCTTTAAGATTTTTCTACACTTCTTTCTTAAAAAGAAGCCAACGAGGTATACATGCCCGAAGGTCATTTTACACTTGTCTGAAGGTCTTTTTTTACACTTGCCTGAAAATATTTTTACAAAAACTAAGTTCCATTATGAGGTGACATTGTCATGCACACTCCCCCTCAATGAAACTCTGAAAATCTAATTTTTTCACGAAAGAGACAAAACTTTACAGCACTCAGGGACCTTGTGAATATGTCAGCAACCTGCTCTTCAGTCAACATGAACTTGAGATTTATGTCATCACTTAACACCTTCTCACGGGTGAAGCGTATATGTATCTCAATGTGCTTCGTCCTTTGATGTTAAAATAAATTCTTAACCAAGATTAATATAACTCTAGCCACCACATAAAAGAGGAATACTTCGTTTAACTTCTATGTGTATCTCTACCAACAGCCGTTGCAACCACATGGCTTCTTTACTTCTTTCATTGTACGTATCTGCCTCAATAGAAGAAATAGATATTGTTGATTGCATTTGTTGTTCCAAGTAATGGTTCCTACACCACAAAAAAATTGAACACATATCTAGTATATTTTATAACACAACATCAGTATGGTTAGAATCAAAAAAATTATATAAGATAACATTTTCATTCTTAGTATAATGCAACCCATAATTGATTGTTCCCTGAATATTTAAAAATTCTTTTTGCAAGATTCAAATGATCTCTAAAAACGATTCCTGCATAAAACTTGAAGTAATTCCTATTGTATAGGAAATATTTGATCTAGTTATAGTTAGATAAATCAAACTATCAACTAACAACATATATAAAATAGGATCAACTTTTTTCATATGCAGATTTAGGGTCAATATTTATTCCAACTTCTATTAAAGTAGAAAATGGTTTATAATCAATCATAAGAAAAAATTTCAATATAATGGTAGCATATTATGTTTTAAAAATAACAATAGAATGAAATATAGTCATACAAATAACATGATGTGAGAGACCTAACTCATTCATTTCAAAGTAATGCTTCAATTTCTCTTTAATCCTATGAATTAAATCAGAATTTTCACCAGACATAAGAAAATTATCAACATTTATACATATAATGATAATATGTAAGCCTTATTGCTTAATGAATACATCATTGTTATAAGAACAATTAACAAAACCTAAAATTTTAAAGAATGAAACAACTTTTTCATACCAAGCTCTAAGATCTTGTTTTAAACCATATAAGGATTTCTCAACTTACAAACATAGTTTTCTTTACCAATTTCTTAAAATCCTTGTAAGTTGAAACATGTAAAGTTCTTATTTTAAATTGTAATTCAAAAAAATATTTTTCTTATCCATTTAGTGGATTTCCCATCCAAATTGAGCGACAATTGTAAATAAGGCCCTAACAATACCCATTTTAGCTATAAGGGTAAATGTCTCAACATAATCAATAGTAAGTTTCTAAGTGACACTTCTAGCAACAAATCTAGATTTTTGTTGATACTACCATCATCATTATATTTTACTTTGTATATCCACCTATAACCTATAATACTTCGCGGCTCAATTTCATACAAGGTAATTAATACATGTTACATATGATGGCTTCTGGTCATTTTCATAAGGTTAATAGGATTTGAACTTTCTAACATAGATTGGGCCCAATTTAATTTCTTATCTAGGAAGATAAGAGTTTCAGAAACATCTATAATGTCAAAACATCATCATGACCATTTACTAAATCAGAATCAAAACCATCATTTAGAAGCATTTAATGAAGTACCTTCAATAGAAGAATCAACACATGTAAACCTTTCATTAGATCTAAATTTTATAGATTCGATTATTAATATGTCCTAACCTTTTATGCCATAGTTTTGAATCATTCAAACTAAGATATAAAATAAGATGCAGAAGACAAATCATCAAAAATATACAGACCATTTCTTTGAATTCATAACTATTATTCTCATTACTATCATTGATATACCAAGTATCCTTCATGATCTAGTTGTGTCCATACCTCTTTCAGATGTTTGATATTACCAATGTATAGAAGGTACTCAGTCGGTCACATTGCATCATAGAAAGAGTCTCCTGCATTCGTTGCATTATGTTACCAGTTTCTTGACAACCGGTGGGATTTAGATCCAAAACAATATCCATACTTTCCTCGCCAACCGAAATATATTCAGGAAGTTTTTGTCAAGACAGAAATAGATTGACCCATTATTTTCCTAAACCAGTAAAACAAACCTCATTATAATATACAATGTACCATTTAGATGCATATTTATCGATAATAAAAACAACATTTCTATTAGAATCAGATCTAAATTTTATAGAAAAGAAACTAGATTATAACTAATTATGTCATTACAATGCATACTAATTAAATTTAATAACCTGCAATATAAAAGGCTTTGCATTATACCCCGGATTTATATAAAAAATATTTCCGAGAACTTCAAATTTCTGAAAAAAATTAATGTAGATAAAGATCCAGTCATCTTAAATTTGACATCTAAATGACTGTTATCATGGATTATTTTTTGGTCTATCGTGATGGTCATTTGATCGTCAATTTTAACACAGTGAAACGTTTTTTGGAACCTACGAGCTTAAATTTGACATCTAAATAACCGTCATATTGTCTTATGTTTGGTCTACTGTGACGGTCATTTGATCGTCAAATTCAATGAAGCTAAAAATTGTTGTATTTCGAGAATATGAAATTCCATAATTTCTTCTTCTATATAATATTAGGGAGGTTATATTTCAATACATTATAATAAGCTATGATAATTTATAATATAAAAATATATACAATTTTTTTAAAAAATATATAGTTTATAGAATGTAAATAAAAAACAACATATAGTTCATAAAAATTATAAACTATAGTATTTTTTTTATAAAAAACAATGACCAAATAAAAAATATTGGCCACTTGGTATGTAATTATTATTTTAGGTTTTTATAAACATAAACTATGCCAAGGCACATTAATATGACATGATAATTTGGAAAAATAAGTTAAGATATTAATTTTTTTATTAAACATGCCATACCAATACTATGTAAAAAACCTAAGAAAATGTCATATGATTTAAAAAACTACTTAGGTTTTAAGTTTTTAAAAAATTATATCTCACTTAGAAAAAAGAATGGGGCCGCTTTAGAGTTATAGTTTTTACGATTTAGGTGTCCATTTTTTGTTTTTGTTTTTTAATGAACAAGTATAGGATTAAACTTAGTTATATTGATTACTAAGGCCGCTAACCTTCAACTACCCACAATTCACCACATCGGGCATTAAGATTAATATAATGTTTTATAGTTTAGGTATGTTCAATAACATTTTTTTACGGAGCCCATACGAATGGTGTAGTTATAAACTATAGTATAAGAACTATATAAAATATATAGTTTTCAAATTATATAAATTTTAATACGATGTTTATATAAGTTAATATAAACCTTATTCTATATATTATTTAATTTTAAAAAATATAATTATATATTAACTATAAACTATAGTTTTTCAAATCAAATTCTTTTAGAGGGGTCCAAAGAACACAGGTATATTATTTGAAAACACAATAAGATGAAAATAGTAAGATAATTCTTACCAGGGGCATGATTCCATATGTGAATACAAGTAACATCGAATTTTACAGAGGGGATAATCAATTTCACCTGTCAAATGAAAGTTACAAAGGGATCTCTTGTTGTAGCAAGAGGCAAGAAGGTAGGAATATTGTATTTGTCTACATGTATTACTGATTTATTTTCTGTGTTATCTACTTTAGATTCAGATGCAAGCATGTGGCATAATCAGTTATGTCATATGAGTAAAAAAGAAATGCAGATCTTAAAGGCTAAGGGTAAGTTATCATATTTGAAAGATGTAGATCTTGATTTCTATGAGTATTGTATCTTTAAAAAGTAAAAGAGGGTGAGATTTCAAAAAGTTGGGGCAACAAAGAAGGAGCAAAAATTGGAGCTTGTTCACTTAGATGTGTGGGGACCAGGCCAAGTATCTTCTTATGGAGAATCCCAATACTATGTGACTTTCATTGATGATGCCACAAAAAATGTATGAGTTTATTGTATTAAGCGTAAATCTGATATTTTTGAGACTTTTAAAATATGAAAATCCCTTGTGGAAAATGAATCAAATTCAAAGTTAAAATTCCTTAGATCTGACAATGGTGGTGAGTATTGCAGCAAGGCTTTCAATGATTATTGTTTAGTGAATGGAATACGCAGAGAAAGAATGGTTCCTAGAACACCACAAGAGAATGGTGTTGCAGAAAGAATGAATAGGACAATCATAGAATGTGCAAGAAGCATGAGGATACATGTTGGATTACCTTTATATTTTTCGGCAGAAATAATAGACATGGCGGTTTATTTAATTAACCATGGGCCTTCAAGTGTACTAGATGGTGGAATACCAGAAGAAAATTACACTGGAAAAGAGTTTATAGGCCCATCTAGTATTAACCATGGGCCTTCAAGTGTACTAGATGGTGGAATACCAGAAGAAAATTATCTTTTCTAGGAGTATTTGGTTCAAAATCTTTTGTGCATATTGATAAATATAATAGAAAGAAGTTGGATGCTAAATACAAGAAATGTACTTTCATTGGTTTTGGGTCTAATGATTTTAGATTCTGTTTTTTGGATTTAGAAGATTCTAAGATTGTTAGGATTCATGACATTGATTGAAATGAAAAGAGAATGTACAGGGATCAAGTTTTGGTGCCCAAAGATGAACCAGTTGAAAATTTTGTTCATGAAAATACATTCTCAGATTTAAAAGTGACACCTACAGGTTTACATAGTAACTAGTGTCAGTTGACACCAAACCGGCATCAGTCACCTGAATCGACGTTGGTTACAAAAGAGTCAGACTGAAATCGGTTAACCAAACTGACATCGGATATAGGTGATCGGTGTCGGTCACTGTCAGAAATAAATACTAATGTACATGACGTACAGATTAATCCTTTAGTACCCCAAACTTCTATGATAAGGTTACAAATGGTAAGTAGACCTCCAAAAATATTTTTACCTTACTTATCTTATTTATTATTGACTGATAGTGGTGAACCAAAAAAAATTTAAGAAGCGACACGGGATGAAACCCACAAGCAATGTGAGCATGGCATGGATGAGGAGATGAACTCCTTGGAACAGAACTATACATGGGATTTGGTCAAGTTACCAGCATGTAAAAGGACATTACAGAACAAATGAGTTTATAGGATCAAGGAAGAAGAGGGTGGACAGAAAAGATACAAGGCAAGGCTTGTGGTAAAAGTATTTGCACATAAAGCAAGTATTGATTTTTGTGAGATATTTTCTCCTGTAGTAAAAATAACTTCTATTTGCATTATATTGGGTTTAATTGCAGTAGAATATTTTCATTTAGAGCAACTTGATGTCAAAATGGATTTCCTTCACGGTGATTTGGAGGAAGAGATATATATGCAGAAACCGTTTGGTTATGAAGTCAAGGGTAAGGAGAAACTTGTGTTTAGGTTGAAAAAGAGCTTATATGGGCTCAAGCAAGCTCCGAGGCAATGGTATATGAGGTTTGACATTTGTATACATGATCATGAATATATGAGATGTGAATCTAACCATTGTGTTTATTTCAAGAAGCTTGAAAATAGAAGCTATATTATTTTGTTATTGTATGTGGATGATATGTTTATTGCAGGATCTAGTATGCAAGACATTGGTGAGTTTAAAGAAAAGTTAGCTCACACATTTGCAATGAAGGATTTGGGAGCTGCAAAAAAAATCCTTAGCATGAAAATTCATAGAGACAGGAAGAACAAGAAATTGTATTTGTCTCAGGAATATTATATCAATAAGGTGTTGAAAGGATTTAAAATATAGGATAAAAATTTTGTAAGTACACTTATGGATGGACCCTTTGAATTAAAAAAAAGATCAGTGTCCTACATCACATAAGGAGGTTGAGTACATGGCAAGAGTTCCATATGCTTCAACATTTGGAAGTCTTATGAATGTTATGGTTTTTACCAAACCAGACATTGCATAGGCAGTGGTTGTGAGTAGATTTATCGCCAATTCAGGTAAAGAGCATTGGAAAGCAATCCAATGGATACTCAGATATTTGAGAGGGAAATCCAACATGCATTTATGTTATGGAGGGTCAAATACATTTTTATGTGGCTATGTTAATTCAGATATGGCTGGAGATTTGGATGGTAAGAGAAGCACCACTGGATATGTATTCAAAGTGGGTGAGATGAAAATTAGTTGAATTTCGAGATTATAGAAGGTTGTGTCCTTTTCTACTACAGAGGCCGAGTATGTTGCAGCTACAAAGGCTAGAAAAGATATGATATGGATGAGAAAGTTCATGGAAGAGTTGGGAAATGAGCAAGAGAATTGCATATTTGACAGTGATAATCAAAGTGTGATTCATCTGGAAAAGAACTCAGTTTCTCATTCAAGAACAAAACACATTCAGTTGAGATATCACTTCATACGACAAGTGTTGGAGGATGGTGCTGCTAAAACTAGATAAAATTCATACAAATGAGAACCTTGTGGATATGCTAATGAAGTTGATAGCAAAGGAGAAGTTGGAGCTACACTCCACTTTTGTTGGTCTTCAATTTTAAGACTTGAGGAGGGAGAAATAAAGCCAAGGAAAGGATCCAAGAATAGATTTGTATGATACAATGTAGAAATTTACTCCAAGTGGGAGATTTTTGAGTTGTGGAGCTGAATTTCTTCACAAATATCTTGATTTACAACTTTCAGGTTTACACAGTAACCGGCATTGGTCAACTGACCGACGTCATTCAACTAGCAGACCAACCGACATTGGTTGGGATAACCAACATTGGTTTCCTGTGTGTGATTGTTTTTATTTAAGTCATAGGAATTAGATCTAACCTTTTATATAAATTTTATCTAATGGTTGTAATTTCATAGCTAAAGCTCCCTAAGTTTGTATATGTTTGTATAAGCTAGAAAGCTAGGAATAGAAGCTAGAATTAGAATAATTGTAAAAATGAATTCTTGGAGAGAGGAAAAAGAGAAGCTTGTGACCTGAAGAAAGTATTGTACATCCATTGAATGTGTGAAAGATTGTAAATCTTCATTGTATATCGTTTGTGAAGCTTTGAATAATAGATTCGATGGTTCTTTGTGGATGTAGCCCACACTGGGTGAACCATGTTATATCTTGTGTATTATTCTTTTAGTTTATTTTTGCATTTATTGTTTGTATGCTTAGATATGAATAATATATTTGTATAACTTGTGTGATTAACCCCAACACAAATTAGTGCAATAGTTAAGTAATTACTGTAGCTTTAATTTTGTCTGCACAAAGCTTCTTATGATAGATTGCTTCCCTGCCTATCCCTGTGGGTTTGTAAGGAAATTTTGTCTAGAGGAAAGCTTATGCATTTGTTTAAAGCAATTACAATTCCATTTCAATATGTAACCTCCATTGAATCCTTATTTACTACTACCAGGGAATTTTTAGGGGAATAAGTGCTTCCAAGAAGCTTTTACTTCTTCTCGTGTCTCTGAGGTGGAACAGAGGATTTAGATCCACAATTATAAATTGGAAAAAATAATTGATTTATTAGAGTAGTTTAAATACATCCAACATAGGGAAATAACTAAATCCGGTTATTTACTTGTTTAGATTTATTACAGAATCAATTTAATTAAATTAGAAGAAATTAGTTTGTTTGTGTATTTCTTTTGTTTTTTAGAAAGTATAAAATACAAAAATATTAGATTAGATTAGTTAGTTTGCTTTTATTTGTTTTATTCCCTTTATTTAATTAATTTCCTTTCGATAAGTAGATTAAATCATTCATTTTATTTTGGTTAATTAATCGGGAATAAATTTATTTAATTAAAAGATTAAAACACACTTATCTTTTATTTAAGCTAGATTTACTTTTCTTAATTAGAAAAACAAACCTTCAAGGTAGCTTAGCATTCATATCAGGAAAACGATAGGGAATTTATGCTACTCGTACATAGCCTCTAATTCCCCTTTGGCCAATTCAATTACTAGGAACTAACATACCCAATATTAGTCCTTGATTCTCCTATAGTTTCCCATTAGTATTCTTATAATCTTCCACATTGGTTGTCCCAGCATGACCTCGGGAGGTTGCATACTCCTGAAAGTCATGTATTGATTTTCAGGTGTACAATGACCTAGTTCTCAATGAAAATTATAAAAGAATAGCTCTGAAGCTGCATTAAAAGGAAAATTCAATAATAATTGGTTATTTAGTTACGTTATTGTAGAATGTGATTGGGATCTAGTGTTTACCATTTGGCCACACTCGGACACCGACCTCTCAAAATTCCCATGACCATTATGCACTTAAAGAAATATTGCAATTACGCTTGAACCCCCTTTAAGTTCAGCCCTCTATCATCTTTGGTAATTACATTACCTCCTCGTAGATTTCTCTTGTAATAGCTCTCATATTATCCCCCCTCATTTTCTAATCACACACTCTATTTATAGGTTCAACTTAACCGTTGATGGAGAATTTCCACACCCAAACCTCACTTTACACACATACACTAGAGGTCAAACTTGTTTCCTATCCTTTAGTTGCATAATCTCTATATATTCCTCTCTGTGGGGGAATTCTTGGATCACCCTTCCTTATCTTTGGAGAATAGGTTTTTATCTCTTCCCTCATGGAGGACCTAAAACACAAAAACATTTGGATATTTGTAAAAATCCAAACATTATACATGATGTTTATTACTTTGGGTTGATAGGTGTAATTTATTATTTACACACACACATTTACATGATGTATTGGGCATGATGTAGGACATACACATAGTGATACACGATTATAGGTGTTGGCCTTCCCTTTTCCCAAACTTCTAACCTCTAGGGAATCTTCTTTTTGCATACTACATCTAGGTATTATATTTCCATCATAATTCCTTTCTTTCCTCATTTACATTTGGCTACATATATATCTTGTGTATTTTCTATCTTTCAGACTAACACATCTCTTTTGTGTAGCACTAACAATTATTTCTAGCTCATTTTGTATCATATGTTCTTCATTCATTCGGATACACTTTTTTTCATACATGTTTTATAGTTTTGTCTATATGCTTATTTTTTCCTCTGATTGTGGCCTAAGGACCTTGATTATCTCACAACATTGTGGGTGTCCCATGTTTGCAGAATTATGCCTTATGTGTGGTTGTATATATCTTTTTTGTATGCTCACGGTCCTTGATTGTCTTACAACACTTTGGGTTTCTAAGGTGGAGCCTATATTAACTTCATTATATTCAACAAGCTATGAAAGTTTCATACAAACAAACACTCTCTTTTTAGAAGATCTTATGCTTAGTCCAAATTACTTAAATAAGAAAAAGCTTGACCTTTTCATTCAAAAAATTATTTACATTATCCATGTACCCTATATTATACTCTTCCTCAAATCCCTATCCACCTGCTCAATACTTACCCTCAATACAAGAATCACAACTCCACTGTTTTAGTTCAAAAATTGTCCTATATGGATTCAACTAACTCTTTTCCTTCAAGATGGGAATCTTCAAATGAAGTAAAAATTTGAGATTTTGAGCTTATTGTGCTTATCCAAACATTTCCTCATGTTCCTAGACTTCTAACAAAGCCAAATCATCCATCAAAATTAACCAAATTAATCAATAGTTTCAAATTCACCTATCTTCACTAAAAATTCCCTTTTAGTGTTTCTCAAGTAAGTGCTCTTGGTAGTTTAAAGGATAGAACAATCTGTAAGGGCTCCTGTCAAGGTAAAACATGTTTTAAATACCCATTAGGGCTCCTAAAGTGTGGGTTAATGTCCATGTCTTTGTTATAGATTGAAAGCATTGAGAGGGGGGTGAATCAGTGCAAATTAAAAAATTTACATAATAATACACATCCACAATTCCTTAATTATGTGCAGCCATAAACCATAAGCATTTAGTTAAAAAATATGCCAGACAACAGAACACTGAACACATAATTTATAGTGGGAAACCCTTTATGGAGAAAAATCCACTTGAAACCAAGGCTCTATTAGGAACACCAATTCCAAAGCTTATAATGGTTTCAGATGAACACCCACTCAATCTTTCAAGTACCAACTTCACAACTTTAAGCACCCACTCAAAGACTTACTGAGCACCCACTCGATGAATTTAGTAAGCACCAACTTGTAAGGAGTTCCCACCCCTTTTTACCTAAGCACCCACTTAGAAATATTGTCTTACACTTACAATTTGATCATACATAATCAATATTGCTTATACAATTAATTATGATCACTTTTATGTATCATTTTGTCTTGACAATGAATACTTGAAAACAACATTTGACATAGAAGCTATGCACATAAAAAAGACGGTGCTTGTGTAATTTATTAATATCAAAATCAAGCATTACAAAACAAATGAGAGAGCTACACTATTTATAGATATTGGACAACTTCTATCTCATCAACAATATATGGAAACAAATAATCTAATCTGAGAAAATATGCAGGAATAACATATCACCCCTAACTGCCCCTTATTGTCCCTCATGGAAATCATCCGGGAACAAAATATGCAAGATAGAACATGATCCCACAAACATTGGGATGAGAACACTATCACTTAGTTAACTAACAACTAAGGATAACTAATATCTATTGACATAAGTTTAAAGTATTTAAATTAAATACTTTAACTTATTACATTTATTCAAATATCAACTAATGATGAATTAAGCTAAGTTTTATTCCTAACATTCTACACTTTGCACTTACAGCGTTCTCTGCATCCTCTTTCTCTCTGTCTCTCTCTCATATCTGATCTCAACCTCTAATTTATACTCTTTACCTCTTCTTTAGCTCATATATTTCATTTACACTTCTAATTCGTACTCATCGATTCTTCGCACGAGAAATTTTAGCAACTCTCTCTTAGGCGAATGCATGGAGATATTGTTTTTATATCAATCATGCTCTTCTCCCTTTCACATTTTACCATTTGATTTTAAAACTTTCATCATAATTTCAATCCATTAATTTAGGGACCACTTCGATTTCTTATTACTTGCATCGAGTTTTCAACTCGTTAATTTTGGATCCAATTCAAGGATTTGCAACAAAACAAAATCAAACCAAGAATGTCTTTCTAATCTCATCAACTCTTAGAAATCCAAAAAAAATTAGGAATTCTAACCACTTCTCCAAATATTCAATTCATCATTTTATGTCGGCACATAAACCTTGAGATTTCTCAACACAGATCTAGATTCATTGTGTCAATATTTAATTCAATCATTCGCGGCTTCTTTTATAGCTTATGTGGCTTTTCCCTTGTATTGCATCACTATCCTTTGATCTGTGACTTTTCTCCTTAGAGGATTTTTAATTATTTGTAACTTTTATTTGTTTCTCATGGATTTTACAATATTTCAAGGTTTTCCTCCTTATTCGCTACCTTCCCGAAGCTTTGTTCCATGTCCACAACTCTATCCTTTTACCTGTGGCTTTAATCATTCTCTATGGCTATCTTATGTCCTTAGCAGATTTTATAGTTCTTTGTGGCTTTTCCCCTTATGTACGGCTTCCTCAAGACTTCCTTCCTCTCGCAGCTTTACCTTCATAATATTCTTACTTTTGTGGCTCTTTCTTCATATTTTCGGTCTTACCATTATTTCTTTTTGCCCATACTTTAGCTTCTTTTTGTTTTACGGCTTCATCCCTTTTACTCACAGCTTTCACTAGGATTTTTTGGCTTCTTCTAGAGTTCCACGGCTTATTCAATATCTCAGTGGCTACCTCCTCATATCCGCAGCTTGCCCAAAAGCTTATTAAGTCCCCTAGAACTTATTCTTTGCCATCCTCAAGCCTCTATGAGATGACACTACTAATCAACCTTCATCTTTCTCGCTTCCTCACTTTACCAATTAACCATTTTTCCTCAATACCACTTGGCATCAAACAATTTTTCCATCAATACAACTTGACATCAATGACAACACATATGAAAATGACAAGGTCCTAACAGTCTCCCCTTTTATCATTGATGGCAACACCTCAATACTTCACTACCACATAAACCTATAACCTTTTGATGGTAAAATAATTAAATACTTGCATACCTACTTTCTGAAAACACTCTGTAAATATCCCTTGGCAAATTTTTATTTTTAACTTCTCTCCTCTTTTGATATTATTGGCTGATTTCTGATTTCAAATTTTCTCCCCCTTTGACAACAATGACAAAGGACAATCTATGTTGCATAATGATAGAAATTCATGTAAGCTCGTTAAATCATGGTCTTACCTCAAGAAAATTCACTTAGGTTCATGTTTCTGATCCAAATGATTTGGTGTGCTCGTGGTAATGTTACCCTAAGTTGATGCATACTTTAACAAAAGAAAGCTAACAGACTAGCTCCCTCTCGCTTAAATATTGTTTGGAACTGATTAAGAGATGATATCACATGAGAATGCTCCCTTATCTTCTCTGTATGCTTTCTATTTGTTGATGGGATCAAGAATGACCCCCAATTCATTCCTTAAGTGCTCAAATATAGCTTTTGGCAGTGCTTTTTCATGATATCATCAACTTCTTCTTTTGTGTTTAGATACTCAAGACTGATTTTCTTTTCATTCACTTGTTCCCTCAAGAAATTATATCTAATTGGAATATGCTTGGTCTTTAAGTGAAACACGGGATTCTTTGATACATTAATAGCACTTGTGTTAGAGATCACAAGCACTAAAAGGGGGGGTCAATCAATGTAGATTAAAATTAATTTACAAAGTTATATTTATCCATAATTCCTTAAATTTATGTAGTATTATATCATGCACATTTTTTCAAACATAAATCAAATAGTAAAACACTAAACACAAAATTTTCGAGAGAAAGACCCACTTGAAACCAAAACTTTATTAGGAACACCAATTCCAAAGTCTTACAATGGTTTTGGTTGAGCACCCACTCAACCTGTGAAGCACCCACTTCACACTGCAAGCACCCACTCAAAGATTTTATGAGCACATACTCAACCAATTTAGCAAGCACCAACTTGCAAGGAGCACCAAACCCTAATTTAATCAGATATAACTAATCTTTTGCATGCACCCACCCACAATGAGGTTGCAACTCACTGAAACTACTAAACTACAACTTAGACTTTTTATTTTTACATACAAATTTTGATCATCTAGTTTCAAAATTATGTACACAACAGATTATGATCAGTTTTTTGTATCTTTCTTTGTTCTCTTTTTCACTCTATTCTTCTTATCTAATTCAAACTCTTCTTGATTAATCAATCTTCTACACTGATATTCTTCTCATCTAATATATCTTCTTTTCTTCATATGTCTAGTTTTATCCTTCCTCTCTCTTTTATTTTTTGTAGCTCCTTTAGCTTGATTACATCGTCTTCTCACTTGAGCTACCTCTATTGGCATCAAAAATATTTTATATAGATAATCGATCCATTTTAACACTTCATTTAGTGTGTCATGCATCTTTTCCTACTTTTTCACTTGAGAATATGGTTCATTAACTGAATATGGCTAACTCCATATTTTTCTCTTGCTATATTCGGCTTGATTTCACCTTCTTCTATGCATTTTCAAAAATTATTTATGAGCTGATTCCTAAAATAGATTTCACATATTTTTAGGATTTCCAATGTTATCCTGATGAGTGAGTCATTTTCTCCTCTGATATTTAATTTTCCTTGAAATAAGGAATCATGTAGAGAATTACAATTGTATTTCCACAAAGTCAATGAGCATTAAATGTTGACAGCTAGAACTGTAGGTTTCTTTGTTCTTCATGGAGCTCAAGTCATATACTCAGCCACAACTGTAAAACTATCAAATCACCATCAATTTGGAGAAAAAAATATCACGTATCCATGTTTAAATCAATTTGATTATCCTCAAACCTTGTTCAGTTCATACTTGTTCAATTTGCAGATTTCCTTAGCTTCTTTGATCTTTCTTTGTGTCAGGGCACTTTTCTTTGATCCGCGGATTTTCTCCTTTGTCACGGATTTTTCAGTTATCTACGGCTTTTATTTTACTTCACAGATCTTGCAGCATGACATGGATTTCCTTCTTGTTAGTTTTCTTCCTATGCCTTTGTTCCATATCTATGACTCTATCCTTTTACCTACGGCTTTTATCATTCTCTACGGTTGTCTTTCGTCCTTTGCATCCTTTATAGTTCTTTATGGAGTTACTCCTTATGCACGACTTCTTTAATACTTCCTTACTCCCATGGATTTTTCCTTCAAACTATTCTAACTTCCGTGGATCTTCCTTCACATCCATGGTCTTACCATTCTCACTCGTGGCTCATCCTTTATTTTTTTTTACTTTGGCGGCTTCATTCCTTTACCCGCAGACTTCACTAAGCTTGCAAAGCTTCTTCTAGAGTTTTATAGATTCCTACAGACTTAGGTGGCTAACTCCTCATGACTGCGGCTTGCACTAAAGCTTATTAAGTCCCTTAGAACTTTTCCTTGACCATCCTAAAGCCTCTGTGAGCTAACACTACCAATCAACCTTCATCTTTCTCGCTTTCTCACTTTACAAATTAATCCTTTTTCCCATCAATGTCACTTGACATCAAATAATTTTTCCATCAATACAACTTGACATTAATGACAACACATGATAATGACAAAGGTCCAACAATATCCTCAAAATCCAACAACTTGTACTATCGCAGAGTAAAGGAATTAGACTATCATATTTTACCTTGTAATCTTGCAATGTCTACTTCATCTAGAGAATTTGAGTACAACACATTACCATGGCTATATATTCTACTTCACATATTGACAGTGCTACTGATGATTGCTTCTTTCTCAACCAAGATACTAGAAATTTTCCAACAAAGAATTCTCTACCACTTGTACTCTTCTTGTCATCAACACTTCTTGCACAACTCTGCATCTGTATATGCTTTCATGTTGAAGTCACTGCTTTTGGGGTACCATAGTCCATAATAAATTGTTCCCATGAGAAATCTTAGAATTATTCTTACCACCTTGAAGTGTGTTTCCATTGGATCTTCTTGAAATCTTCCAACTAAGCCCACTGCTTGAATGATATCAAGTCTTGATGTTGTGGAGTAGAGTATACTTCTTATCATGGATATGTATAGTTTTTGTTTACTTTTGGCGTGTTATAATCTTTGCTTAGCTTACATCCAACTTCCATTGGTGTCCCAATAGGTACACAATCTTCCATCCTAAACATTTTCAACATTTCTTTTATATACTTGGTTTGGGATATCAAAATACCTCGGTCTGATTGACTAACTTGTAGTCCTAAAAAGAATGAGAGGTCTCCAAGCATAGACATTTCAAACTCTTCTCTCATCATATCAGCAAATTCACGAGTCATTTTATCATGATATCTTCCAAACATGATGTCATCCATATAGACTATGATAATGAGTAGATGATCACCTTCTTCTTTGATGTAGAGATTGTTGTCAGCAACACCTTTTCTAAAACATTTCTCAATGAGGTATTTGTCCAAGCTGTTGTACCAAGCTCTAGGTGCTTGTTTTAATCTATACAAATCTTTTTTCAACCTGCACACATATGTCATAATATTTATCATCTGTTAAAGAAAAACCTTTAGGTTGTTCAATATGTACCTCTTCATTTAGGTAGCAATTGATGAATGTTGACTTAACATCCATCTGGTATACTTTGATTTTCTTATAAACCACATAAGCCAGGAACAGTCTTATTGCTTCCATTCTTGCCACTGGTGCAAATGTTTCTTCAAATTCAATTCCTTCCATTTGTGCATATCCCTTGTATAATATTATTTCCTTGTTTCTTGTCACTTCTCCTTTTTCATTTAGTTTTTTTCTGAATACCCATTTAGTTCCAATCACATTCTTATCCTTAGGTTTTAGAACAAGTTTCCAAGTTTCATTCTTTTCTATTTGATCAAGTTCTTCATTTATGTTGAATAAAGAACACTTGAAAAAAAGCACACAAAAATGTCAAGCAGGGAAGTGAGTCATATTCAAAGCCGTGAATGGATAGGGAGAATGCACGTGCTGAACAAAAGTTCAGCTTTTGGGACTTAGTTGTTTTTGCTCTGAAAGGTTTATTTTTAGAGATAACATGTAGAGCACACAAATGAGGCAGATATGTGTGCATCATGCATTAGATATTCTTGGAGGATCGGATATGAATCACTTTGCATTGACATAAGCTGGAAACATATTTTCTACTATCAGTTAGCTGATAGTAGTCTATTGTTAGCACACTTGCATGTGTGGTTATTTTTGTAACAGTGCGTGGCTAGTAATAGTATGTGACCTATTTTTGGAATAGATAAGTGGTGAAGGGAAATTCCCCACCCTTATATATATGTAGTAAACTGTGTAATAGAGGGGGATCGAGATATATACAGAGATATTGATGCGCCCGAATTAGCAGGAACTTGACAAGGTCATAACTTGAGCTCCGGGTGTCCGTTTGAGTCCGTTTTTTTTTTGAAACCACGTGTTTCGATGAGACGAACGCAGCGGCAACCTGCCCTACCAGTTGGGGCAAGTTTTCGACATGTTTTTGGGCCCTAAATCCGCCATCTTGAGGCCGAAAATTAGGATTTAAGTTATAGTTTGGTTTTTTCCTATTTTTGAGCATTAGTTAATTTTAGTCTATTAATTGCATTGTGAGTTAGAAAGTTGGCAATTCCTCTAATTTAGGGATGTAGAAGATGCGTGGCAATTTCTGTGCCCGTAGGAATAAGCATGCAAACTTACTAAGAATAGCAGGTTCTAGTAAACTGCTAAAAATAGTAATTTCCGCCACCTAGAGTAGATTTAGTCAGAGTTAGCTAGAGTTTACTTGGCAACTCGAGTTGGGAGTTTTTTTTCCTATTTAGGAAACATTGTAATTCATTATTGGAGGATGAAGAAGGAGATCTATTTTCTTTTGGAGTTCATTTTATTGCAGTTTATCTGGTTGTTCTTAATTTGGCTACATTATCTGGTATCAGAGCTGGTTCGAAGTATTTTGTTTAAAAATGGCAGGAAGAGGAAGAGGAAGAGGAGGCGGTATTGCCCAGATGAATAGAAATATGCAAGATCTACAGAGACAAGTTGCTGTGCTTGCTGCAATGATAACCCAAAGAGGAAATCAAGGTGGAGATGACACAGATGAAGAAGAAGTTTGTGAAGAGGAGGAAATGCAAGCACCACCATTAGCTTTTGAAGAAAGGATGATTCGAGCATTAGAAGGAAAGAATGATGGGATAAGAGTTGATGTTTCAGAGTATGGTGGTAGTCTAAAACCAGAGGAGCTGATAGACTGGTTGAATAGCATGGGAAAATTTTTTGAGTGGAAGGCTATGTCAGAAGAAAAGAAGGTAAAATTTGCATGCACGAAATTGAAAGGTCATGCTATGTTATGGTGGGATCACCTACAGAAAGAGCGGTCAAGAAAGGGGAAAGAAAGAATTAGGATGTGGAGTAAGATGGAGAAGAAGCTAAAAGATAAATTTCTACCTGTGGATTATGCACAAACCCTTTACAGGAGGTTTCAGAATCTCAGACAGAACTTACAAACAGTGCAAGAATACACAGATGAGTTCTACAAGTTGTCCATTCGTGTAGAGCATGAAGAAACTGAGGAACAAATGGCTGCAAGGTATGTTAATGGATTAAAATTTTCTATTCAAGATGAGATAAGTATGCATAGGATTAAAAGCATGGAGGATGCCTATCAATTAGCCTTAAAGGCTGAGGAAAAACAAAATCGTCAAAGTTTTAGGCGATCACCTGGAATGAATAGGGGGGCCTCATCTTCCTTTCGGGGACGAGCTGGTTTCAGCCAAGGTAGGGGAGAATCATCTCGTGGATGGGAAAAGCAAGAGGATACGAGACAAGATTTCCAGAATCAACAAAGAGGCAGAGGATTTTCTAGGGGTAGAGGATATGCTGGCGATAGAGGATGGGAGGCTCCACGAAGACCATTTGTTTGTTACAAATGTGGTGAAGAAGGGCATCGGGCTTTTGAATGCCCACATACTTATACACATGACAAAAGGCAAGGAGATGCTCCAAGAGTAAATCTTGTTGAAGCTGAGCAAGTAGAAGATGAACAGGACCTCGAAATTCCACCAGATGTTGGAGAAACTCTGATGATCAAGAGGACAATGATTGCTCCAAGAAAGGAGGTCAAGGGGGATGCATGGCTACGTACAAATATTTTCAGAACAAGATGCACTTCAGGAGGAAAGGTATGTAATGTTATTATTGATGGTGGTAGTTGTGAGAACATGGTTTCAAATGAGATGGTCGATAAATTGGGTCTGCATTGTGAGAAGAATCCTAACCCTTATCGTATTGCATGGTTTAAGAAGGGTAATGAAGTTACTGTTGATAAGAGATGTTTAATAAGCTTTTCTATTGGGAACAGTTATAAGGATGAGATTTGGTGTGATGTTATTCCTATGGATGCATGTCATATGCTGCTAGGAAGACCATGGCAATTTGATAGAAAAGTTATTCATGATGGGGGAAAAAATACTTATACTTTCTGGAAGGATGGCACAAAAATAGTTTTGATACCTCTTAAAGAAGAGGGGAAGGCTGAAAATATGCTTTCTGCAAAGGAATTTGTGAAGGAGGCAAAGGCAACCAGTTTCTGTTATGCACTAGTTGCAAATAAGGATGAACTTGTAAGTGCTCAAATACCAATAGAAACATCAGAATTAATAGAAGAATTTTCAGATGTTATTCCTGATGAGCTACCAGATGGATTACCACCCAAAAGAGATATTCAACACCACATGGATTTGATTCCAGGGTCTTCACTCCCAAATCAAGCGGCTTATAGGATGAGCCCGACATTGCATGCAGAGTTGAATAGGCAAGTGGCAGAGCTCGTGCGAAAGGGGGTCGTAAGGGAGAGCATGAGTCCGTGTGCAACACCAGCTTTATTAACACCAAAGAAGGATGGAACATGGAGAATGTGCACGGATAGCAGAGCGATCAATAAAATTACAATCAAGTATCGGTTCCCAATACCTCGCCTTGATGATATGATGGATGTGCTTGCTGGATCTAATTATTTCACCAAGATTGATCTTCGAAGTGGTTATCATCAGATTCGGATCAGAGAAGGAGATGAGTGGAAAACAGCATTCAAGACAGGAAATGGATTATATGAGTGGTTGGTGATGCCATTCGGGTTATCCAATGCACCTAGTACTTTTATGAGATTGATGAACACCGTGCTACGGGAGTATAATGGTAAGTTTGTTGTGGTTTATTTTGATGATATCTTGATCTTTAGTAAAACTAAAGAAGAACATTTGAGGCATCTAAGATTGGTATTTGAAGTGTTAAGGAAAGAGAAACTCTATGCAAATATGAAGAAGTGCACATTTATGCAAGAGAGCTTGGTATTCTTGGGCTTTATTATTTCAGCAGGTGGGGTACAGATGGACTCAGAAAAGATAAAGGCAATTATTGAATGGCCTACTCCACGGAGTATAACAGAGGTAAGGAGCTTTCATGGTCTAGCAACATTTTACAGAAAATTTATTAAAAATTTCAGCAGTATTGTAGCACCTATCACAGATTGCACAAAAGGAAGGGAGTTTTTGTGGACAAAGGCAGCTGAGGATAGTTTTCAATTCTTGAAGAAGAAGGTGACAGAGGCACCCATTTTGGCACTACCAGATTTTGATAAAGTGTTCGAGGTTGATTGTGACGCCTCACATGTGGGTATTGGAGCTGTTCTAAGTCAAGGAGGAAAGCCAGTAGCTTTCTTTAGTGAGAAACTAAATGAGGTAAGAAAGAACTACTCTACTTATGATGTGGAATTTTATGTAATTGTACAAGCATTAAGGCATTGGAGGCATTACTTAGTGCCTAAGGAGTTTGTGTTATTTACAGACCACATAGCCCTGAAGTATGTGAATACCCAAAAGAAGTTGAATAGTAGGCATGCAAAGTGGGTATCATTTTTGCAGGGATATACTTTTTCTCTAAAACATAAATCCGGAAAACAGAATCAAGTTGCAGATGCATTGAGTAGGCGTGTGACTTTGTTTACCACTATGGAAAATGAGGTGGTGGGTTTTGAAGCAATAAAGGGTTTGTATTCTTCTGATTTTGATTTCAAGGATATTGTTGAAAGACTAATTAGTCCATTGTCAGACAATGTAGGAGATGTCCTGGATGAGTATATTTTACAGGATGGCTACCTATTCAAGGGACGCCAACTATGTATTCCAGTTGGGTCTATGAGAGAAAATATAGTGAAAGAGTTGCATAGCGGAGGGTTGGCTGGGCATTTTGGTAAGGATAAGACGATAGCCTTGGTAGCAGACAAATACTATTGGCCAAAGCTGAAAAGAGATGTGGTAAGATATGTGGAGAGATGTCGAATTTGCCAAGTCTCGAAAGGCCATGCACAGAATACAGGGTTGTATATGCCGTTGCCTGTTCCTAAAGGGTCGTGGACAGATCTGAGTATGGACTTTGTTTTGGGATTACCAAAAACACAACGAGGTAATGATTCCATTTTTGTGGTTGTTGATAGGTTTTCTAAGATGGTTCATTTTATTGCTTGCAAGAAAACAAGCGATGCAACAGGCGTAGCAGATTTGTTTTTCAGAGAAGTTGTTCGTTTGCATGGTGTTCCAAAAACCATTACTTCAGATAGGGACACAAGGTTCTTAAGTCACTTCTGGCGGACTTTATGGAAGAAATTTGGTACTCAACTATAGTTCAGTAGTGCTTATCATCCACAGACTAATGGGCAAACAGAGGTGGTAAATAGGAGTTTGGGAAACCTGTTAAGGTGCATTGTTGGGGAAAAGCCGAAACAATGGGACTTAGCATTACCACAAGCTGAGTTTGCATATAACAGTTCCATAAACAGATCCATGGGAAAGTCTCCATTTTCAATTGTGTATGGGAGTAATCCAAATGGGGTATTAGATTTGGTACAGCTACCCGTTGATGGCAGAGTCAGTGATGATGCAGAAGCATTTGCCGAACATATACAACAATTGCAGGAAGAAGTGCGGAAGAAGCTGCAAAATAGTAATGACAAGTATAAGGAAATAGCAGATGTGCATAGATGGAGAAAGGTATTTACAGTTGGTGAGTTGGTTATGGTATATCTGTAGAAGGAAAGGTTTCCAAGAGGAACCTATAACAAGCTGAAGTACAAGAAGATTGGACCCTGCAAAATTGTGAAAAAAATAAACGATAATGCTTATGAGGTAGAATTGCCAGGGAATTTTGATATTTCTCCAGTGTTTAATGTTTCAGATTTGTATTCTTTTCATGGGGATGGTGCAGAAAGGGATGATGCTGATGAAGTAGTAGATTGGCGGCAGCAGGTTCTGGTGAAGAAGAAAGAAGAAGTGGATCAGATTCTAGATAAGAAAACAATGGACACGCGACATGGGAAATACAACAAATATTTGGTACATTGGAAAGGACTGGAACAAGAGGACAATACTTGGGTCACAGAGTGGGAGATTCAGAAGTTGGATGCAGATAAATGGAAGTAGTTTGAAGAAGACAACTTGCAGGAGCTACGTTTTTTTCAAGCAGGGGAGAATGATGCGCCCGAATTAGCAGGAACTTGACAAGGTCATAACTTGAGCTCCGGGTGTCCGTTTGAGTCCGTTTTTTTTTTTGAAACCACGTGTTTCGATGAGACGAACGCAGCGGAAACCCGCCCTACCAGTTGGGGCAAGTTTTCGACATGTTTTCGGGCCCTAAATCCGCCATCTTGAGGCCGAAAATTAGGATTTAAGTTATAGTTTGGTTTTTTCCTATTTTTGAGCATTAGTTAATTTTAGTCTATTAATTGCATTGTGAGTTAGAAAGTTGGCAATTCCTCTAATTTAGGGATGTAGAAGATGCGTGGCAATTTCTGTGCCCATAGGAATAAGCATGCAAACTTACTAAGAATAGCAGGTTCTAGTAAACTGCTAAAAATAGTAATTTCCGCCACCTAGAGTAGATTTAGTCAGAGTTAGCTAGAGTTTACTTGGCAACTCGAGTTGGGAGTTTTTTTTCCTATTTAGGAAACATTGTAATTCATTATTTGATAATGAAGAAGGAGATCTATTTTCTTTTGGAGTTCATTTTATTGCAGTTTATCTGGTTGTTCTTAATTTGGCTACATTAGATATGTTGTTAAATCTACTATGCGCATACTATTGTTATTGTAATGAAGCTTCTCTAAACTTATTGTAATTAATATATTGGAGGATATTGGCTAAATCTAAGTGTTAGTTCTATGTGTATCTGAATCTAGTATGTTTTTGATCTCATCATGGTTAGTACTTAATCTTGCTTTTCCTTATATATAGATTTGGTATGCTCTGTAGAATGATGTGTTAGTAATGGAACTATATGTGTTAAGTTTGCATCATGCTAACACTATGTAACAACAACCCTAAATGGGGACCTGGTACCTTTTCGTGCTTTAGGTGAGTGCTCAGTTTAGGCTGAGTGATGTGCCAACACGTATATGGTTTCAATGGGTTTGTATCATTGAATTCTAGGCTGCATTATTGGTTCCGTTTCCGGGACCTCTTTTTTAGTTGTTTTTAGGATGGTTTGCGATGAAGACATACCAGTTAACTCTAACAAGTATTGAAGAGTGGATACATGATCTAGAGGAAGAATACGCACAGTGATTCAGCATTGGATCTAAGTTTAATGCATGCAGGTGGGTGGAACAAAATTTGTATGATAGTTTATATGAGAGTTTTTTCGTTATCTTTCCAGTAGAATTATATGAGTGGTTGATTGCTTATGCATCTAAGTGGAATTGGAGGTATCGTGCACTTATCTAGATGCATGAAGAATTCTAGGCCCTGTATGATGCTAATCTAATTTGGAATCAAGCTATGGATACGTGGTTCCATTGTGTCTTGAATAGTTATATTTTGGAATACTCAATTTCCACTTATTCATGTCTAGAGGTAGCTGAATTTCAGTTCTTATGACATCCAAGGGGAGCTTACCTACAAGGCATTCCACTGGTGATCAAGATCTTGATGGTAACTTTGAATCTAGAGAGTAAGCCAATGGTTAACTAAACTTCACCACACATGGGGGAAGAAGAAGGATTGGTGAAATATGGAAGACTTAGCGGCAAAAAGGCAGTGAGAGGAAAGGTGTCTTGAGTATAATGAGGTGTGCGAGAGGGAGATAGAGAAGGAACATACCATTGTAGAAAATATGGTGTTAAGGAGAGATATGGCTCGTGAAGGATTTGAAGCTCATGTAGAAGACGTGGAGCCAGAGCATCAGGAACTCCCCCATCTTGGAAAGCATGACAGGGATCCCCACTTGGCCTCACATAGAAGCGCACTAGCAGAGACTACCTGGGCCGTGGGTGCACATCTGAATCCACCTGGTAACCTTGCCCTTACATTTGGTTTTTCAGCATCTAGTACAACAAGCAGTCAACAAGATATTTCAAGCAGTGGGAGAGTATGAACGAGTCTTATAAGAGGCATAACAATGGCAGCACAAATGGATTTGTTGTTATATGGGAGTACTTTTTTGGGTGTATCATCGGCACAGAATACAAGCGTGCCAATTTTTGGATTAACCTCTAGGAGTAGTAACGCTTTGCAGACTATTGAGGTTCAGTTCAATTCTATTGTTGGGACATAGGGAAGTACATCTTCTAGTCTGACCCCAGCTACAAGTTCAGGATCATAGCTCTGGTTCATGTGAATCTGGTGGTTTTGGAGGTAGCGGAAACACGGGAGGTTCTGGATTAGGTTGGCAAGGTCTGCACCAACCCCATAATATTTACATGGAAATGTCTCTTCATCTTCCAGAGTATAGGGGCATAGAAGATGCTACTAAACATGTGCATATGTGTGAAATATTGTGGCGCGTAAAAAGGATCACGGATTCTGAGTGTAGAGCAAGCCAGTTTTCCACTATGATATAAGGGCGGACACACAACTGATACAGAAATTTTGACCCTGATCAGACTTGCGTAGATTATATAGCTATAAAGGATGCATTCCTTAAAGAGTTTCATATCCCTGAGTTTGAGCATAAGAGTATAAGTGTGCTCAAGGATATTAAGCAAGGCACTACTAAAAGTGTTAGAGAGTATGATGCATTGTTTAAAACATTGTTATCAAAGCTTTCTTATGACATACACGCAAGCTAGCATGCACAATGGTTCATTGGGGGCTTGATTACCCCTTTTAGGAGGGCATTATCACATAAGACATACATTGATCCGCTCGAAGCACTTGAAGTATCCTTGTGCACTGAGGCAGTTAGAAGCATAGATACTGGGGTGAGCCCATTTTTAGAAGCACAAATAGTAGAAATGGCAAAATAGTTGGAGAAATTATCAGCAAAATCAACACATGAGACACGCATAGGGATTTGGTGCATAGATTGTGAAGTAGAAGGTCACACAAAGGATAGTTTCCCTCACATAATAGTACACTCATTACTGATGGATTGTGAAATATGCCACCTAAACCATGATGTTAGCTGCTGCCCATTATTACAACACACGATAAGGAAGAACGTTTCAAGCTACTGTAAAATCTGTAGGTCCACGACTCATGACACAAAGGACTGTTGGCTGATTGGAAAGATCCATGATGCTATAGATATTGGTGTACGGAAAACATGAGTTTTAGATAACTCTAAGGGAAAGAATGAGCATCAGGACTGGGAGCACAATCAAGCGTGCTATGATAGGAATGAAGGGAATTTTTAAGGCAATCATGGTAGAGGTCGAGGATACCGTGGTGGATTCGAAGGACGAGGCCGTGGTGGTGGAAGAAGTGAGTTTCCTCATGGAACATGTTATACATGTGGATCTCCTAACCACTATAGGTGTGAATTCCTTAGAATATTACATGTTATTTCTGTGGAAAGAACCATAGCTATGAAGAGTGTCTAGACTTATATGAGCATCTGAGTAAGCAACATAAACAAGAAAATAAAGGCTCAGGGATGGTTAGGATACAACGCACTGTGGATAATCAATGGATGTCTAAGATGGAAGTAGAATCTGAGGCACTACAAGTGAATATCATGACCCATGTTGAGGCAGCACATTCCAGGGACGCATTACAGCATAAACCTACCATCACTAAAGATGAGGTTCTTCATGCACAGTACCCAAATCCTGCCTATTAGAAGGAGGTTTATCCAGATACCATGGAATTTCCAAGGAATCTTCAAGGTGAGATACACTACTTAAAAGAGTAGAAGAAAGCATCAGAGATGGTCCAAACTGATATAGATGACTTGAGAGAAGTGTGTAAAATGTTGCGCCAAGAGAACTTTATTCCACTGTTAGGGATTTGGTTAAAAGGGAACACTACGTGCGTAAGTACTGAGACTGGGTGGCAAATCCTCCATGCAAATCTCCCTCCTCATAGCCTAGATTATGACAAAGAAATTACTCTGAATGGTGTTGTGGATGGGTGGCTATTGAGTAATATACTAATTGATACAGGTGCAGAAGTCAATGTTCTTACCTTGGATGCATGGGTACAAATGGGGAGACCCTCATTACAGCCATCCTCTAATGTGTTATTCATGGCTAATCAGACTAAGGCCACTCCCATAGGAGTTTTAAAAGATGCATCCATTACCATACAAGGAGCCAAGTTCACTAGAGACTTTGAAGTTTTAGTGCTGGTAGAATCAGATAGCTTCCCAGCTCTATTAAGGTGTCCTTGGTGCTATGCAAATAATGTTGATCTTCGGTTCAACAAGGGCTATATTAGTTTTGAAAATAAAGAGGAAAGGGTCATTATCCCTTTAACAGATGGAAAGTTTGTGCCCTATGTTGAGCCCTTAAGTGAAGAAGATCTAAATAGGATTTATGTACACGCCATCTGAGATCCAGAGATGATTGAACCAACCAAAGAAGGACTAATTCAATGGGAGGATGCACAATCTATTAGCGACACTACAAGTGTTGCTTGTGATAATTGGGCTCATAGAACTTATGAGTTGGTAGGGCATGAAGTAAAGAGCATATTCCCTCAAGTCACAAAATCGCGTTATGTCAGGAAGATAGGTAACAAATCGGTACCTTGTTACATATGAGAAAGGGATCCCATGGTATTCTTGCGTGCCATGGAAGAAAAATGGATAGACCCACTGGAAAGAAGAAATATGCTAGCATATACACTATGTGGGATAGCAACACGCTGGTGGGTGGTCCACAGGGATAATCTGGTCAAATGGAATGAAATTGGGATTACTCTTACTACTAGGTTCTTTAGGATCAATGCACCTACTCAAATCTGTATTTATCATGGTAATTAACCTATTCAGCACAGCGTTCAGAAGTGTGAGAGACTCTAGACAGAAGGGCAGGAAGCTTTACCACCTTCACTATGGGTGCACTGGTTTTATTCCACTTTACAAGGCTATGTGCGTGCTTGGTATGTATATGTAGAACTCCATAGAGAAACTGGAAATTGGTAGACTTTAATTATATGAATGACCTAGACATTTGAATTCTTCTCTATAAAATCTCCGGTAGAAGAGGCATTGAAATTTATCAAGTGCTTAACTATGGGGGATAGTGTCAAGGCTAAAGGACTCCTTTAGGAGTTATTAGATAAAGAAGACTCGGGAGTGGGTCTTGATAATGAACCAGAGGCCGATGCAACATTACTTCAACACACTTGCCCTAAGAAATAGAAAGGAAAAATGGTCTACCTAGTGGATGATGAAGAAGTAGATAATCTAGATGTAAACCATTCAACAAGAAGGTGTGAGGTATTGGACAGTGTGGATAATACCACGTGCGCCTATCATGAACCCATGAAGACAAAGCGGGTGAATATTGGAACAGATACTGAGCCTAAGGAAGCCATAATTAGAGACTATTGGTCAGACTCTGAAGTGGAAAAAATTATAGAGTTACTAAGGGACTACCATGACCTATTTCTTATGGGGTACCATGAACTCAAAGGTGTGCATGATTTGTTAGGGGAGATGAAGATAAAGCTTAAAGAGGGTGCATGCCTAGTTAGAAAGAGGCCTTACAGAATGAACCCCAATTTACACGAAAAGGTCAAAGAAGAGATTGATAACATGTTGAAATATGGAATTATCAAGCCCCTTGATGAGTCAGAATGGGTTAGTCCAATGGTGATCAGTATCAAGAAGGATGGACAAATTCAAATATGCATGGACTATAGGGATCTGAATGTTGCATGTGTAACAGATCCATTCCCTACGTAATTTACTGAGGAAATACTAGGAGTTACAGGGTGTGAAATCTATTCGTTTACAAATGGGTTCTCTGGGTATCATCAGGTTAGGATTGCCCAGGAAGATCAAGAAAAGATTACATTTACTACTAAGTGCGTTAGCTTCACCTATACTGTAATTCCCTTCAGTCTGAAAAAAGCACCTGCAGTATTTTCGTGCATAGTTTTCCAAGTGTTCAAATAATTTATTCACAACTTCTTACATGTATATTTAGATGATTGGATGGTGTATGGATTAGTTAAGGATCACTGTGACAATATGTGCTTAATGTTTGAATGGTGTAGATAGTTGAGTATCTCTTTGAACATCAAGAAGTGCATATTTGCTACACCATTTGGGATACTTTTAGGACACATAATCTGCAAGGAGGGTTTGTTGGTTGATCCAGCAAAGGTTGCAGTCATTATAGGCCTAAGGGAGCCTACCAATCAAAGTGAGGTGCATGGATTTTTGGGTCATACAGGATATTATAGAAAATTTATCAAAGGCTATGCCAAAGTTTCCACACCATTAGAAGAGTTACTGAAAGGGAAAGGTACGTTCTACTAGGGAGAACAACAACAATGCACATTCGATACATTGAAGGAGAAACTTACTACCGCACCTATTCTACATTTTCCTTCATGGGACAAACCATTTCATGTACATGTTAACGCCTCTGGCATGGCCATTGGTGTGGTGTTGGCCCAACCTAGAGAAGGTATTATAGATCATCCTATCTATTTTGCTAGTAGAAAGTTGACTCCTGCAGAACAGAATTACACAACTACAGAGCGCAAAGCTTTTTCAATGATCTATGTGCTGCATAAATTCCTGCCAGTACCTACTAAGCTACACCATTCATCTTTTATACAGATCACATGGCATTGAAGTATTTGGTAAATAAACCTATTTTACAAGGGCACATATGTCGATGGGTGCTCTTATTTCAAGAATTTGATTTCACAGTTGTGGTAAAACCAGGAAAAAGTAATTCTGGACCAGACCATTTATCAAGAATACAGTCAGGAGAAGAAGCACAGGAAATTGAGGATACCATGCTAAATGCACAGTTATACAGGTTACAATGCACACCATCAGAACTAGAGGACATTGTTGTCTTTCTACGCACAGGGATGGCACCAGAAGGAATGAAATCCTTGGAGAAGAAACAACTTGCTATACGCGACGCACCTTATATGTTAATCAATGGTGACTTGTACAAATTGGGCCATGATGAGGTATTGTCCGTTGTGTATTAGAACATGAGCACATGGGTATTATGGAAGAAGCTCATGGTGGAATTGGCCACTATGCAGGTGATGCCACAACGCGCAAGATTCTACTCATTGGATTATGGTGGGAGACCCTCTATAAAGATTGTAAGGAATTTTGTAAGGCATGTGATCATTGTCAACATCTTGGAAGACCAGGTCAGTGAGATGAAATGCCTCTGAGACCTATTGCTAGCACAGAACCATTTGAGAAATGGGCTATAGATTTTGTGGGTCCTATTTCACCAGCTGCGTGCAGAACTGGATCACACTACATTATAACTTGCATAAACTATCTGAAAAGGTAGGCATAAGAAACACCTACAAAGGTCTTTACAATGACTACAATAGCTCGTTTTCTATGGGAAAATATTATTACAAGGTATGGATGTCCTTTGAGTTTGACCAGTGATAGGGCACACATTTTCTTAATGAGACAATCAGAATTTTATTGGATGAGTTCATGATTGCACACCATAAGACTACACCCTATCATCCTTAGGAAAATGGAACTACTGAGGCTTTCAACAAAATTTTGGGCCAGACATTGACAAAAATATGTGATGTTGGAAGAAAGGATTGGGATGATAAAGTATCTGCAGTACTTTGGGCATATCGAACAACATATAAAAGGTTGAACAAAGCCACACCATTTCAGTTAGTGTTTGGCGTAGAAGCCATTCTTCCTATGGAATTTATGTTACCTTCTTTGTGTATTATGTGTGCTGGAGGTCTAGCTGATGAGCAAGCTTTAGAAGAACATATTGAAAAGATAATTTAGCTAGATGAATGAAGAGCCATAAAACGTTGGAGTCAAAAGCAAGAAAAGGCCAGGTAGAAAGCATGGCATGACAGAAACATAAGGGACAAGAAGTTTGAGATTGGACAAATGGTACTTCTCTATGACTCTAAGTTTTTACGCCATCCAGGCAAACTTAAGGTACATTGGTTGGGGTTGTATGTTATCACTTACATCCTTGAAACAGGTGCTTTCCAGTTAGAAGCACTTGATGGAACATGGACTACCCGGTTACTTCAACGGGAGTAGGTTGAAGCTCTACTATAAATAAGTCTTCTTAGTGTTTGTAATAAGGAAGTATTGCCATTTAGATTAGGTTTTCAATTTTGTATGTCCTTAATGTGTTTCCTTCTTTGTTACTATGCTTTTTCAATTTAGTTGGTGTGTTGTGTAATAAGCGTGCTTGCACGCATGAAGCTAATTACTATATGAAGCATGTTTATGCACAGAGGACTACACATACTTTTAGTGTGGGGTGGATTGTTGGTATCCAGGTACAAAATTGTGGGAATTGAAAGGTGAAAGGAATAAGCTACTATGGGTGCTCTTCAAGTCAAAGGATTGCTTCTAAAAAGTGACCAAAGATGGAGATGAATGAAGGAACAAGTATAACGTGAGGTAAGTAGAGGATATAACAACTACTAGTGGAAGGTGCAGTGATGAGGTACTCAGGTGCACAAGGAAGCACACTGAAGAGAAGTCTATGACCAGAAGGGTAGGAAGGTGCACTAGAAGGTTATAGCTGAGGCACAAAGATATAATGTGTGGAAAGGATGGAATTGGTCAATTAATGAGAGGATATTTTGTAGGTGAAGGAGAAATGAATGCATCAAAAATTTGAAAATCTATATAAGGATGGGATGTGAATTCATTTTTACCATTGCGATTAAGAGTATTTGACAAAGAGCTAAGTGTGAAGAGCTGAGTGATCAAATTGAGGTGTGAGAGGTGTGTAACCAGTCGTGACGAAGAGATATGTGCGCAGAAAGAGCTTATGTCCCCGGTGGTGAAGGGTTTGAGTAAAGCAAGGCAATAGAGAGGAACTAGGGCATATGATTTCACCTAGGGCACATTGATTCAAGATAGGTTTTTGATTCACATATTGCAGAATTTAAGAGGTGAGTATCTACAAAGGATTGCAAGGTAGAAATGGCACCCAAGAAAGCAGTTGCAGCAGGAGTGAAGGGAAAGAAGAAGGTGGTCGAAGAAGAATAGGAGATGGCTCCCGAAAGAAATTTTTTTTGAAATGCAATATCCAGAGGGGGTTATCATAGGCCAGGAGTGGGATTCTCACATAAGGAAAAGTAAGGTGAGTGAGTAAAATCACCGTACCACAAAGAATAAGAAGGAGATTGATGCATTGCTTAACACAAAGACAAATAAATGCAAGGCAGAAGACATGTCAAGTGTATGATGATGCTTGTGAGAAGATCTTAAAGAAGATTGAAGTTTACTAGCTATATGAACTCCCTTACTTCAGGAAATATGAGCCCTTGTACCAGTGGCTCATGAGCAGAGTGCACAAATATTTTTTCTACTTTGTAGGATGCAGAGCTAGAATTTCAGCCGCGCTCATCTCCATGGTAACGGGGTTGAAAGATGCAGGAGAAGATTTTTAAGATGACTTAATAGATAAGGCCATAATATTGGAGACTAGAAACAAGTTGGGATACACAAAGGGTCTTTTTGACACGGACATTGATAAATTGACAGAAATATCAAGTTGTGAAAGTATCCACGCATCTCGTTACAAAGCTAAATGACCAATAAAGGTGGTCACAGGTTAACACCATATGACTATGCACATCACCAAAAAGATGTTTGAAGGGGTAGTCTATAACATCTCACAGCTATATTGTAGAAACTATCATTGAGGAAGCATACACAAGAGGAAATATCAACTTTAGAGCTGTTATATTATTACTGGTGTTCATGGAGATTGGAGTGCTGGATGGACAAAAAGAAAAGATATGGGAGTACCCAATGGAGCACAAGTCACCTGTATAATGCTTCCAAAAGTATTTGTGTGAAGGATACATGATAGAAAAAGTTAAGTAAAGGGTTGAAAAGTAGTACGATAGACTCTGCACAACCTTATAAAGAAAAAGGGAACGTCCCTAAGGACTTACCTTTGGTGGTTGGAAAGGTGGTTTAGTTCGTTGTATACTAGCATTTTTGCATAGCGCGAAATTCAACATGAAGCATGGAGCATGGAGCCCTGTGGTGTAAGTTACCATATGCCTTCACAACAAGATACTTCTAAGCATCAATTTACATAGGTTCTTAGACATGCGTGTTGCCTCACGTTCAATGTAGACAAGGTAGAATGTGACTACCACAGGCTAAGGAAGAAATATTTCTATCCAAGACGGGGTGCATATATTGAAAATCTCATTTAAGATGTATTGAGCATTAAACCAGTAAAATTGGATGTGGGAGATGTTGGAGCAGCACTGGTGTACCTTCAACTGAAGCCCAAGTTGGAGAATAACAAGTATGTGGAAGATGAGTTCACACTTCCAAAACCACCGAGGGGTAAGCATACAATGGAGAACATCCCAGTGCCTAAGCCCATAGAGCCACTTGAGGTAGAGGATGAGGAGGATGACCACAAGGATAGTGGTGGTTTGGAGCATAGAGGTAGAAGACATCCTATGAATAAGGATGAAGCTGAGCGCGCCACTACACCACCTTAGCCATAAGAGGGGGATGATGAGGACTTAGATGTAGTCCAAGGAGAGAACATAGGTTTAAGAAAGTATTTAGGAAACCAAGGAACCCAAGGTGCTACTCTGTAAATAGTATGCACAGGTCACCTAGACTCTCTCCAAAAAAGGAGACATCCACGGAAAGGAGAAGGAAATTAAAATTGAATGAGAAGGTGGAAGAGTCAAAGGAAAGTGTGCCTACTTTTCCTACACCTCCAGAAAACATAGTAGAACAGAAAGATGAAGAAATGAAATAAGGAGAAGAGGAGGAAAAAGGAAACAGATGAGACAGCTACAGAGACTGCTGCAAGAAATGGATAGCAAAAGTTCCAAATCTAGAAGGCTCAAGTTCCCAAGCAGCCTCAGGTCTAGAAGGACAAGTGGAGAGCACATTCCAGTAGCCATGGGTTATGCAGAGGACATAGGTAAAATTGTTCACGCCCATTTCTAGAGCACACTGATCAGATGAGGAATTATATGGCTGGGAACTAATGGATGAAGATATGGCCACAATACGCACACTAGGAAGCAATTTTCATGGTCCATGCACACACACATGGATGATCCAGATTTTGATGTGTCTGAGGAGTCGTGCATATCAAGGAGGTTGAAAAATACACCTCAGGATAGACACATGATAGTAAAGCCTAATGTCATGTTAGATGAATAGGTGAGAAATGCATTGGTAAAAGTCTCAACAGAGGTGGCGAGGCGGAATATGGAAAAGGTTTCCACAATTAGGGTGCTCAAGGAAGAGATCAAAACTAAGGATGGGGGAATAGTGCACGCCTAACGCATAGGAGAGAGACTTAGTGCAAAAAAAAAACATGTTGTATTTATCAACATCACAAAGGAAATTGGTGAAAATGTCATAAGAGCTAGGCCACACTTGGAGTGAAAGGTACCACAGAACATTTCCTTTAGCAAAACACTATGTAGGAACAGTTGGTGGACCTAGTACTTGAAGGATGAGCCTCTACGCATGCCAGGACCAAAGGATCCAGACACACGAGGCAGAACGAGAGAAGGATTTAATGATACAAGAAGATTACATCCTATAAAGGACTGCTGTAAGTGCTACAAGAAGAATTAAAGAAAGCAGACCAGGCATTGAACATCTGCACAGCTTCAGAGGCACTCATCAACATAAAAAATTTGGAGGAGAACAATGAAGTACAAAAAGTTATGAAGGATGAAACATTAGGCCCCACAAAAATATTATCAATGGTTAAACAGAAGTGCAAGGCCTTAGAAGTAGCACAAGAACCACACAAGACTCAGACTAGAAGAGATTGGGAAGCTCATTGCACAGAAAATGGACTTACTAGAGGGAATGATGACTGCAATGTCCAGCATTGTGTTGGTCTTGCAAATTGAAAAAAGGGAAGATTGTGAAGGGATGAAATGGAGTCCATTGTCTATGGAAATTCTAGAAAAAGCATAGAGGAAGCACTCATTGATTGGTAGACCTTAGAGGTTGAAATAAAATAGGAATATCCTGAATTAGTTGTTCAGGTTGAAGAAGAAATTGCAGAGTAAAAATATTCTTTCATACATTCTTTCCATTCTTCTACATTCTTTTATTCTTTACTTAATTTTTTAGAGATGACCATTGTCAGGGTGACAATGAAATTAGTGTTGGGTAATTTTGATCAAAGAATAATTGACAAAAATCACACAAGAAGTCCGCGACGGGAAAGTGATTCATATTCAAAGGTGTGAATGGATAGGGAGAATGCGCACGTGGAATACATCAGTTCAGTTTTCAAGACTTAGCCATCTTCACTCATAAAGGCCTATTTTTAGATATGGCATGAAAAGCACACAAACAAGGAAGAGACGTGTGCACCATGCATTGGATATTTTTGGAGGATTAGATACAAATAACTTTGCATGGACACAAGCTAGGAAATAGATCTGCTACTGTCAGTTATATAGTAGTAGTCTATTGTTAGCGCACTTACATGTGTGGCTAGTTTTGTAAAGGCGCGTGTCTAAGTAATAGCATGCGACCTATTTTGGGAATATATATGCGGTGAAGGGCAAGTCCCTACCCTTATATATATGTAGTAAACTTTGTAATAGATATACATAGAGGGGATCAAGATATATACAGAGATATGCTGTTAAATATGCTACGTTGCATACTACTGATAATGTAATGAATCTTCTGTAAACTTATTGTAGTTAATATAATCAAGGATATTGGCTGAATCTAAGTATTAGTTCTATGTGTATCTAAATATAGTATGTTTTTTATCTCATCATGTACTTAGTAATTAATTCTGTTTTTCCTTAGATATAGATCAGGTATGCTCTGTAGAATGATGTGTTAGTAATGGAACTATATATGTTAATTCTTCATCATGCTAACACCCTGTAACAACAACCCTAAAGTGGGACCTGGTACCTTTGTGCACTTCAGGTGAGCACTTAGTTTAGGTTGAGTGATGTGCCAGTGCGTATAGGGTTTCATTAGGTTTGTATCACTGAATTCTAGTCTGCATTAATTCATGGCGTCTACCCAATGATGATCCTTGCATACTTCTGCAATGCTTTTAGGTTCTACCATTGACATGAGAGCTATGTCTTCATGGTTCTCTTGTTCTCTTAGCATTCTTCTTCTAAGTATGTCACCATCTTTGTTTACAATAATCTGATTTGTGAGATGATCCCTTTTAACTTATCTTGAGGGTGCCTTAGTGTCTAGTATTTATTCTGCTTCTTCCACTTCTTCACGTGAAATCTCCATTTCTTCATCATATTTTTTTTCTTCATGATTGCCGCAGTGCTGAGTGTTGGACTTGTGAGATTCATCCGCATTTACATTTTTACTTTCAACAATTTTCTGTAACCTCTTATTGTAGCACTTGTAAGTCATGTTGATTTATGAGTAACCCATAAATATGCCTTCATCACATCTGGAATCAAATTTTCCTAGATTATCTTCATCTCTTTTGATGTAACACTTGCTTCAAAAAAATCTTGTGTTTCACATTTGCAGGCCTATTCTTCCACAGTTCATAAGGTGTATTGTCATTGTTTACCCTCAATTGTTCTTTATTTAAGATGTAGACCGTTGTGTATATTGCTTCACTCAAATATCTATTTGGAAGCTTAGATTCATTCAGCATAGTTCTTTTCACTTCTTGTACAGTCTTGTTCTTTCTTTCAACTACTCCATTTTAATGTGGTGTCGTGGTGTCTAAGAAATGTCTTCTAATTCCATGTTCTTCATAAAACTCATCAAACTTATTGGACCCAAATTCTCCACCTTTATCTGATCTTAAGCATTTAATCTTTTTGTTCTTCTCATTCTCCATCAGTGCTTTGAATTTCCTGAATCTATCTAAGGCTTCTGAATTTTGCTTCAAACATGCTACCCATGTCATTCTGGTGTAATCATCTATCAACAACAATAAATACACATCACCTTATATGCTTTCAGTTATTGTAGGTCCACATAGATCTGTATGAATCAATTCCAAAGGTCTAGTTGCAAAGTATTATTTTGACTTGAATGATCTTTTTGTTTTCTTACCATGCAATCATGCTTTATAAAGTGTTTTTGTAGGATTTTCAATCTTTGGCATATGCCTTACACAACCTTTAGCACTTAGTTTCACAAGATTTTCAAAACTCATGTGTCCTAATCTTCTGTGCCATAACCAGTTATCATCAATTCTACTTGTGAAGCATTTCTCTTTGTTTATCTCATTGAGAACATACATGTTGTGCTTTGTCCTTTTGGATTTTACAGCCTTCTTTCCTATTTTTCCATTGATAATGTCATAGCCTTTGTCATGGAATTTCACATTATATCATTTCTTCCACATTTGAATCACAGTTAACAGATTATGTTTGAGACCTTCAACATATAAGAGATTCTTTGTTATTGTTTTTCCATTATCTAGACTGAGAGTTCCCTTTCCAACTATGTTTTTTGAGTTGCTGTCACCAAATCTAATAGCTTAAGATGTGTTATTTAATAGAGAAATGAATTTACTTTTATCACCTACATCATATGACTGGATCAAACACTATCTAAATACTAGATTTATCTTCATTTTGTACATGAAACACCGTTTTCACAACTGAGAAAGACTCACTTCTTTTGTTGGATTCTTTCTTTACAAAATACTTCCATTTCTGTTTAGGACGTTCTTGTTTGCTTGTTGAAACTTCATGAATTTTCTTGTGATAGTTGTAGTGAGAATCATTATAGTTCATTCTGGTGTATGATGGGCCAAAGTTTCTTCTATAGCCTCTAGATAATTTTCTACATTTATCATCCTTGTGCCCAAATTGATTACATGAATAATAATATCCATACAAAGAATGTGTGTACCTCATTGCATAGGTGATTCTGGGAGGATTTGTTTTTCCTATGAAATTTCTAATGACTCCGTTGTTTACAGCAAAAAATGTGTTTGGTGTTGGTGTAGTCTTGTTCTCCTTCTTTTCCGATTCAGCTCCTTTACTCTCTTCCTTAAAACCAATTCCAGATTTATCATGTATATCATGTTGACCGCTAAGTATATCAGTCAGAATATTAGAAATTTTCTCTAGTTTTTCACACATTACCAGCTTGCTACTCATTTTTTCCATCTCATTCTTTAGTCTCTTTAGTTATGAGTTTAGACTTATGCATTTTTTCTCCTTTGATTTGTAAGATTGAGAAATATTTTCTAGCTGAGTCTCAAGCTCTTTGAGTTCATTATCCTATTCTTCTTCTCTTTGAGTTTACCTTTTCTCAAAGATGTGGATTTTCTCTTCATAATATTTTAATATGCATTTTATCTTTTGATTACTTTTTCTACATAATTTTGATTCTTTAAGAGCACATACCAATTCAACTTCAAGATTCACTTCTTCTTCTTTTTCTTCTTCTTCTTCAGAGTCTTCATAGTCAACTGCATTATTTCCTTTTGAGTTGCTTTCTTCAGGGGCATCCATGGCCATAAACAAACATTCAAACTGAGCTTCATCATCCTCATTTTCAGATCTATCTGAGTTGCTTGAGCCTGATTCACTTGATTTTTCCTCTGTATAGAAGTTTTTCTTTTCTTTGTAATACTTCTTATTACCATCTTTCCTTTTGTAACTCATATTTTTATTGTTGTTTTTAGGATTTTCTTCTTCATGTTTAGATTGAGTATCTCTATTCTTATTCAAGCATTTAAAGAAAATTGACCTACTTGTCCACATTCAAAACATTTGAAAGGAATTTTTCCTTGTTACTTACCTGAACCTCTTTTCAGTCTTCTTATGAACATTGCTTTGATATTTTCATCGTCCACTTCATCTTATGAATTTGATTATTCTTCTTCTTGCTTGGACTGGGTATATTTTTTTCTTTGAATGAAACTTTTTTCTTAGTAGGCTTTGATCCAATGGTCATCATCTCATATGATGAAAGAATGCTCTATAATTTATCCATTGTCAGAGTCTTCAAGTCAAATTAAAAATTTACAGAATAATACACATCCACAATTCCTTAATTAGGTATAGAAATAAACCATAAGAATTTAGTTAAAAATTATGTCAAACAACAAAACACTAAACAAAAAATTTATAGTGGGAAACCCTCTCAAGATAAACAAATCCACTTAAAACCAAGGCTCTATTAGGAACACCAATTCCAAAGCTTACAATGGTTTTGGTTGATCATCCACTCAACCTATGAAGCACCCACTTGAAGATTTACTGAGCACCCACTCAATGAATTTAGCAAGCACCAACTTGCAAGGAGTTCCCACCCCTATTATCTAAGCACCCACTTAGAAATATTTTCGTACTCTTACAATTTGATCATACATAATCAATATTTCTTATACAAATAATTATGGTCACTTTTCTATATCATTATGCACTTCGCACTTACAGTGTTCTCTGTATCCTCTTTCTCTGTCCCTCAAATCTGATCTAGACCTCTAAGTTCTGCTTGTTTCCTCTTCTTTAGCTCATATATTTCATTTACACTTGAGCTCTTTCTTTCTCCTTTTGTTTCTCTTTTAATTCATACTCATCGATTCTTCGCACGAGAAATTCTAGAAATTTTCTCTCAGGTGACTGCATGGAGATATTGTTTTTATATCAATCCTGCTCTTCTCCATTTTACATTTCACCGTTTGATTAAAAAAACTTGCATGATGCTTTCAATCCATTAATTTAGGGACCACTTAGATTTATTTTTACTTAGAAATTCGGAGCTAATTCGAGGATTTGCAACAAAAGAAAGTTGAACCAAGAATGTCTTTATGATCTTTATCAATGCCTAGAAATCTAATATTTTCTTAGAAATTCTAACCACTTCTCCAAAGATTCAATTAATTGACAAGGGAAATTTTCCAGGTAACCATACCAAAATTTCCATTTTGGTTCCCCGTTGAGGTCTCTTAACGTTCGGAATGGCATAAAATCCCTTTCCGAAAAATCTAGTTTTTAGAACTCAGCCATTTTCAACCTTTTTGGGTTGGGCACAGTTTTCATTCATGTAACATCAACCAAAACTACGCCCCTCCTTTCCTTTGGCGCATTCTAGGGAGTTTCAACACTCCAAATGTTACACCTCTCAATGTTGTGCCTCTCAAAGGTGCACCAAGGCATATGCACCAACTTGTCAACACTCCAAATGTTGCGCCTCTCTAAAGTGCGCTATGGCACTGAAAACATAGTGTCGACACTCCCAAAGTTGCGCCATGGCAAAAATCTCTTTGTTTCGACATCTACCTAAGTGCGCCATAGAAAAAGTTGGTGGCACATTTATTACACTTTTTGCTATATATAGGCATGTTCGACCTGTCATTTTCACAATTCAAAAAATGTGAAAAAGTTATTCCTTTGTACTTGTCAGCATTCCTGTCATCCCCACGTGTTTCCATTTTTCATGTTCATAGACCCCACATCGTCCCCTTTATCGTTATATATATTCCTGGTAAGTGGCCCTTTCCCTTCTTATGGATTTGTTGTGGTTTTTATAATGGTTTAGGTGATTAGGATTGATAATAAACAAATGAACCAAAGTACTCAACTCCAAGACCCCTTCTCCTCCTTCCAGATCTACAAAACTAGAAGATTCTACCACAAACCAACTCAAACTCATTTGTCCCTTATTCCCTGCTTTCCTAGGTTTTCCCTCCTAGACATCAAAATCTGGGCTAAAAGATTGAAAATCATGATTTTTTTGTAAACAAAACCCACCGTTTTTCCTTCGGCGCAAACTTCATCCTTGTTACATCAAACACAGTCGTGCCATAGGCACACTGTCCCTGCATGCGGCATAAGCCTTCTCCTCACCTTATAAAAATCACAAATTCCCTTAGGTGTAAGCATTGGCGCCAAAACAACTACAACAACATTTGAATGTTGTGCAAACCTTTCCTGCACCGCGTAAACTAAATTACTTGGCGCACCTCACTCTCATGTAGCATCTACCACATCTGCGCCAATGGCGCATCCTGAGACCTTACAACACCAACCATATCTGTACCCCACTTAAAAGGACTTCTAATGGCGCAAGCGTACATCCCTCAACACCAACATCTGAATGTTGTGTGTAGCCTTTCCGTGCTCTACGCCCCTTTTTGCATTGTTTTCTCCCATGCAACACTTTCCCAAAGTGCTCCTTGCTTTTCTAAGACCCTGCAGCCTGCAGTAGAGCTGCACCTTGTGCCCACAGGCTCGTAAATTGCTAACTTTTCATCCTGTAAGCTTTGATGGATGACTTAACAGCTAGCATGGCTCTTCTGCGATGGACTTCCATGATTCTTCTTACAGATCAACGGCTGAAATCAAATCGCCACATGTCTTCATCAAGTAAGAAGCCAACTAAGTCCAAGGGTAAAGCCAGACTAACAGAAGAAGAAATGAAATATAAATACCAAAGGGTCAGGGGGTGCCTGAATCTCTCGTAGAGTGTGATCTGGATATCAGAGATTCAGAACTCGAGCCCATTGACATGGAGGACTTCTAAGCCAGAACCAAGAAGGTCATAGGCATCCAATGGATGGATAAATTGGTTAGCAATGGTCTGCACTTTGCTGCAAAGATCCCCGTGAGCATAATCAACAATGATTTCATGATGTTGGTGGTTCGTTGTTGCAATAAGGACACAAGATGTGTCGAAAATGAGAAGGGCGAGGTAATAATCAACCTCACGGCCCGACATTTTGAGATCATGTTGGGTATCCCTCACCACCGACATTTTGTAGTGGTAAGCCAAGAGGACTGCATGAAGACATGGAATGAAAATGAAGACAAATGTATGCAGCTGATGAATGAGGTATACCTCAAGAACAAGAAGGTGACAAGCAGGTGGCCACAAGTCATTCATCGCAATGACTTTTCAAAGGATCTGAGTGACACCATCACCTTCCTGAGCAGGGTGTTTGGGCTTCCCAATGCCCATTACTTTCACAAGTGGATGCTCAGGTATTTAGAAACAATGAGTAAAAATATTCCTAATCAGCGTTTTGAATGGGGAGAGATTATCAGTAGCACGATCTTAGAGCAGCTCCAACAACTTTCAACAAATGGGAGGTTCTATATGAACTCCTATGTGGTATATGTTACTGTCTCAGAGATGAAAGAGGGATTCGCGAGAACAGATGTTAAAAATTGATGCACCACAATGAAGTTGTACTCCGATGGTAACGTCAAGCCAACGTAATACACAAGATTCAAAACAATGGAAAGAATATTTCAAGTAAGAAGAATGGGTCTACTCATGCTCATAGATCGAAAAATAGGAAGTACAAATAGGGGTGCTATGTAACCCCCATGCCTAAACAGGAAAGAACTCAATGACGACACTGACGCATATGACATTGACTGACGCATATTATGCCACTAGAAGAGGAGTTACAATTCCAAATAAGGAATGTAACTCCTATGATGCATTGACGCAAATGACAATGTCAGGTTCTATGACAGAATCTGACACTTGTCATTTGACTTCCTAAGACCTATGACTCTCGCAAGGTGAGATGACTCACCTAGGTGATGTGGATGATGACTAGATAGTCACACACACCAACACCCCCCCTTCATCAAAGCTGAGGAAGAGGTCAAGGTAAGCCAGAATAGAAAAAGAAGACTCCCCTAGACAACTAAGAAAGATGTGTCAATGGGCCCCGATAACTAAAGGCCTGATAAGGTGCCCATGTACAAACAACATCTTTCAGGAAAGAAGAAGAGGAGAAGGATGAGGACTATATATCCCGAAGAAGATGGATAGATGTAGTAGACCTCACCCTAAGAAGAGACTACAAGTGAAGAAACTTCACCTCAGTGAAGGGCTTGGTGAAAATGTTTACAACCTGATCAGCTGTCTAAACATATTGTATGTCAATGATGTTTTCATGTATCAGCTCCCGTATGAAGTGCATATGAATCTTAATGTACTTCATCCACTGATATTGAACTGGATTTCTACAAATCGAGATAGTGCTCATGTTGTCATGGTAGATAATGGTAGGCCACTGAAAGTGGATGCCAAACTCTGTCATGATACCCTGTAACTAAACAGCTTCTGTGGCAGCGTTAACTGCTCCTCTTTATTCTACTTCTATCGATGATATGGAAATGGTGTTTTGTTTCTTGCTGGACCAACTGACAGGACCTGAACCAAGAGTGAAACTATAGCCTGAGGTAGACTTCTAATGATCTAGATCACCGGCCCAATCTGAGTCTGTAAATCCAACCAAGTCAATCTCAGTCCCTCCTAAGTAATGAATACCATTTGTGTGAGTGCCACGAACATAGTGAAGGATCCACTTTGCTGCTTTTAAGTGCAGCTCATGAGGCTCCTACATAAATCTGGACACAATCCCGATGGCATACGATAGATCTAGCTGAGTGTGAGTAAGGTAGATCAAGCTTCCCACCAACTGTTGATAAAGGGTACCGTCAACCAAGGGGGAAGAGCAATCAGAAACAAACTTAATCCCAGAAAGAAAAGGAGTAGGTGAGGACTTCCAGTCAGACATGTGAAAGCAAGCAAGCAAATCAAGAGAGTACTTAGGCTGTGAGATCATAATTCCTGAGTCAGATTGTGAAATCTGGATCCCAAGAAACTAATGAAGCAATCCTAAGTCATAAATGGAGAACTTGTTGGCCAAGGATATCTTCACAGAATCAATGATAGAGGAAGAGCTACCTATGATCAACAAGTCATCAACATAGAGAACAAGAATAAGCATGGAGTCATCCTATCGCAAAATATACACATTTGGGTCAAAGTGACACCAAGTGAACCTTGATGCAAGTAAAAAGGAGTCCATCTTGGCATACCAAGCCCAAGGGGCTTGTTTAAGGCCGTAGAGAGACTTCTTTAATTTGTAAACACGGGATGGATCATGGACATAACCCAGAGGTTGTTCCATATAGATCTCCTCCTCTAGGTCCCCATGAAGGAAAGCACTCTTGACATCCATCTGGTGGACTTCCCATCTATTAGTGGTAGCGATGGCAAGGGTCAGTCAAATGGAAGTCATCTTCACAATCGAAGCAAAGGTTTCTGAGTAATCAACCCCAGCTACCTGGGAGAAACCCTTAGCTACAAGTCACACTTTATACTTCTCTACTTCTCCATTAGCTCCATACTTATTTCGATATACCCACCTACACTGAATGATTTTTCTTCCTTTCGGAAGAAGGATAAGATCCCAAGTGTCATTCTTTATGAGTGAGGAATAATCCTCATCCATGGCAGAATCCTACTTAAGAATCCCAGAAGCTTCCTGGAAAGATGGTGGATCAGAAGCAGAGGTGAAGAAGGAGTGAGGTCTAGTGAAGTCTGAGTGAGTACGTCTCTCATCCAAAGGATCTCCAACTAAATCTCCAGCACTCTGTAAAGTTTTCCTGGCCCAAAGAGGTCCCGAAGGCTCAGGATCAAAGTCAAAAGATTCTTCACTTGAGTGATAAGGGACATAGTCCTCATCATCACTACTATCAGAATTAGAAGACTAAGAAGTTTGAGGATCGGGAGGAGCAAAGAGAGTCAGAACTCGCTCAACAACATCATCATCTAAAGAGTCAGAATCTGAATCAGTGGGAAAAAGAACCTTAGTGGAAGTTGAAGTCAAGGATGACTCATCAAACTTCACACTCCTCTCAATATAAAGCTCACAGGTGGTAGGGTTCAACAATCGATATCCCTTCATGCCATCAAGATACCTGACAAAGATACAAGGTTTAGATTGTGGATCTAATGCCTTGCATTTCTTTTTGGGAATCCAAGCCATAGCCTTGGATCCAAAGACTTGAAAGTGCTCGACATCAGGCTTGTGTCCAAAAAAGGCTTCAAAGGGTGTCATCCCTCTTACTGCCTTGTGTGGAACATGGTTCTGAATATAACAAGCACAATTCACTGCTTCAGCCCAATACTATGGAGGAAGAGATTTCGAGTGAACCATACAAGTAGCCATCTCCTTTAAAGTTCAGTTCTTTCTTTCTGCAACTCCATTTTGGGAAGGGTTATAAGCAACTATACGCTGCAAAACAATCCCCTCAGAAGTGCAGAAATCCTCAAACCTGTTGCTCACATACTCGCCTCCATTATCGGTTAGAAGTACTTTGATAGACCGCTCCGCTTGTTTCTCAGCAAGAGCCTTAAAGTTTTGAAAATTCTCAAAAACTTCAAACTTAAGCTTAAGAAAATATACCCAAGTATAACGCAAAAAGTCATCAATGAAGGTTAGTATTTATAGAGCTCTAGTAATAGAAGGAGACCGAAAACGGCCAGAAACTTCACTATGAACAAGATCCAAGGGACGAGTAGCTCTCCAATATTTTCCCTTGTTAAAGCTTTTTTCAGGGTGCTTTCCAAGGGTACAACCCTCACAAAGACCCTTAGAAAACTTAACTCAAGGTAGCCCATTGATCATTTCATTTTGGCTCAATTGTTCAAGGCAACGATAGGTTAGATGCCCTAAACGCTCATGCCATAACTTGTTAACCTCATTTTCATGAGTGAGCAAGGCATTGGGCATCGAATTAGAAGAGAAGTGGGAAAAGGTATACAACTGTGAACGGTGATCTGCCTTTCCCTCAGCCACAGTGCAGTCAGAGTTAAGCTCACAAATAATCACTGAGTTAGGACCAAATTCCACTTGCATTCCTTCACCAAGGTGGGTGATTTGGTAAACTGATAGGAGATTGGTAGAGAGATTGGGAACACTCAACATTTGGTTAAATGTTCCACCTTCTATCTCTACCGATCCACTACCAGAAACCGACACATGAGTGTCATCACCCAACGTGATTTGGGACATGCCACATGGTTCAATGCTAGAGAATTCAACCTCTGAAGAAGCCATGTGGTGCGAGGCACCAGAATCGATAATCCAAGTTGATGATGGAGCTGATCTAGCTACGAGGGCCTTACCTTTCTTCTTTTCATTTTTAGTCTCCTTTACATTAGAAGACTCACCTTTCTAAGCATTTTTTTTTAACGGATTTAGGAATACTTATTTTATTCTTCTCAAGTAAATGAGTTAAGTGATCAATTTGTTTCTGAAAACAATGTTGCTCATCATTTCCAGAATTCTTACAATAGCAGCATTTATACTTTTCCTTCTTTGCTTTAGGCTCAAAAGTCGAAGTATGAGTGATGGGCTTAACTGGGGGTAGGTTGGTCTTGGTTTCTTTCTTAGGTTGGTCCTTAGTTTCTTTCTTCTTTTCATTTTTCTTACCCTTATTTGCCATAAGGGCATGTGACTTGGATTTTAGAGTCCCCATTTGAATGAGTTTGTCCTATTCTCGAATGAGTTGGGATGAAAAACTGTCAAAGGAGGGCATAGTCCAAGTACTACCCAAGGTGGCTTTCTTGGCGTGGAAATTTGAAACAAAAACAGAGTATTCAGTTACCTAACTTAGAAAGAATCGACAAGATCAATTGAGAGGCTTTCTTATCCACTTTATATTCCTTTAGAAGCATTCTAGTGCAGACAAACTTTGAGAAGAAGGCCTGTAGGTTTTCAAAGTCACTAGGATTTAACCCTAGTAGTTCGTTCTCCAACTCATGCACTCTCATGTCATCTTTCTTCCCAAACATATCATCGAGTGTTTTCCATGCTTGATCGGGTGTTGAGGAAGTTTCAATGTGGAAGAGAAAGTTGGGAGAGATGGACATATAGATAAGACCTAAGGCTTCATCACAACAATTGAACCATTTAGATTTTTTGGGTTCATCAGTAGGTTCGGTCTCTAACCCCATGGTAACTCGGTATAACCCTTTACTTCGCAGAACCAATATAATTTTAGATTTCCATTCGAAGAAATTAAAAGGTGTGAGCACTGGTACTTTAGAGATATCCATAATGAAGAGATAGAACCAAGAAATGCAGAAGGAAGGAGAGAGAAAAGAAACAACCACCCCATAACAAAATTACACCCCCTGATTTTGGCACTTCATAATTCAGTGCGTTGATTACAACCAAATGCGACTGTGTTCCAAGAACCAGTTTTTCACTCACCTTACAATTAGCGTAATAACACGCAATGGTGGAGACAACAATCAAGGTTCGTATGGCGCAACAGATCGACACTACAAGCAAGCACAGAAAGAGAGAAGCAAGAGGGGGAAGAAAGGGCTTTGTGAGAAACAACATCTCATGTCGCATGAAAGAATCCCTTGGTCGTAAGACTGTGGCGGTCGCACTCACAAGTCCACAAGTAAAAAGGGATAGAACAAAGCTCAAGAAAAAAGAGTTGAATTAAGCAATACAAAGACACCCCCCAGAATGCGGCACTTTATAAAATTAGTGTGTTTACAAAAATAATGATCTCATCATCTAGAGTGTGAAAAAACATGCAACTTTGACTAAAGAAGTGCTCAAAACCAAGCAACAAGTCAAAAGTTATAGCAAAAACCAATTCCCGCAACTGATGAGAAAAAGCCAATAAGCCTACAAATGGATTAAAAAAGTGCCCTAAATGCATGCAAAAGGTGTTGTATGTATGCCCGTTGGAAACGGCACAAAATTTGAGATAGGGTTTTTTTGTATTGTGAGGGGGGATTAGCCACCTACCAATCCCGGAACTCACCCTTCGTCTTTGGCACTCAACGGAAGGTAAAAAATACAAGAAGCCAAAAAACCAAATTTTACAATGCCAAAGAAATAAATGTTTTTAGCACCTTAAAATATTTAAGAGGTGATAGATTTACTAATAATCAATTTTGAAAAGGTGCTGATATGACCTCACCGAGCGCTTGAGAATGGAATCCCACGTGGCGAGTCCAATGTCGAGCAGGAGTGGGAGAGTCCAAGAAAGAGCTAGCACAGTCAGAGGTCAACCAAAAAAGACTGAGCCCAACGTCTCAAACATGGATAGAGTGCTCAAATCACAGAGTGACAAGCAAAAATAGATAATGTAGTGTAACCATCCACTATAAAAAAATGCCAGCTGGGAGAAAACACTCTGAACAGTGCAAAAAATGCCAGCTTAAAGAAAATGCCTGAGGGGAGCTCAGAACAGTGCGCAGTAGAGGAGTAAACACAGGTTGAATGACCAAAAAGAAGATGACAGAAGCTGGAAATGGTGGTAGGGAGCCCGAGAACGGTTGTGGGAGCACGAACCAGGTTGTAGCAACAAATCAACCAGCCAGAACAAGCTAAGAACAAGCTAAACAAGACTATCCACGTAGAAGATCATCAACCTGAGTCACAAAATTTTAATGCCAAGCCAACAAAGAACTGGAGAGCCAAAAACCAATGATGCAAACAACCAAAAACAGGGCCAAGTTCAGATTTCCATGCCACAAAAAATGAGGATGAAGAGGATGAAGAGCTTTGCAAACTAGGAACAGTCCAAGTGTAAGGTGAAATGATGCAAAGAACCAAAGCCACAGTTGAATTCAAGGCAATGTAAGCAAGCCACGCCAAAAAATGAGCATGCTCTCCATGTAAATACAACCAGCGAATGAAAACAAGATCACGGGTAGAAGCCCAAACCATGCATGGGTAGCAAGCAGACAATAAGAGCCAGTAATCACAGGTCCATGCCAAAAAATGAGCTCTTCTTTTACCGTGTAGGCGCTGAATCTGAACACAACCAGCAAGAAACACACAAACAACCCAGAAACAACAGCCACAAAGATCTAGAAATATCCAAATACGAACTCAGCTGATAATCAAACCAACCAAATACCTTAAATTGCAATTGCTGAAACCTCAATACGAGGTGAGAAATAATTCCAAAATGATAATCGAAAAAAAAAACTTGCACACGAGAAAATGAGAAGAAACTAGAAGTAATAAACAACTGAGAACAAAAGAGTGCACGTTTACCAAAACTAGCTCTGATACCATGAAAGAGGGATTTGCAAGAACCGATGTTGAAAAGTAATGCACCACAACGAAGTTGTACTCCGATGTTAATGTCAAGCCAATGCAATACGCAAGATTTGAAACAATGGAAAGAAGATTGCAAGTAAGAAGAATGGGTCTGCTCATGCTCATAGATCGAAAAATAGTAAGTAAAAGAGGGGTGTTGTGTAACCCCCATGCTTAAATAGGAAAGAAATCAATGATGCCACTGACACATATGACGTTGACTGACGCATTTGATGCCACTAGAAGAGGAGATACAATTCCAAATAAGGAATGTAACTCCTATGACGCATTGACGCAAATGACAATGTCAGATTCTATGACAGAATCTGACACTTGTCATTTGACTTCCTAAGACCTATGACTCTCACAAGGCGAGATGACTCACCTAGGTGATGTGAATGATGACTGGATAGTCACACACACCAACAAGAGAGGGACTACCCAGCATTGAATAGGTATGGAGTATGGCCCCAGGTCAAAATATACGAGTACTATCCAGAGTTAAGACTGGAAAACAGCATATCCCAATTCAGCAAAGTCAATGACATCTTTTTCTATGGCGTCATCTATCTCTTGAGGCCCAACATGACTTATGGTCAGACAACCAAAAGCGTGGTCACCACCACAAAGAAGTGGGGAGCGTTATTCACGTAATTCCCCACTTTCACCTATCTCAGAGCCGTTAACTTCTTGGGAGATCCCACCAAATTTCTGAGGTATGCGGGACCCAAGCTGATCCTATTGGAGCTATCTAGACAGCTTATCACATACCATGAGAAGTGTTTAAAAAGGAAGAAGGGTGGAACTCCATTCCCCTTCACAGTGGGCAGGTACACCTACACTTCACAGGGAAAATCTTAGGAGATGTTTGCAGAGCTTGAATTGCTCAACTTAAAGCATAATTTCCCAGCGAGGCCAATCTTTGATCCTCATGTTTGCCTCCTAAGGGCAAAAATTGATCCAATTCATGTCCCTCAGATCAAAGATATCTACATCAATCTATATAATAAAGTCGAGCTCATACGAAAGGATCACTCCAACCTGGCCCTGGCATATGTCATTCAATATGGTGTGGACATCGTCCCAAAGGGCTTCCAAGCAACTGATCAAGAAGTTCATTAGGTTTATCTAAACACAGATGGGGACAATTGGCCATTTGCTGAAATTGATAAAAACAAGGCCCCTCAGACTATTGAGGAAAGGGTCAAGGGCACTCTGTAACGCACCGAGCATTGGTGCAAGAAAAATGGTATCATCTACCTTGGGGTAGACTTCACCATGTCTCCCTTGGGCGATGCGCCCACTAGGCCGAAACACTTGCCTAAAGACAAAGGAAAAGATATAGAAGGAGAGGTAAGCACTGCTTAGAAAGAAGTTCCTGAAATCCCTCCTTCCACCGCCGAAGAGAAATTTGTGGACTTAGTGTCCCCAAGAAGAGAAGAAGCGGTCAGTGCTCCAACGAGCACATCCACTCATGATGTTGCCACTACTACAACTGGTGAGGTCTCAACCATTCCCCCTCTCACCCCTCCTTCCCCTCCTCATGTCACTCAACCAACCGCTCCTTTGGTTGTGTCTTCTCCCCCCTCTTCTACCATTCCCCCTCCCTCTTCCTCCGTTTTCTCTTCCCTCGCAGATCTGTCCCCTAGCATTTCTTCCCTCATCTCATAGATCCCTTCCGCCCCCACGGTTTCCTCTCCTGCAGTCACTCCTAACCCCGTGAGCATTAGAGTGTTGGCTTCTTTCTCAATACCACCACCAACTGTCTCAACACATTTCCCCGTGTCCACTACAGTTGCTCCTTCTTCCACCCCCATTTCCTCCTCTTCCTCTGGTCCCACTCCCTTAAGTCCAGAATGGATCTCTGAACACCTGAGCCAACACAAGAGGAAAGTCCCTATTGCACCTATGGACTTCTCAGTTATTCTGGCTAAAGGGCCTAAGAAGTAAAAGGCTATAACCCGCTTCTCTCAAAGCGCTTTAGGTGAAAGGGTTATGGAGATCACATACCCTGATCTCATAAAGAAGAAAGAAGATCTGTCTCCTACAGATTTTACAGTGACTTAGGTCACGATTAGAACATCATCAGAGAGCCTGCAAGGAGAGGCCTTATCCACAGTGGATGCCCTTTGTAAAATGCTTCAAGAAGCAAAGGAAGAGAAGAGAATATTAAAAGAGCAAAACAAGCATCTTCTCCAAGCCCTGCTAAGATGGGCAATGCCCCTCCTATGACGGTCGCTAACCCTCCTGAAGTTCTTAGTCCGGAGAAGATAAATGAGTATGCCAAGATTGGCGAGCAAGGTATAGCAGTGTTCACCTGGAGAGAGCAGGTCCTCAAATATAGTGAGGAGGTGATTACAAATTTCATAAAGCTCTATCAAAATATAGATCAAGCTAACAAGGAACTCCAGGAAATAGCAGGACCTATCTCTAAAGAGTTAGACCATGCCAGGTTGCAACACGAGACATTCCAGAAGATGCTCAATTGCCCAGTCGATGACTTGGTGAAATTAGGTGTTTTTGATCACCCGCAAGCACCCAACAAAGTCCTTGCTACTTTAGACTATCGGGTTGACCAAATGGAGTTTGTCTTGGAAAAGATAGACAAAATCAAGGAGGAAGCCCTGGATGCAATGCATCAAATGGAGCAAATCATCTTAAGAATGTCTCCAGGGTTGATCGGTGCATCATACTCCTTGAGGAAGGTGGATGATACTATTTGGCTTTTCAAGGAAATTACGTCGCAGGGTTTAACGTCAGAGGCCACTTTTCATATAGAATCTATCAAAAACCTTCTGGCCTGTTGCGACTTTGTTGGATACCTGATGGAGGCAGGAAATGAATAATTAAAACTCCCAGAAAGACTCAGAGATGAACGGGAAACTTGCGAATTCATCGGGGATCACACCAAGGGTCCCATTCAAGATCAACTTCAAGCAATGGTAAGCAAGTTCATGGAGTATCAAGCTCAATTTCACATTACCTCCCCTTAGCAAAAGCAAGACACTCCTTTCAAGCTAAGGGATGACGATGAATAGGCTCCTTCCTCCTAGGATTAATCCCATTTTTGTAAAAATATTTAAAAGAATGTTGGCACAAATGAAGACATCATCCATGTTACACCATGGGATGTTGTCATCCACAAAATTGCCCCAAAGTCAACATTTGACTTTTAGATATTTTATAAATATTTTGTAAATAGTTGTTGGCTCATTTTTGTCTTCTTTCTCCTTCTCCTTCTATAAATACTTGGATACTTGTAGTATTCAAGGGTGAGAAAATTTGTATGAAAAATAGAGTGAGGAGAGAAAGACTTTGAGCTTTCTTGTAACAAAACAATTATTAATACATTGAATTCCTATGTTATGTGTTAGATCTTTCTTAACTTAGATCTGCATGCTTATTATGTTGGATTCACATATGCTTTTGTCATTTGTTTATCAGTATTTCTTTGTTTGTTTATGTGAGTAAGTTTGGCTTTGTTTACTACCGGCCCAAAACATAAACTTTCTGACCTTTCTACTTTGGAATTCATTTCTTTTCTCCTTTTAGATCCACCTTTCTTCTATTCTTTCCTTCTATCCTTTCTATTCTTCGTTGGAACTAACTCTACCGGGATGAGATCCCAAACCCCCCTAAAGGTAGAATATTGTAAGACTTGCACAGATTCCTGCTGGTAGAATAGAAATAAACCAGTTTCACTTTGTTGTCTCAAAGAGGGGCTATGCCCTGCACACTATTGGTCTATCTATCCATAGATCTACCCACCCGACAGATTTTCAGACCAACAGTTTTTGGAGACTCCACTAGGGATCGAACCAGATCTATGTGAGTGTTATGTCAGCTAAAAGACACCAACAGTTTTAAAAAAAACTACCGAGAAGACTAAGAAAATAGATAAAACTATAAAAATCACTACCTATTTTCAAATCTTAACTCTTTGCTTAAAATCCAAAAATTTTGCAAAAAGTGATCCAAATTGAAAATTTTCTTAAGAGATCTATAGATCTGGACCAGTTAGAAACCTTTAGTTCATTGAGTTTTTATAAAAATCTCTGTATTTTCATAGATCTGAGATTTTGATAGTTTTACAAATATTTTCAAACCCTTGCAAAAAAGTCAAATTTAAGATCTGAAAATCAGCTTACTAAGTTAACCATGATTTTATCCCCGTTAATCTTTGTCATTAAACCGCAATCGGTTTTCAAAAGAGAGATAAAATTAAATATTTAGAAAAGTACATTCTGCTGTTTTTTGTTAGAAAAATCAGAAAATCAGCAAGTACAAACAAAAAGAGTCTTTATAAATCTTCTCTAAAATCACTGTAGACCTGAACAGATACACTGGCGGGTGAGCCATTTACCCGTAGCAGGAGATCTCGTGGAGAATTCGATCCTATTTTTGATCTACTTCAAAGGCACAACTTCAGTATTACACCAGCACGCTTCTCGTTGCACTGAGTTCAGCTGATCAATCGGCCAGAAGTGCCTCGCCCCCATGAAAGAACCAATTTTCACATGGAACCTCCACATCAATTTGCAGTGCCCTGTTATTAAGTGGAACCCGCCCTCCCGGCTCGTGTCCTCTTTCCATCTTTTCAAATGGTAGTACCACTGGGGAAATGCTATGGGCCCTCTTGCATTCCCACATCCGGTTCACGCACTCCCCCATGGAAATCACAAGAATTTCCCAAGATTTGATGGGAGTGGAAATCAAAGCACGAATTCACATATATCCGTATTCATTATGTCATGCAGCATCCTAGATGTGAACCATGAAGATGTGTCAATGTGACTCTTTCTAGAAATATTGCAAGGACCTACAGTAGAGTGGTTCCAACACTTTCCGGCTGGATCTATCACCAGTTGGGCCACATTGTGAATTGCATTTGAAGATAGGTATAAGCCTTCAGAAGACACATTTGCGTTACTATCAAATATTAATCACTTAAAGAAGGAGGCCAATGAAACCATGCGTGATTTTATCACCCGTTTTAATTCACTAATTAACCATGTGCTACCTGCCATGTTGCCAACACCAGAAAATCAAAAGTGTTTCTTTGTGAATGCCATGAGCTCAAGAGTGAGTTTCTTACTATTACAAGAACAAATCACCACCTTGGTCTTCGCTCAAGCTGCGGCCATTCGGATAGAATACAACTTACTTATATCTGGTGAGTTAAAATGAGAGCCATCCAAACCTAAGGCTTCAACTCGTTCTCAAGCCACTTCATCAGATCTGGCATTCCAGAAGATGGCAAAACAACTTGCTCACATTAAAAAAGTAATTAGCTCAAGCTTTGTCTACCACTCTGTACTAGGATATCCCACAGAGGAAATTCACTCCCAACAATGCCCCACAAAGGCTACGTTTACCTGATGCTGCTCCAAGGTTAGCACTTGAGGCCCCTCTGGTTAATGCCCTAGTCGAGATCGAAGAAGAGGAGAAAATTTACGAAGAACCTTCATCGCAAGGTGAAGATGATCAAGATGTCGGTGAACCGACTGGCGACTCTACAATCGGGTATATGGAATTTGAAGATGAGGAGGAAGGTACTCAAGGGTATGCAAGCGGACAGTCATATGTTGTTTTCACCCGATCACAAGGAAAAGAAGCGGAAGTTGCTGCCAAGATACAAAAGGAGAAGGTTGTGTCGAACACATCTCCAACCATTGCTAAAAGAGGTAATCCTCTTCCTTGCTCAACCTCCTATTAAACCTTTTACGAAGAAGTCTTTTCCTCCCATCTCTCCCCCAAATCAGCCTTCTTCTATTTCCATAAAGACCAGTAACCCTACCCTACCATCGTGAAATGAGGGACTCATTCCTTCATCAATGCAACCCTTGGTCACATTTGACATAGTCGATCACGCTAAAAAGACCAAGATTCAAATGTCTGAAGATGAGTATCTTCAGTCTAACCCTGAGCAGCTTGTAAGATTGACTGAATATATCCAAAGCCAAGTTGTCCTCCCCTCTCCTGTCTCCCTGAAAGGAATCCTTTCCACTCCTGTATCTCGCATAAATGTTTCCTCGAATTCCGCATCAAGAAAAATTGAACCTTTTTATCTCTCCCTCATAATCAATGGTCTCAAACTAAGCAACTGCATAATTGATTCTGGGGCTTCCGATAATGTAATGCTAGAAAAGGTCACTCATGCTTTAGGACTCACCCTTACCAAGCCTTTCGGCAAGATGTTACTCCATGGAAACCAAACAGGTTCCATTAATTGGTCAAATCAAAGACACACAGTTCACATTTGCAGTGTTCCTAGAGAAAAGGGTAAAGATGACCATCCTTGTTGTTGATATCCCAGCAGCATATGGAATTATACTAGGAAGAAGCTTTTGTAGAGAAGTTGGTGGAGAGATTCATATGGACTGGTCCAAAGCCAGAATCCCCATCAAGGGTGTAATGTAGACATTGGAGCCTGAATCACAAAAGAAGTACCTGGTCACCAACTCTGACGACCCCAAAGCCCAAATTCTCTTCGAATCATTAGGGATGGGGAACTACTTCTTATCCACTGATTCTGATAAAATGGACGTTCTCATCCAAGAGGAGGACCTTAACAAGATATGGACACTGTAGTTTGATGGCAGTTGTGCAACAAGTGGATGTGGCGCTGGAGCCGTCTTGATATCTCCTGAAGAAGAGATTTTCCCTCTTTCTTTCAAATTACAGTTTTTCAATACAAACAATACTGCCAAGTATGAATCTTTGTTACTTGGCATGCAAGCTGCAAAGGAAAGAGGAATCAAAAACCTAAAAGTACAAGGTAATGCCGAACTGATCATCAACCAGGTAAAAGGGGTGTACCAAGTGAAAAATGACAGACTCATGCACTACCACAATGCAGTATGGGACAACATTGAAGAATTTTACACTTTCTCAATAAAATCCATTCCAAGAGCTCTAAATGACATGGCTGATTCATTGGCCATCTCAGTGTCTCTTATGCTCCCTCACCTAGGGCTGAAAATAGACATGTATACCATTGAGGTAGTCTTTCACCCAAGTGTGCCAGAACAATTCTCAGCACTGGCAGGTATTCAACGATGACAATCAGCTTGTTGCTTTTCTAGAAAAAGTTGATAACTTCAAAGAGATTCATTTTGAGGGATCCACTTCTACATGCCGTGAATCTATCATTGGTCAAGAAAATGAATCAAAAGAAGGCGATGACATATGTCAGCTCAAGGGAAATAAAATTCTGAAAGGTTTAGTCTCTCTGGAATGATTGTTTGACAAACATGATCATTTTGTCAAGAAGAAGTGACAAGATGACCCTAACTCCTCTCCAGAGACCGAATCGGTCAACCTGGGTACTGTAGAATATCCGTAGTTTGTGAACATCGGGAAATGTTGTACACCCGAGGAAAAGTGGAAGTTTGTCAAATTGCTGAAGAAATATATGGATGTATTGGCATGGTCTTATGCTGATCTAAAGTCTTTTAAGCCTAAGGACGTTCAACATGACATCCCGTTAAAAGATGATGTCAAACCCTTTCACCAGAAACAGAGGCATTACAATCCTAAGATCTCAGGTACCATCCAGGTGGAAATATAAAAAATGTTGGATGCGAGAATCATCTTTCCTATCCATCACAGTACCTGGGTCGCAAACATCGTGCCCGTACGAAAGAAGAATGGTGAGATACGCATATGCGTAGATTTTCGCAATCTGAATCAAGCATCCTTGAAGGACAATTACCCGCTCCCCATAATGGATCAGGTTCTACAGGCAGTAACCAGTTCAGAGATGCTATCCATGCTTGATGGTTTTTTGGGCTATAATTAGATTGAGGTCTCGCCTGAAGACCAATTCAAAACAACATTCACTACTCCCTGGGGCACATTTTCCTACAGCAGGATGCCTTTTGGCTTGACCAACGTTGGTGCCACCTTTCAGTGAGCAATGGACTTCACATTCAAAGGTATGATGGGAAAGGTCATTGTAGTTTATCTGGATGACTTAACTATGTTCTCTAAAAAGTGAAGTGATCACTGTGATCATTTGGAGCAAGTATTGATTAGATGCCGAGAACACGAGATTTCCCTAAATCCAAAAAAGTCTATTTTCAGGGTCACTGAAGGAAAGTTGTTGGGAAACATTATCAGTAAGGAAGGAACAAAGATAGATGTCAAAATGGTTAAAGATATTCAGAGCCTTACCTTACCCACAAGCAAGACCGGTGTTCACTCCTTCAGAAAGGTGAATTTTCTCAGACGCTTTGTTCCCGACTTCGCTGAAAAGACTCGTCACATATCAAATATGATGAAAGGGTCGCAAACATTCCAGTGGAGTGAAGAAGGAAAGGCATCATTCGAGGATATAAAAGTCTCCGTTGCTCATGCACCCATCTTGGTATGTCCCAACTTCTCCAAGGATTTTATCATGTATAGTTATGCATCTGCGCATACTGTATCAGCCATCTTAATGCAAAAGAACTCTGAGGATGTTGAATCTCCAATCACTTTCATGAGCTCCCCTCTCAAGCCTCATGAATTAAAGATGTCTCAGTTAGAGAAGCATGCCTTCGCCATTGTCAAAGCAGTCAAGAACTTCCGGTACTACATCCTAAACTCTCATACGGTAGTGTTGGTTCCTGACACGGCAGTTAAGTCTATCCTAACTCAACAGGAGTTAGGAAGCTTACGAGGGAATTGGATCGCAAAGGTCCAAGAGTATGATCTAGACATAAAACCAACCAAGATGGTAAGAGGCAAGGGCCTATGTCAGCTTATGGCTGAAAACAAAGATTCAGAGGTCCCTAAAGAGAAAGTTGATTGCATCAACGAAGCGCAGGGTAAGCTAAGGAAAGTTGATTCTTTACCTATGGTTCTATTTGTTGCGACCAAGGACGAATGATATTCAGACATTGCTTTCTTTCTCACTTATGGTGAGTGCCCAGCTCATCTAACTTCAAAGGAAAAGTGGACTGTAAAGCTCAGGGAAGCTAGATATGTCATATGGGATGACGGTTTATACAAGCGCGGGATTGATGGCATCTTCTTGCGATGCGTTGACAAACCACAGCAGATCAAATTGCTTGAAATTTTTCATGACTCAGCCTATGACGGTCATTTCTCCTTATCTGTAACAAAACATAAGATCATTCGGGCCAGGTACTATTGGCCAACACTATTTCAGGATATAGCCACTTGGGTAAAGAAATGTGAGCTCTGCCAACAATTTGTTGGCAAACCAAAATTGGATTCTTTTCCCCTCAGACCCGTCATTATTGACGAACCATTCAGGAAATGGGGAATTGACTTTATCAGAGCACTACATCCCTAATCAAGTGCCAGACATAGTTATGTCCTAACAACAACAGATTACTTCACCAAATGGGTGGAGGCCATACCTATCAAAAATGCCACCTCTGAAGTTGTTTGCAACTTCATCAAAGAAAATATCATCGTGAGATTTGGCATCCCACACAAGATCGTTGCTGATAATGCTTCCAGCTTCTCCTCATGGGAAGTTATCAGTTTTTTCTATGAATACGAGATAACCTTGGCCCACGCCTCAGATTATTACCCCCAGGGAAATGGTCAGGCAGAATCTAGTAATAAGAACCTAGTAACCATCATACGGAAGTTGGTCGACAAGAATCAGTGGTCATGGCACAAGTCATTATATGATGCTTTGTGGGCAGACCGTATTACTCTGAAGAGGTCTCTCGGTATGTCACCTTTTCAAGTGTTATATGGAATCAACGCTGAACTCCCCATTTCCACGGAACTCCCTGCTCTACGCTTGGCATGAGCGATCGAGGATGAGACTTTCCAGAATTCTCTAGAAAAGAGGATCATGTATCTAACAGAACTTGAAGAAAAGAGAGTAATAGTGGTCGACAAGATCACCGAGCATCAGAATCAAGTCAAAAGACTATTCGATAAAAAGGCTAAGCAGAGGGATTTCCAAGTGGGAGATCTCATCCTTCTATGGGACAAGCGAAGAGAGCCAAAGGGCATGCACGGGAAATTTGACTCTCTTTGGAGAGGGCCTTTCAAGATCAAGCAGCTCAATGGAGAGAATAGCTTCTATCTCTCATATCTAGATGAAACCGAGCTCCCACTCCCCTATAGCAGGAAACATCTCAAAATATTCAGGAAGTAGAGCTTGCTCTCTTCTTTGTACAGTTTTCTTTAGTTGTGTGTTTGTTTTTTTCGTGTGTTTGCTTTCTGTTGGTTGTGTGTTTTCCTTTCTTTTTCGTCACCCTTGTTTTTGACTCTGTAACCCAATGGATAGGCACATGTTGATATGGGATTCTCTACCCTTAAACTTCACTCAAAGTTAGTCCCCAGAAACAGCCAACTGTTATCCTGTAAAATTGACAAGGGAAATTTTGCAGGTAACCATACCAAAATTTTTATTTTGGTTTCCCGTTGAAGTCTCTTAAAGTTCAGAGTGGCATAAAATCCCTTTCTGAAAAATATAGTTTTTAGAACTCGTCCATTTTCAACCTTTTTGGGTTGGGCGCAGTTGTCATTCATGTAACATCAACCAAAATTGTGCCCCTCCTTTTCTTTGGCGCATTCTAGAGATTTTCAACACTCCAAATGTTGTGCCTATCAATGTTGCACCTCTCAAAGGTATGCCAAGGTGCATGCGCCAACTTGTCAACACTCCAAATGTTGTGCCTCTCTAAAGTGCACTGTTACGCTAAAAACGTAGTGTCGACACTCCCAAAGCTATGCCATGGTGCAAATCTCTTCGTGTCGACATCTACCTAAGTGCGTCATAGAAAAATTTGGTGGCACATATATAGATGCACGGACCTATCATTTTCACAATTCAAAAAATGTGAAAAATTTATTCCTTTGTACTTATCAGTGTTCCTGTCAACCTCGTGTGTTGCCATTTGTCGCGTTCGTAGACCCCACATCATCCCCTTTATCATTATATATATTCCTGGTAAGTGGCCCTTGCCCTTCTTGTGGATTTGTTGTGGTTTTTATAATGGTTTAGGTGATTAGGATTGATAATAAATTAATGAACCCAAGTACTCAACTCCAAGACCCCTTCTCCTCCTTCCAGATCTACAAAACTGGAAGATTCTGCCACAAACCAACTCAAACTCATTTGTCCCTTATTCCCTGCTTTGCTAGGTTTTCCCTCCTAGACATCAAAATCTAGGCCAAAAGAGTGAAAATCATGATTTTCTTGCAAAAACAACCCACTATTTTTCCTTCGGCGCAAACTTCATCCTTATTACATCAAACACAGCCACACCACAGGCACACTGTCCCTGCATGTGGCATAAGCCTTCTCCTCGCCTTATAAAAATCACAAATTTCCCTAGGCACAAGCGCTGGTGCCAAAACAACTACAACAACATCTGAATGTTATGCAAACCTTTCCCGTGCCACGCAAACTAAACCACTTGGCACACCTCACTCTCATGCAGCATCTACCACATCTGCGCTAATGGTGCATCCTGGGACCTTGCAACACCAACCATATCTATGCCCCACTTAAAAGGACTTCTAATGGTGCAAGTGCACATCCCTCGACACCAACATTTGAATGTTGTGTGTAGCCTTTCCATGCCCTACGCCCCTTTTGGCATTGTTTTCTCCCATGCAACACTTTCCCAAAGTGCGCCTTGCTTTTCTAAGACCCTGCAGCCTACAGTAGAGCTGCGCCTTGCGCCCAGAGGCTCGTAAATTGCTAACTTTTCATTCTGTAAGCTTTGATGGATGACTTAACAGCTAACATGGCTCTTCTGTGATGGACTTCCCTGATTCTTCTTGCAGATCAACAGCTGAACTCAGATCCACACATGTCTTCATCGAGTAAGAAGCCAACTAAGTCCAAGGGTAAAGCCAGGCTAACAGAAGAAGAAATGAAATATAAATACCAAAGGGTCAGGATGCCTGAATCTCTTACAGAGTGTGATCTGGATATCAAAGATTCAGAACTCGGGCACATTGACATGGAGGACTTCTAGGCCAGAACCAAGAAGGTCATAGGAAGCCCATGGATGGATAAATTGGTTGGTAGTGGTCTGCACTTTGCTACAGGGATCCCCGTGAGTGCAATCAACAATGATTTCATGATGTTGGTGGGCCGTTGTTATAATAAGGACACAAGATGTGTCGAAAATGAGAAGGGAGAGGTAATAATCAACCTCACGGCCTGGCATTTTGAGATCATGTTGGGTATCCCTCACCACCGACATTTTGTAGCGGTAAGCCAAGAGGACTGCATGAAGACATGGAATGAAAACGAAGACAAATGTATGCAGCTGATGAATGAGGTGTACCTCAAGAACAAGAAGGTGACAAGCAGGTGGCCACAAGTCATTCATCGCAGTGACTTTTTAGAGGAGCTGAGTGACACCATCACCTTCCTGAGCAGGGTGTTTGGGCTCCCCGATGCCCATTACTTTCACAAGTGGATGCTCAGGTATTTAGAAACAATGAGTAAAAATGTTCCTGATCAATGTTTTGAATGGGGAGAGATTATCAGCAGCATGATCTCGGAGCAGCTTCAACAAATTTCAACAACTGGGAGGTTCTATATGAACTCCTATGTGGTATATGTTGCTACCTCAGAGAGGGACTACCCAACATTGAATCGGTATGGGGTATGGCCCCAGGTCAAAATATATGAGTACTATCTAGAATTAAAATTGGAGAACAACATAGCCCAATTCAGTAAATTCAATGACATCTTCTTCTATGGCGTCATCTACCTCTTGAGGCCCAACATGACTTACGGTCAGACAACCAAAAGCGTGGTCACCACCACAGAGAAGTGGGGAGCGTTATTCACGCAATTCCCCACTTTCACCTATCTCAGAGCCGCTAACTTCTTGGGAGAGCCCACCAAATTACCGAGGTATGCGGGACCCAAGCTGATCCTATTGGAGCTGTCTAGACAACTTATCACATACCATGAGAAGTGTTTAAAAAGGAAGAAGGGTGGAACTCCATTCCCCCTCACAGTGGGTAGGTACACCTACACTTCACAGGGAAAATCCCGGGAGATGTTTGCAGAGCTTGAATTGCTCAACTTAAAGCATAATTTCCTGGTGAGGCCAACCTTTGATCCTCGTGATTGCCTCCCAAGGGAAAAAATTGATCCAATTCATGTCCCTCAGATTGAAGATATCTACATCGATCTATATCACAAAGTCAAGCTCAGACAAAAGGATCACTCCCACCTGGCCCTGGTAGAGATCATTCAATATGGTGTGGCCATCATCCCAAAGGGCTTCCAAGCAACTGATCAAGAAGTTGATCAGGTTTATCTAGACACAGATGGGGACAATTGGCCATTTTCTGAAATTGATAGAAACAAGGCCCCTCAGACTATTGAGGAAAGGGTCAAAGGCACTCTACAACGCACTGAGCATTGGTGCAAGAAAAATGGTATCATCTACCTTGGGGTAGACTTCACCACGTCTCCCTTGGGTGATGCACCCACCAGGCCGAAACACTTGCCTAAAGGAAAAGGAAAAGATATAGAAGGAGAGGCAAGCACTGCTCAGAAAGAAGTTCCTGAAAGCCCTCCTTCCACCACCGAAGAGCAAGTTATGGACTTAGTGTCCCCAAGAAGAGAAGAAGCGGTCAGTGCTCCAACGGGCACATCCACTCAGGATGTTGCCACTACTACAACTGGTGAGGTCTCAACCATTCCCCCTCTCACTCCTCCTTCCCCTCCTCATGTCACTCAACCAACCACTCCTTTGGTTGTGTCTTCTCCCCCCTCTTCTACCATTCCCCCTCCCTCTTCCTCCATTTTCTCTTCCCTCGCGAATCTATCCCCCAGCATTTCTTCCCTCATCTCACTGATCCCTTCCACCCCATGGTTTCCTCTCCTGCAGTCACTCCTAACCCCATGAGCATTGGAGTGTTGGCTTCTTTCTCAATGCCACCACCAAGTGTCTCGACACATTTCCCCATGTCCACTGTAGTTGCTCCTTCTTCCACCCCCGTTTCCTCCTCTTCCTCTGGTCCCACTCCCTTAAGTCCAAAATGGATCTCCAAACACATGAGCCAGCACAAGAGGAAAGTCCCTATTGCACCTATGGACTTCTCAGTTATTCTGGCTAAAGGGCCTAAGAAGCAAAAGGCTATAACCCACTTCTCTCAAAGTGCTTCAGGTGAAAGGGTTATGGAGATCGCATACCCTGATCTCACAAAGAAGAAAGAAGATCTATCTCCTACAGATTTTACAGTGACTCAGGTCACGATGGGAACATCATCAGAGAGCCTACAAGGAGATGCCTTATCCACAGTGGATGCCCTTTGCAAAAAGATTCAAGAAGCAAAGGAAGAGAAGAGAATATTAAAATAGAAAAACAAGCATCTTCTCCAAGCCCTACAAAAGATGGGAAATGCCCCTCCTATGACTATCGCCGACCCTCCTGAAGTTCTTAGTCAGGAGAAGATAAATGAGTATGCCAAGATTGGTGAGCAAGGTATAGCAGTGTCCTCTTGGAGAGAGCAGGTCCTCAAAGATAGTGAGGAGGTGATTACAAAGTTCACAGAAGCTCTATCAAAATATAGATCAAGCTAACAAGGAACTCCAGGCAATAGCAGGACCTATCTCCGAAGAGTTGGACCATGCTAGGTTGCAACACGAGACATTCCAGAAGATGCTTGACTGCCCAGTCAATGACTTGGTGAAATTCAGCATTTTTGATCACCCACAAGCACCCAACAAAGTCCTTGCTGCTTTAGACTATCGGGTTGACCAAATGGAGTTTGTCTTGGAAAAGATAGACAAAATCAAGGAGGAAGCCCTGGATGCAATGCATCAAATGGAGCAGATCATCTTAAGAATGTCTCCAGGGTTGCTCAATGCATCGTACACCTTGAGGAAGTCGGATGATACTATTCAGATTTTCAAGGAAATCACGTCGCAGGGTTTAGCGTCAAAGGCCACTTTTGATAATCTATCAACAACCTTCTGGCCTGCTACGACTTTGTTGGATACCTGATGGAGGCAGGAAATGAATATTTCAAACTCCTAAAAAGACTCAGAGATGAACGGGAAACTTGTGAAGTCATCACGGATCACACCAAGGGCCCTGCTCAAGATCAACTTCAAGCAATGGTAAGCAAGTTCATGGAGTATCGAGCTCAATTTCACATTACCTCCCCTGAGCAAAAGCAAGACACTCCTTTCAAGCCAAGGGATCACGACGAATAGGCTCCTTCCTCCTGGGATTAATCCCATTTTTGTAAAAATATTTAAAATAATGTTGGCACAAATGATGACATCATCCATGTTGCACCATGAGATGTTGTCATCCACAAAATTGCCCCAAAGTCAACATTTGACTTTTAGATATTTTGTAAATATTTTATAAATAGTTGTTGGCTCCTTTTTGTCTTCTTTCTCCTTCTCCTTCTATAAATACTTGGATACTTGTAGTATTCAAGGGTGAGTAAATTTGTATGAAAAATAGAGTGAGGAGAGAAAGACTTTGAGCTTTCTTGTAACAGAACAATTATTAATACAAAAAATTGAGACTTTGTGCTGAATTCCTGTGTTATGTGTTAGATCTTTCTTAAGTTAGATCTGCATGCTTATTCTGTTGGATTCACATATGATTTTGTCATTTGTTTATCAGTATTGCTTTGTTTGTTTATGTGAGTAAGTTTGGCTCTGTTTACTACCAGCCCAAAACATAAACCCTCTGACCTTTCTACTTTGGAATTCATTTCTTTTCTCCCTTTAGATCCACCTTTCTTCTATTCCTTCCTTCATTCCTTTATGTTCTTCATCGGAACTAACTCTACCAGGATAAGATCTCAAACCCCCTTGAAGGAAGAATACTGTAAGACTTGCACAGATTCCTGATGGTAGAATAGCAATAAACCAGTTTCGCTTTGTTGTCTCTAAGAGGGGCTATGCCCTGCACACTGTTGGCCTGGCTATCCATAGATCTGCCCAACCGATAGATTTTCAGACCAACAAGTGCCTAAGCCTTGAGATTCTTCAACAGAGATCTAGATTCATCATGTAGATATTCAATTTAATCATTCATGGCTTCTTTTATATCTTCTATGGATTTTCCCTTGTATTACGGCACTATCCTTTGATATGCGACTTTTCTCCTTTTACGGTGTCTTTTTAATTATCTATGGATTTCATTTACTTCTTGCAACTTTCACAATATTTCACAGCTTTCCTCCTTTTTCGCTGCCTTCATGTGGCTTCATTCCATGTCCGTGACTCTATCCTTTTACCTGCGGCTTTAATCATTCTTTGCGACTATCTTCCTTAGAAAATTTTCTGGTTCTTCACGGATTTTCCACTTATGCATGGATTCCTCAAGACTTCCTTACTCCTGTGGCTTTGCCTTCAGACTATTCTTACTTCTATGGTTCTTCCTTCACATCCATAGTTTTACCATTCTTTCTTGCAGCTCATCCTTTAGCTTCTTTTTGTTTTACAGCTTCATCCCTTTTACTTGCGGATTTCACTAGGATTTTATGGCTTCTTCTAGAGTTTTTTTTCTTATTCAAGATCTCGGAGGCTACCTCCTCATGTCTGTGGATTACAAAATATATTATTAAGTCCCTTAGAACTTATCCTTGACCATCCTGAAGCCTCTATGAGATAACACTACCAATCAAACTTCATCTTTCTCGCTTGCTCACTTTACCAATTAACCTTTTTCCATCAATACAACTTGATATCAATGACAAAAAATAAGAAAATGAAAAGGTCCCAATATTCTTAACTCCTTTGATTAATCAAACTTTCACCCTTATCCTCTCTTCACTTTCCTAGGCTCCTACTAGCTCTGCCTATGGTGTTTTTTTTATGTAACTTTTGTTGTATTCACTCATTCATGAAAGTAAGTTCATTTCATAGCACCCATGTAGGGATTCCAGCTGTGTGAAAATTTTCACAAGGTATTCATTCAATAAATTTTCTCCAAACTCACTACCTTCAGTATCCCATTAGGTCTCCTCAAACTGTATAGGTATGAGATACTAAAATTTTATGAAATGTGTGAGTTCTAGGCTAACTCAAACTTTAAAACCACCAAAATCCATGCAAGGAATATGGCATGATCATTTTTATAAATTTTCATAACCTAAGTCCACTACTAAGGCCCTCAAATACCAAACCCTTGTTAAACCCTTGTAGGGTTTCATACAAACTTGGTAGGAGGAAAATGGAAATAAAATGAGCAAAAATTCATTTCAAGACCTAAAACTTTTCCCTGATGTCTATTTTAACCTTCTCCATGTGCATATCTTACCAGTAGGGTTTAGGATATCTCCAAACTTGAGATTGATCACAAATACTCACTATTCTGCCTTTATGAATAGGGATTTCTAGCTTTATATCAATTTCATCAAGAAAATAGCCATTCACTGAGTTTTATAAGATCTTTAATGGATTGAAATGGGCTTGTATATGATCATGTATCCTCTCATTTCCAAGGCTTCACTCCTTTTCACAAGTCTCTCTCACCAATGGAAAAAACTTACTTGCACAAAACCCAAGGAAGCTCCTAAAAATTATGCATTCTTAACCAAGCACGTATATATCACTCTCTCAAGAAATGGAGTCACTCAAATTCATGTAAACACACAGGACTATATCTCTTACCACTCATGATTTCCTTCAAAAATTCCTACACATAATTTAATGCTCTTCTACACCACAATACACATGGAAAACTGTCACAACAAGAATGCGTACACATAAGAAACCTCACACAAACTTTCTTGAAGCTTTCTTTGATTCTCATTTGAATTGAATGAGTGAAATTAGTTACATTTTTCCTTTTATAGTCTTCTAATTAGTTATCCATCGAATAAGAACCTTCATCCACCTTTTTGGTCTATTAAACAACCTATTTTTGCTTCACCTTTGCATACGAGCATCTGACCATATGTCTAAACCTCTTTATAACCTATTGACTCTTCCTTAAGACCATTAGAGGCATGAGAAATCCCATAGCTCCAACTTATAACTCTAAACCATACCAAACTACACAAACAAGCCAAAAAAGGCCTCCAAGATTCAAACTTGCGCTTTTGGAGGGAAAGAGTATAATTCAAATTTTAAAAATCCAATACTTAAACTAACATACCTTAGTGGCTCCACATAACCTTATAAACGTAAAAACACAATATCAAGTCAAAAATTGATGTTTTCATTCTTATTTACATATTGGAGATGATATTCCTCCATCATTGTCTCATGTTTATAGGAATTTGTGCCTTTTGTGTGATATTATTTTCCATACTTGCACTTGTTTCTATAGTGTATGCACTTTCTTCCTACTAACGCATCATTTTCTATTTTTGATTTTGTTTTTTTGTTGCATTAACATTATTCTCATTATCACACTTCTTGTTATTATCACTATTATTTTGTGTCATGGTTTCTACCATGTACATCCCTTTTTATAGGTACAGTTTCTTCTTGGTGGCCAACACATCATATTTGCATAGGCTATCTACATGTTATCATCATCTCAGACATGGGCATACATCTTTCCTTTTGAGTCACACGCTCAAATTTTTCATTACACATGCCTCAAAAGTGGGGGAAAACATTCAGGATTTTATTCTATATTTACAGCAGGTACTTGCAGACTTATAGGAACAGACATATGCAAAGATGTCTCAAAATTACTTAGACTTGGATTCAAGTACAAAAAATTGGTAAAAAACCATGCATGGTCAGGAACGTAAAGTTTGGTTAGGACCATATATATGGTTCTAACCCTATCATATAGTATTTCCCATGGGAAATTTCTCTAGATTTGTGAACATTTTTAGGTTTATCATCATTATTACAGCATTCTTATATGTTTTCATACTCATATTGACTCAAATGGGGAAAAATTTAGGGGGCATAAATAATTTCATTCTATCTTTCTCGAAAACACTCAGTTTCACTTCCATTCTTGGACACATTAGGGGCATGAGTCTCCCTTTCTCCACTCATATTTTGGCATGTATTTCCACTCATTTTATACTCACTTATATGACACATGGGAATAGTATGGGGGCACTTATTTCTTTATTCTATTATGTGTCTCAAGTTACAAAATTGGGCTCGTACTCGTATATAGCAGTATGATATGTGGGGTTATGGAAGGTAGAAAAGTAGCTAAGTTATTCATGGACATACTTTCCTATCCTATTTGCATGTAAGGGGAAGATATCAAAGTTGTTGCATGGATTTGATACACAGTCTTCCTCATCATCATGGGTGCTTCAAAACCTCTTTTTTATTCTTATCTTCCAAATTCATGTGTTGGGTTGGTACACCTAGCATATCGACCTCTCCTCAACATAATTAGGGATTGATAACCCCCAATTCTTCATCAGAGTTCAAAAAATTAAGAATATTCAATGAACAAGAAAGGTATCACATTCCCTCCACAAAAATAACAGGTGTGTTCCTTCCATGTTTTTGCATCTCTTTTGGTGTTTCGTGTTGCACTTTTTATAGTAATTGCATTACATTTTGAGTTAAATTTCATGTTCTTACTTTGGGTATTGACTACACACTGTGATTTAGGTTTTATTTTTGAGCATGCCAATACCAACACAATTGGATATTATAAAACAAAGTTATTACAAGAAAAGGAAAATGGTATCTACACACTCAGGAACATTTTCCTTTTAAGTGTGTAATTTTTATTTCATACTTAAAGGGGGGGAAATGTGGACACTAAAATTTGGCAATCTATCCTTTGACAATGTTATTCTTGACATTGCAAATTTTCAGACATAAATACACTCTCCTCACTCTTGTTGGGCACACCTTCATAGCTATTTGATTACTTTATCATCATTACACATGTCTATGTTGTCAATTTCTGAAATATATCTCCATAAAACACATATGGATACATTCATCCTCTGACCCATAAAGTCAAAATATATTTTTTCCTCATATTCAAAACCGCAGGGTTTAGTTGATATTGACACATGTTAATCCTGGCCTTATTTTACAATTTTATAGTGACATGTTTTGGGCCCAAACTCTCAATTCCATCATTTTTCATATGGACTAATATTCCCTCTTGTTTGTCCTTTCATGACATGACAACCATTGAAATACTATATAAGAAATTCAATCATACCTCATTTAGGGTCTTGACAATCCATATTCTCCTCATGTTAAAACAAGGAAAAAAGGCACTTATTTCTCCCTAGACAACAAAGTAAATAATGAAAATTCATCAGGGCAGCACCCTCTATAGGTTTTAATTCTCTTCCCAGGTCTAAGATTCTCCATATTTTTTCCACAAGAAATAAAATTGATTTTTCACAACTATTTGTGTAAGTGTGAAACTTAAGAAAAGTATTTTCAAGGCACAGTTTTCAAATTCCGATTGCACTATGGTAGATATCACATGCTAGGAGAATAATGTGTGGTTTTAGCCCTCTTCAGATTAGCGGCAGTGTTAGCGGTGCATAAGGGTTCCCACAACCCACCTAAATTTGTTTTGCAAGAACTCCATCTTGCACTACAAGGGATTGAGGGTTTAATAAAATTTTACATATCCATTCTAAAGGTGAGCGAAGAAGACTGATATACAACAACAAAAATTTCCAGGAAGGTAAAGCACTCAAGAAGTTATAGGCCCAAATTCCAATTAAGTCCAAGACCATACAACATGTTTAGAACTGTACATATGGTCTTGGCCTATTCTTATGGTTTTTCGCGGGTCCAGTTTCAAGATTCAATTCATGTAATGAAGCATTTCCAGCATCATATCATCTTGTTCTTGCATTCAGATCACTCAAAATCCTCCATATCCACACAGAATTAGCTAAGTGCAATTCCTCCTTTGCATTTTGATTATTGTTAGATCAATAGTCAATTTGTAAAGAATTATTCTGATTTGTGTAATTAATGGTGGAAGTTAATTAAATCAAAATATCCTTTTATAATAGTAATTAATCTTTTTTATGCATGTTAATTAGGAACATTATAAATCTTAAAAAGGTTGAAATTAATCACCTAAAAAGTGAAATCACACACGACCCATTAAGACTCCTTAAAATATGGAATGTTATGAATAGAAGATTCAATGGACCCATACAAATAAGTCACAATATTTATATATAGTATTACAAGACATTGATAGAACATTGTGACATTGGTAGACCATCATGACATCACTAGACTCTATTGGCATTGGTAGGCCTTCATAGAATTGATAAACTATTGTGGGATCAATGGAAATTATGGCATGACTTAGACCTCCATGGGATGACTTATACCTTTTTGGCATGACTTAAACCTTCATGGTAATTTTTAAAATGCAAAAAATATAATCTAATTATTTTTAGTTGATAAAATATTTCCCATAGACCTAAATGTTCTTGCATCATACAACTTGAGTAATTTGAAAACATGAGGGTCCATTTCATGTGTTCTATTTCTTTAGAATTTTGTGCCTTGTTTATTTTCTTACACTTATCTAAGTTGTCTTCAACCTTTCTTCCCTTCCAGTTTACCTAATATTCCATTTACTTTGTTATGTATTTTAATTACCCTATTGTTAATCACACTTTCTGCTCCCTCATACACCTTATTTGGAATTTTTTATACCCAATATAATTCATCTTCATTTGTGTTGGAATAATTTGTATTATTTTATCGGGCACCTGATATGGGTATAGGTTAACTACATTAAATATGTTTGATATGTATTTGTTTACTGTAAATTCAATATCATGTGCATTTTCTTCAAACTTCTTCAATACTCTACATGGCCCTATTTTATTCCACTTAAAATTATTACAAGTTGGACTCTAGGAAACCTATTATTCTACAAATTATCTATAACAACATCCCCAATTGCAAAACTCAACTTCATCCCTTCTCATATTTTCACGATGTTTGTACCACGTATTTATTTTCTCCAATTTCTGGTGCACATCCTTTATGTATTATATGAGATCCACGACATGTGTTCATTATCATGTCATCACTTGTACTTAATAACTCTTATATTCCCTTTGGGATACTACCATATACCATCTAAAATGGTGCCTCACCTATGCTCCAATTTATTAAGTTATCGTATGAGAATTTCACTTGTAAAATTTCTAGGTCCCATGATCCTTTCTTATCTTCTACCAAACAAATGATAAAATTTCCAATACTTCTTTTCACTACCTCTATATGTTCATATATACGGTGATGATATGATGACATGAACTACAAATTTGAATTCAAATTATTTCGCCATGTCTAAAAACCTGACCATAAAATTTGGTATCACTGTCAAACACAATGTTAGGTGGCAACCCATGCAACCTCATCACCTTTTTGAAGAAAATATTTGTAATGTGCATTGCATCATTTTTATTTCTGTTAAAAATAAAACCATTATTGAAATTTTATCCACTACAGTGTAGATGGAACCAAATTCACTCTAAGTCCTAGGTAACCCCAAGACAAATTTCATAATTTTAGCTTCACAAGGCCTCTTTGGGATGGGAAAAGGTCGGTACAACCCTGTATTTTTTTATTTTCCTTTAGCAAATTGACATACTTAACATTCCTACACAAACTTCCACACATCCAAACTCATTATTGGTAAAAAAAAATTAACTCTCATCCAAATTTTAGATATTTTTATCCATTCCAAAGTGTCATATGAATCCTACATTGTGATTTTCCTTCACCAATTTCTAGATCACATTCATCCTCTGGGAATACAAAACTATCTATCTTAGAATAATAGGCTCTTCTACACAAAATACTCTACTTAAGGTTTCCTATAAGTAGTCATCAATTCTACACGTCTTACATACTTCTCTGAAATATTAACCTTCCCCGTTCATTTCCTTCATGGATCAAAACCCAAAATTTCTACTTCCATTTCTATCAACAAAATATTTTCCATACTCAATACATCAACAACCTTGTTAGACTTTCTAGTTATGTTTCACAACACAAATTTAAATCCTTGTAGGTACTCTATAGACTTCATTTTCCTCTAGTTCAATATTCCTTAACTATTTATGAACAAAATTGTTATATAATTAGTATATAAGACAAGGTATTTTTAAAATATGTAATGCCTCCACTTCTTGAGTGCTTACACAATTGCGTAGAACTCTATATCATACACACTTTATACTTCCTCTTCAATTTATCCAGCTTCTCAATGAAGTATGATGTTGTTCTTCGTTCCTAACTCAACATTCATGTAATGGAAATTTCACTAACATCACAGTTCACTTGAAATAACTTCACAAAATCTTACAATTCTAATACTGATTGATCAATGACTTTCCTCTTCAACACTTGAAAATTTATTTTTATTTTTGAACTATATAAAAAATATTGTATATCCCTTCATGTGGCCTTTGTAACAGGCACACATGTTTTACTAAAATTCATAATGAAATTATGGTATAAATTGTCAAGATGTGAAACCTAGGTGATTCAAATGCATTCTACAATGAAAAGCAATCCAATATCACTTGTTCCTTTTCTATATCCATCTCTATAATTTCATGAGAAATCACAAAACGCAAATATACAAGATCATCTTTCATGAAATTACACTTCTTCAAGTTTATCAATAATTTATCTACTTGCAGTTGTGAAAACACCTACCTCAAGTTCATCAAATTACCTTCCGATGTTTTGTTGAACATGAAAATTTCATCTAGTTACACGATCAAAACCTCCCAAATAAATGGACTTAGGAAATATTTCATCAATTTCATAAAGGTACTCATTGCATTACTCAACCCAAAAAACATCACAAGTTATTCAAATAACCCTTCTTGTATCTTAAATTCATTCTTCCATTTCTCCCCTTCTCTTATGTGAATTTTATGATATCCAATCTTCAAATCAATCTTATTGAAGTACCTTTCTCCACTTAAATAATCCATGGTATCATCCACATGTATTAATGGAAACCTATACTTAATGGTGATCTTATTGATATCCCTTGAATTTGTGTTAATACACCACTCTCCATATTCCTTTACTGTTAGAACTAATGGGACTACATATGATTTCAAACTCTCTACGATAAACACCTTATCCAAAAACTCTTTAACTTGTATTTGTAAATCCACATTATCTTGTGACATCATCTATTTATTCACCTTGTTTGAAAAACTTGAGCCTATAATTTTTTCCATACAGTGACGCATATCCATCGTGGGTGGCATTTCATCTAGTATATTACTTGATATTACCTCCATGAATTCTCCCAACAAGTATTTCACCTAATGTGAAAGTGATTCAAGATTTTATGTCATCATACCCATGCTCTCCCTTTGCATAGATTTTATTAATATAGTGAAATAAGCACCATTTTACTTTGCTTCACTCAATAATTATCTTCGCAACATCATACAAATATTTGGAATTTATTCTAACTTTTCTCCATTCCCACATATGATTTAGATTTTATCATTTTCCATCCTTCACTACCTTGTACGTTTTTGTGTGACCATCATATTTCTCCTAATAATAAAACTACCAGAGCCTCCCAAGTAACACGTGGCAAGTTTCCATGAACATTATCTCACACATGACCTCATATTCATATATATTTATCTATATCTTAACCAAACATTATTCAGTCACTAGGATTTGGTGTCCCTTCTGTAATAATAAAACCTTCTAAGGATTTTTTAATCTAGGTTACTTTTTATCCTTTTATTTGTTTATTATGATAATTCTTTTACTTGTGTTATCCCTACACTTATTTAGTTAGCTTTATTAGGTATACCAATTGTGTGGATTTATCTTTCTAGTCTTGTGGAGTTAACTAAACTGTCAGTGTTAATTAGTGGGAGTTCTTCACCACTGATATAGGTAGTAGTTTCACTTCCCTCCTCCTATATGTACATCCTGGTTATTGAGCTAATTCATGAGATAAATGGAATTATGATGGATTTCCATATATGATATTGCAGCTCTTTGTTTGTAAATCCTTTTGTAAGGTTATTCTAGTGAATTCCTTTCATCTTATTAAATGTGGTTTTTTTACTATCATATGATATATTTACAGCTTGGAGCAATCTTCTTATAATTATTTTCATGATATCAGAGTGGAAGATGATGTAGACATATATGGTGTGTATCCATGTGTGAAATGGAGGCCACCATCGGATCTATAAGGCACCAAAAGCTCAAAAAACACCTTAGCCCTTGGTGATATGAGAGGTCACATGAGTGCTTAACAAGGGTGATTCCAACTAGTGGGTACTTAAGTGTAGCCCCCCTAAATATTTGATCAAAAGGAAAAATGCAAATTTAAATATTTAGTGTTTTTTTACAAATGTGTAATGGCAGTTAATCACGAAAACTAAATCTATCATAACTTTGGACTAGTAACTCAGAATTAATTGTCATTTTTGTAAAATTGTATGATATTTTGTGTTATTTCCATTGGTGTCATTTAATTTCTAGTATTCACTACTTCATAAAGTGCCAAAATTGGGGGTGTTGTAATCTCATGTGGATGTGTTTTTAGTTGAGCCTGACATCCTGAATTTTTGAGTCTTTTATGTTATCATGGATTCTTAACCATAAAATAATGAGATGATTTTCTCTAAATTATAGTTACATTAGGAGGACATAGGAAAACTTGTAGAAGAAAATAGATCACTTAAGAAGAAAAACTCACTTCTACATAACCTCATTCACAACAAAGATGACCTCATTCACTCCCTAATGTAAAAAAAAAAATCATTTACAGTATCATCCTCACATTATGGAATCTTATTCCCATGCTCCTAGTCCACTTACAATTGTTTCTCCCACACCCAATGACCTTGGTTTGTTAGTTTCTAAACCTACTTTTGCTTTTGATGCTCCTGAGCCTACAGCACTTGTTATTACATGTTCTACTTCCACACATATACTTATTACAGCAACACACCCGGTGTATCCCAATTCAGCTCCTTCTACTGACATGTTTTTCTCCTTTAAGAATCATACTAATGGATTTATTTCTCGCATGCTCCAATATATGGGTTTCATTAGCAGAGGTATTGGAAAACATTCATAGGGTATTATTTCCTTTATTCATCCTAATAAGTGGAATTCTCTCCATGAAATTGGTTTTTAAGTAGGTACTTTAATAGGATCACACATTAATAGAGCTCTTTTTTTGTTCGCGCGACTCTTTATGAGGATTGAGAGCTACACATTGATTTTTGCACCTTCACTTAGGCCTAAGAGACTTGATATTTTAATAGTCAAAAATGATCGACTTGACATATATTTTGATGTTCCTTTACATGATCATGTTGTGCATTTCACCCTGAATCATATGTGAGCATCTTCATCATCCATCCATGTTGATTTGGGGTGGAATTCTGATCACTCATGGGGGTGACATAGGCCTTCATTGATAGGAATTTACAGCCATGGCTCCTCCGCCATTCGGCTTCTTAATCCACTTTTTCTACCATTTGTTAGAAGTACAATGGAATGAGAGGGGGTGAATCATTCCTTATAAAACTTTAAATTCATATTTCAAAATTTCATATATAAATACTCATAAACATTCAACTATCCATTAATGTGTGTATACATTAAACAATCATATGTGTAAGAGCCATAAGCAATATCATCAACACAAGACACAAGATGTAAGTGGGAACCCTCAATGGGAATAAATTCCACCGAAACACAATATTATATCTATATGTTTCAAAATTTATTAAGGCACCAACCCCATAAGGAGCACAAACCCCTAGTTTAGTAGAGCACCAACCCCACAAGGAGCTCCAACCCCAAACATTGTAAAGCACCAGCTCCACAAGGGGGATACAACCCCCCAATATGATCAAGCACCCACTCAACCACCTTGTGATGTTCATATCTCTGATTTTTTTCAGCCGTAACTGATGTAGACCTCTTATTCAGCTCGCACTTCTTCAATCAAACCCTAGGGGATCACACTTCACAAAACAAGCTCTTCAATCACTCTCAAAATCATCAAACTATTGCTCGCATGTACTCTGATTTTTCTCAGCCTACATCACACTTTAATCAGCCTTAAATCATTCTCAAACACATGAAAATAACTTCCACCTAGGTCGCTCCACTTGCAAACACTCAACTAGTTCCAAAAAGCACCCAAAAACATGCTTTTATATGCTTCTCCTCATTTCAAACTTAGGAAAAACATTTTCCCTCCTTTTGGTTCAACCCATACATCAAGGAAAAATTTAAAATATTAATTTTAATAATCACAATTGACCCAATTAGTTCATCCTAACTAGAACCCACATTACAAGTGCCAAAAATGGCCCAAAACCCCATAGGCACATTCTTAAAAATTCCCTTACATTAAATGTATACATATTCATGACCAAAAACCCCTTAAATATTATTAAAATATCATAAAATTTCATACATGGTCGTAAATGTGATCAACCAATCAATTTGATTCATTTACTGGGCCTAAAACTATTTACAAAACTCAAAACAATTGTTTCATGCACCCTTCAGCACCCTGGAAACTTCATAAGGCAACCAAATAACTTATACTAAACAAAAACATGCCAAGTAAATAATTGATGGAAATTTCCTAACCTGTATAAAACTTCTTAGCAGGTTAGAACTCATGAAACATCCATCTCTTCAAACCACAACAACTTTTGCTTTCACAAAAACAGCGTCACAAAAAATATGTTTCCAAAAGTTAGCTCATAAATAAATTTATAAAAACATTCAAGACCTCCAAATTGATTCATTGGATGAAAAATTTATTCCTCTTCACATTCCATGTGATAGGAAGCATCATCCAATCCATATAATGTTTAAACTAACATGGAACTTCTATCAAAATAAATGTTGTCTTGAACTGCCAAAAATATTTATATCCAAAGAATGCCCTAGAAACCCTATCAAATCACCTCATCATGACTAAAACCTCATATATATAGATATATATTGAATCCTATTTCTAACACAACTTTAATCACTTCAAAAAATCCACATGTAGCTCACGTTATGCTCATTTTACTGAACCCTGCTATTTGAGATCCAAAAATTGCCCTTTGACCAGTCAACTTGTTTGGACCTCAAAATACCATGTACCTACATGAACTTGTTTTGAAACATCCATGTACATAAATATAAACTCCTATTCATCATGTAACAACAATTTTTCATGCTACTCCTTTGGACCATTTTGTCCTAAAACCTTCTTCTTCAGAAACTGTTATTTTTAGGTGGGTCCCACTCATCACCATGACCTCAACCATACATTTCTGGAAATATTAGAGATTCCTATACAACATAAAATCATTAATTTTATGAATCAATCAAAACTATGTTACTATACTTCACTTTCTACAAGTTTCTCCTAGCTAGGATTTAACTAGGGTTTTAGACCACTTTATCTTCTTAACATTCGTTCATAAAAACATGACAATAAAATGACCTCAATATTTTTTTAAAACCTTCTAAACTCACCGTAATATATTTCTTGAAAGGAACGAGGCCCTTTACAAATCACACTATTCACAATGAGCATTAGAAGTTCCACTTTGAGTTGGAAAAACACTTGTTTTTTACCATGTCTTACAAAATTAGTATATCTGACAAAATACACATCATCGGCACCTAATTTTTTTAAAATCGTGCTATGAATTATCTCTATAACATCCAAAATCATCATAATGTCAATTCCATAGCTCAATATCTCCAATGACTAAGACTTACCTATGTTTGCATGTTAGATCCTCACTATAAAAGCTAGGATCAACTGAAATAATACAATAATTGAAAAGGAAACCTCTGTAAATGACCCAAAAATACCTCATATGCCATGATACACCTGAATTCTTACTTTGATGATCTCATATGGCTTCAATCCACACTACCACACCTCTAAGTTGTTATACTTGCTCTTAATGAGCACCTGTAACATAGTGAACCAGCTTTACCTATACCATGCCACTACTGTGAGTGCCCAAGGACCTTCAAAAATTGTTATCCATCATGTCAACATGCTTCCCAAGCATCCAAGAAGCTCATATTTCCATGTTGCATCTCCTAGACACATGTATAGGTTTGCATGAGCAATCACACCTCACTGAATCTCATTGTGCCAACTGATAAACATCTTAAACACCATGTTAGAATCATATACATCATCATAATATCACAATGCAGCATTCACTTTGTCATTAATGTTGTTTTTCATCAATGACAACACATATTAGGACACCATGTGAACAATCTCTCCCTTTGTCATTGATGTAAAATGCCCTGAAATTCTCCCCCTTTTTACATTAATGACAAATACATACATGTATCTCACATACTTCACCTATCTTAGCTTCATCCTATCATGCTTTGGTTAGAAACATCAACCAAATGTCTTAAATGAGCTCAAATTTTTATTTTTTGCACAAAATTTGATTATTGCTTTCATTTTAGGCATGCAAACACCAAGCTCCCCCTGGGATGAGGACATGAAACAAATTAACTTCATCATTCAATCAATAAAGAAGCATATGCTTACCTTGTTTGGATTTTCAGCACCTTATTTCACCTACTAGGTATGCAAAACAAGCAATTTTCACCTGTTACCTTATTTTGAGATTCTTGAGGGCACTGTAGTGGACTTGGGACAGGGGCATCAACACCTTTAGCATGAAAACAATGATAAAAATTCACCATAGCAAAGCTTCATACATCCATTTTGACCAATCTCCACTTTTTCTAGTCCTAAGACAAGCTCTATTGTGCTCATTCTTTCTCTTCAGGATGACTCAAGAGCATAGGTCCCTAAGAAGACTTCTCGGTGTGTTTGGGACCAAATTTTTCAAGCTTTAAAACCTCATGCATACCTTAAATATTCAAACCATATCCCCCCTAGACTTAAAACCTCCATTTCTAGCTCCCAAGCACTAAAATGAGATACTCACCAATATATCATGGCTATAAATCATCTAGAAAACTTTTGCTAGGTCCTAAACAAATTTTTCAGTCTAAAATTGTCATACTTGATTAAAATCATACATTCATGAAACAAACACTAAGATGACATATTATACATACCTCAAACTTCCTGTAGGTCTTCACATCACCATCTAAAATCCAAAACACTGACTCCTAATGTTTTGATAGGCATATATACTCTTGAGTAATAACTCATACCTTTAGAACCAACTTCTTCATGTTATTGTAGCATTATGTTAGTCTTTTCTTGACTCTTATCCCTTGATTCATCATAATACAGGTCTAAAAAAAACTCCATTGATCTTATCAATGTACTTTGACTTTATTGGTCATTATAATTTCTCTGTGTCCAATTTTAACCTAGCTCAGAAGAGCATCACTCATACTTAGACTTCTTATATTCTCATAAAATGGATCAATTCAATGATTCACAACCTACTTCATAAGTAATCTTCAATATTTCTTCTTGAGATTGGTATGCTCTACCTCAGTACTTGTAGCTTTGTTTTCTTAGTCTTCCCATGATTGCACACACACAGGATGTTTTGTCTTTATTTATATTACTTGGTCTCACTAAGCAACATGGTGAAATTACTAGGGTTTCTATGAGCACAACTTAGTAATATTTCTAATACAGACATTTTTGATCACTTAAACTAGCCTAAGACAAATCCTACTTAGATTTGACACCTTCTTGACCCACACAAAGCATGTTTTCAGTGATACAGTCATCCAATCCTCACAAAATATATTAGAAACCTATAGATCACCTTTAAACATTATTTTTAAGGTTGTTATAACTCTTGTGATGACATCAGTCCTTACAGTCATCTCTAGATGGTTCTTCTCATAATATTCCTAAACAGTCCCAACTTTCAACTTGATGAACAGTATAACTCGGAGCTCCAAAATTCATTCATGGTCAATAACTCATATCACTCCCATGGAATAGATACTAGTGACCAATGATGTAGATCAACTCTTATCCATTATTAAAAATATATATATTGTTTCAAAGTAATCCTCTTGTACATTGATATTTCTAGTTCAGGTCCTAAATGAAGACTTCACAGACCACAATTTTTCACCAAGAGATCTCCATAATTTGTTCAAATTTTTATCCAGAATCCTATGTTTTGAAGCTACATAGCCTGATTTCATCCTAGTGAACTAACCTATAGAATGCTTCATTTGAATTGGCGTGAATGGTCTTATTATTCTCTTAATCCTTCTTCAAATTTGTGACAACATCCATTTTTCATAATCCTTTAAGGCAACTTCAACTTGATCAGTGCCTTACTTAGCTTGTTAGTTCATAATTTCACTTGCACCTGAGATCACAATGTTTGAAACTGGGAGTGTCATATCATCCTTAAATGCACATTTTTTATAGCTTACTATTATACTCAGTTTTACAAGTGAGGTACCAGGACACACAATGCTAGATTTAATTGACCTTTCTTCATGAAGAAAATAAGAACACAACTTCAACCTTATAACACCATATGTATTATTTGAGAAAGGTACATACCTTAGCAACCTCTATTTTTCACATATTCTCTCACTAATGGTGTCTTTTAGATACACACTTGAAGTCTTTTAAACTCAAATTTCATTTGACATAATCTTTCAGAAAAGACACATATTAACAACTTCAAAAAATAACCTCTGAGTACCCTGATTCATCATTATAGTATAGTAGTACCCTTTAATACCCTTTCCAAGTCATCTAAGACAACTTTTCAAGCCATAATGTACATAATGCCTTGTAGAATATACAAATTTGGTGTCAACCTTACAAGTACAACACTTGACATGGTACATGGATGATCAAAGATACAAGATGATCTAAAATTATATTCCTTTTACAATCACAGACATCACTTATATAGTTATAGTATCTTCAGGTTTTGAGGAGAATCTTCACATTATTTCATGACAACAAAAAACACATTTCATACATTCAATGCAATACCATATCTAGGGAGCACATACTTCACTCGTGAGGTTTTCAATGTTCAAACCCTCAACCACTAAACTTGTAGATGCACATTAGAGAGAAAAACAAGATTCCTTGTATACACATTCAGAATATATCATGGAAACATAAAACTTTTGAAGACCTTTAGAAATTAATTCACCACATAGACAATTATACTTGGTTATTATCTTTGTATCCTTTTCAGATCACACACACTTTGTATCCATTGAGAATACCACATTTTAGTCTAGTAACCTGATCATACCTCTGTCATCCAACACATCATTTGTATTCTTCCTCTAATTCTTCAATATTTATCCCTATTGAATGAAAAATTCCACTTAATAGAATTTTTAAGATACTTCAAAAACTTTGTATTTTACCATGCATTTTTATAATGTATGAACCTTACATACTCAGAGTTCTAGACTGATGTTACCCATAGTCACAGACCTCAAAAATTTGTCTGTTTTCATTTATGGATATTTACCATATACCTTGATTAATCTTTGCACAAAATTTTTGATGCAAGATTAATCTTATGTCCTTTTGAAGCATTCAACTCCGGATAGACAGAAAACTTCAACACTACTTTGACTTTCTTGAGTAGCACAGAGATGAAACATCCCAGCAAGGATACACATAGACTTACAATATTCATAGATTAAATTCTTCTTATGTAGAGGACTCATTGAACCCAATTATATGACAATATGAATACTTCATACTTGACATCAAATATCACACATACCACATACTTCTTCTATAAAGAACTAATTAGCTCCCAGAGACTAATAGACACACACAATGAGTTCAGTAGTCTTACACACTCATTATCACATGTCACAGAGACTCTAGAACATATTGAGACATGTTCATACAACCCACATAACATGATTATGTAGACATATACCTTGAGGAATATGTACATGTAGATCTAATAACCACCCTACAGAGAACATAATTTTGTACACAAGAACCATCTTCATGAATTAAGCAAGAACAGACATACCTTGACCATTATGGAGGAGGCACACAAGAATCAAACCAATCCCCCTCACAAAAATTATTCATATGCATTGACACACCTTCAAGAAGCATAGTGAAGGAATATTATCATCATGAAGGCCTAAAATAAGGTCTTGAAGAGGTCACAAGCCCCCTTAGTTTCTTGAGTAGCTCCTTTTTATTCTCCTTTCTGATATGAGAACTGAGAATCACTTCTTATTTCATAGGAATATTCTCTTGATGAGACACAAAGGTATCCTCTAGGTTCTCATGTCCTTCAATGACCATTATCATACAATCTAGGTCCCTGAACTCCTCTATTTTCCACTCAAAGACCTTGAGAAATTTTATTTTTATTTGAGTAACCTTGATAGCAATTCCTTGCAATATGACTAAATTTTTTACAGCTATAACATATTATTATACTTATCCTTTTGAAATTATCAACATGATTAGATATTCCACTCAAATAAGCACTAGCTACATGGCCTACGTTATTTCACTTGAAGCACACAACATCTTTAGCTTGATCATTTCTATTTTCTTTTTGTGGCTTGGTATCTCTAGGATCAAATCTCTTGATGCATCCTTTTACTTTTTCTTGGCTCAAATATTCCTAGATTCCATCCACAATCCTTGTATTTTTGTTCATACTCACAACATGAATGACATTCACCATGAAAGAATCCTACACCATTCATAGGATACATTGTATTACATTCCTTAACTTTATGACCATAAACATGACATGAGAAACAATATCCATTGAATGATCTTTTGATGTAAGAGCATAATCTCCTTCTTGTAAATATGACACAGTGTCATCATGTTTTGGCTTGTAGTTGAGTATGTAGGTTCAATAGGTGATTTTGAGTCTATTAGGTATGCAATTTTAGTCCAAGTCCTTCAAAATTTCAAATTAGACCATTTCCCTCCAAATGTCTATTTGAACTCTTGGAGGCAATTTTGGTGTGTAATTAGAGATATGATGCATGTTCTTGGAGCTACTAAACATTTGTATGGATGAAATGAGGGTTAATAAGTGGGGTTTTGAGGTCTAATTTTGCTGTTAGTAGATCATAAATAGTGTTAAAATAGCTAATGAATGGTCAAGTATAATAATGTGACCAAGAGTCTTAAAAGTAGGTACTTGGTGTAACTGATTGAAAAGGCATATAAATGATCAAAATTTATAACTGAATGCTTATTCCAATTCAAATGAGAATCATAGAAGCTTCAAGAAAAGTGAGAAAATATGATTTATGGTGTAGCGAGAATCTTGGTATAAATAGTTTTAGGCCATGTTTTCAAGTTATGTCAATATGGAGTATGTGGATGCTATGCATACATTTTTAGAACTGAGGTATTACTAAAAAACTAGGGATTCTTGTGTAGTTGTAAGTTAATGAAGTGATTTTAATGTTAGAGAGAGAGAGAGTAGTATGTGTGCATTTTACAAGAATGGAGTAGGGTTATTGTTGGGTGAGACTTGTGGTGAATGATATATAGGCTCGGTAGAGTGCATCATGTCATAAATAGTAGATAATTATTTTTGTCATATTTTATGCATTTGAAGACTGTACATCTTGTGTTGATGAATGTATGTCTCTATAAAGAGCTAAGATTGGGTGCATCCTGGAGTACACTGTGATAGGCTGAAGAAGTGTCATCTTAACAAGAGGTGATCTACATCAATTAAATATCATTGTTATGAATTATGTGAGTATGTGCATAAAAACCATAATTGAGGTGTTCTGTTAGATATTATGCCTATGTAAGCCAATATAAGCTTGAAGAAAAGCTACTCACCGTGGAAATTCAAACTTAAGAGTTTAATAGCTGGGAAGGTTATTAGTGTAATAGTGATTTCAGAGAAATAATGTGGATGGGTATAGATAGAAGGAAGATTGACACCTGTGAGTCCTTAGAACCTCACATTCTCATAGAAAAGGTGGACATTGTATTTCATACATGGTTGATCATTTGTGTAGCAAACTGAGATGGGGTGTTTTGACTTTGGAAACACAGTTCTTAAGACAGAGTACTATGGTATTGTAGAACAAATTTAACAAGAGTATGGAATGGTCCTCATGAGTTATTTTATTTATAAAGTAGATATTCTCCACATTATTCACAACTAAATTGAGGTATGAATTTTTAGCTGGTCAAAGTCATATTTAAATCATAGCTCAAAAGATAACAAGTTTTTTACCCTCAAGCTGATCTTAGAAGGAAAAACCCTGAACTAGGGTTTTATAGGAAAAAAGGTCAATCTTTCTCGAGAAGTTAAACCAATGAAACTCCTTTGAAAATTTGTAGGTAGTATTTATTGAATGATTCCTTCCATGTTTTTGTGAAAGGTTTATCTTGAATTTTTTGGTATCATCCTTGAGTCTCGATTTTTAGAAGTGGATAGAGTCTTCTAGTATACAGTCATGTATCTCTTGGAGTTAGAAAGGAGACAGAACTATCATCGATAAATTGGAAGTACTAATCAATATTAAATACCTTACAAGTATCTTATATTTGAAACTAATTACTCGTAGAGGTATCCCATTCATATGATCATGGAAGTAATTAGACCAATTGGAGGAATCCTAAGTCATGCCCATATAGTTATGACAGTTGACTAATATAGTGATATAGTGTAAATGACAGAATAACTAAGCTAAGAATGAGATTGTGGGGTTAAGAGTATTTTTTATGAAGAATCCCTTGAGATAATTGGTATATAATTATAAACCATTAATGGGTGTTATTTAGTGCCCCTACCTTTTTGGAAATGTGCTTAAATTAAAATATATAACACTCAAATAGAGCTAGAGAAACGAGAGCATTATTTGTGCAAGAAGGTGAGATTAAGACTTTTAGATTGGTTGTGGTCAAGTTTATGGTTGATGAAGTTGGTTAGAGATTCAATACAAGAGGAAACAGTTGCACAAGTCTGTGAAGTACTAAATCACAGTTTTTCACCCCTTGATGGAATCCTCCTTGAAAAAAGATAAGTCAGTAAAGACCAGATAGATTAATTTTAAGGAAAGATAGAGTATGTCAGCCTTTTGACAAAATGTGGGAGCATAAATAAGAAGGTTTTGACCATGACATAGTAATTGGAAAAGTAATAACACTTTGATGGAAGATCATGTTGGAAAGTACTAAGTTGTTGCATCATAGAACCTAGTTACACCAAGACAAGTTAGGGCGGGTTACAAAAAGGTGAGTTTTCTGATTAAGTTAGTTATTTTGATGCATTGCAAAGTGGAATTGGCCTAATTGACGGATGTTGAACATTTTGAAGAAGTTGGTATAAGGCTTTAAGGCTAAAAATATAAAATGTGCATGAAAGAAGGAGTTTGTGAATTTAAACAAGAAGCTAGCTTTGAGACTAAATAGTCAAAGTATTAAATTTAGATTCAATTGTAGCATAGTGAGTTGTTGAGACTGAGATATGACTACATCATTTTTGGTATCAGTGATTGGCCTTTTTTATGATTTGGTTTGAGATTTGAATAAATAATAATTAATGATTTCTAATAGTGTTTGGTGAGTGTTTGTATAGTGAAAGTGATAGTGAAGATGTGTGAAGAAATAAATTTGAAATCAGTCATGGACCATGGTTATTGAATGCCACCATGGATGAAGGAAATATCAGAGAGAGAAGAGGATAATATAAAGCAAGTACGAGAAAGGATAAGGGAGCCAAAAAATATGAGAAGAATAGTAAGGATGATGGAAACAAGGAAAAAATGCAAAGGAAGGGATTTGGAGGCTATTAGGCCTCATAAAATAGGTTTGAAAGATGGTGAAGAGGAAGAAGAACCAATAACAAAGGTGATTCAAACCTTCATAGATTTAATGAAGTATAAGAAGAAAGAACAAGAGGAAAGAGAGAAGAAAAGGAAAGAAGAAAGAAGGGAAAAAAAGAGATGTGGTTTCAGCAGGAGATCACAGAGTTAAGAAAATAGGTATCACAATTGATGGTGCTCATGGAAAGAGTGAAATAAAAACAAATACAAGAGATAGATATGGTGATAAGGAAGAGAGCTAAGTGGCCAATCAAATAGCTTGTAGAGAAAAGGAAAAGAAAGCAGCTAAGATTCATGATAAAGCAAGAGGAAAGGAGACAAAAGAAGATGAAAAATATAATGAAGTAAGAGAAAGAAGTGATTAAAGATATGGTATTTAAAAAGTATAAGATTGAATAATAATCAGTAATAAATTCATTTCTAGCTTCTCTTAAGAGAGATGAGTATGATGAAAGTTGTTGGTATGAAGCAGAGTTCAAGAAGGAACAAAATGAAATGATGGCAAGGAAGGAAGAACTTTAAGGGGCATCTGAGCCTCAAGTTTTTTAATCTAAACATTTGTATAGTTGTGTGTTTATTGGTGTGAAGCATGAGTTTGATATTGAAGGTGAAAGAAAGAAGAAGATAAGTCAAGAACAAGAAGAAATAAGTAACCAAGAGAGTGCTTTTGTGTATGAGATTTGGGTGAAATTGCAAAAAGATATAGCAGCTTTGGGTCATGCTTTATACAAAGAAGAATCATGTGGAAAAGAGATGAAAATCATCTCCAGGATTGATAAATAGTAGAAGCAACACAAACAAGAGGAAAATTTGATGAATGAATAATAAGATAATAGAGATGAGAAGCAACAACAGCCACAAGAGGAAGACATAATAGTTGCAGCAAGAAATATGAAGAGGGATAAACTTATGAATAACTATACCTTATTTAGGAGGTAAAGGAGAACCATGAGGACCAGGCAAGGCACATGATGGAAGCAATATAGGGAGAGAAATATGAAGATGAAGAACATATTAGAGAAATGATGAAAGTAGTAAGAAATTGGAAAAGGAAGAAGAAAAACAAATAGTGGGGGCTCAAAAAAATTTACCCCTGGATTATGATGCAGGAGCATCATCTCCTTCTTGTAAATATGACATGATTTCATCATGTTTTGTCTTGCAGTTGAGTATGTAGGTTCAATAAGTTCTTGTGAGTCTATTATTTATGGAATTCCATTCAAAGTCCTTCAAGATTTCAAATTAGGCCATTTCCCTCCAAATGTCAATTTGAACTCTTAGAGGCAATTTTGGTGTGTAATTGGAGTTATGATGCATTATTGGAGCTATTAAAAATTTATAAGGATGAAATGAGGGTTAACAAGGGTGTTTGAGGTCTAATCTTGCTTTAATAGCCATAAATATTGCTAAACAACTAAATCTCTCGAAAGTGCACCCTGTAGAGAGATGGTTGTAGGTTTTCTAAGCTTGCACAAATGATATCTCTCTTTCGTAGATACAATGGAAACACCTCAGGTCTGTGGGTATACCTATTTCGAGGTGAGTCTCCAGTATCAAGGCCAGTTCCTTATTGGTGTATCCTAAACTACTTTCTGGGAGTTTGAGGGTAAAAGATGACTCTAAAAATGATTAAAACTAAGGTGATACACCAAATTTGTATGAGGGCTTTGACTGAGCATATGCACAACTGATCTGTGAAGGATTCTTGATGCACAAACCAATAGTTTTTTCTACAGAATATCTAAGGGAAAAACACTTGATTGTACTGAGGGAGGATCACAACAGTACTAATAAGTTAACATGCACATTAAAAATTAAGTAGAAAAGACTGAAATTTGCAGCAGGGTAAGGTGGTTGATCAGGGAAATTTGCATTCACAAGATTAATATAACATACACAAGACTGCAAAATAACTTGGAAAGGTAGAAAACACTTCACACTCAGAGGGTAAAACTGGCAAAATCTTCTTCAGTACTCATATATCCAAAAGTCCTCCAGTCTGAATCCTTGTGCTTTGCAAAGGCACACAATATATAGCAAAATAAATTTCACCCCCTTCCTAAAAATAGCCTAAGGCTTGTACTCACCCATGCATCCTAATTTTATCCTTTATTTAATAATAAATAAAGGGATAAAATAATACAAACTAGAGCATGCAGTTAAAAATAGGCATTAATGGCCTTAAATACAATACAGTCAAACTGAAGTTGATTGTTCTATTTTTAAGAAAAGAATGGGTGAATAATTTGCTAATAATAAAATTGCTTGCTAAGCAAGTCTCCCTCCATGAGCATGCAAATTTGTCTTCTTCTTTGTTATGTCTTCTTGTGAAACATGCAACAAATCAATTCCCTGTCTGTGAGCAAAATAATTACATTAATTGCAATACTTTGCAAAAATAATTCATCCAAACATTAATCCTGATTGGGACCACCTTTGTCTCTGAGGTTGACACTTATTCTTGTTTTCTAGTGATCACATGGAAAAAATGCATTCCAATTCATGTACAATCTATCACCATCAGTGGGGGCCACTTGTGGTTGTGAACTTTTACCTTCGTTGGGTTTGGCCACTCTTGTGGACTTAGCAAATTATTGTGTTTTGAAATAATACAAGGGGCACCATGTTACATTCAACCACCTTTGTGGACTTAGGCATATTATAAGGTATGTCACCCCACTTTTATTATCATGGTATTATATAGCTGTCGGCCCTCCTTTTGCATTTGATTGGAATAAGGTTATACTTTACCTTTTCGGTGATCATTGTGTATGATTTGGTTGGCCTTTTGAATTTCTGAGCATGCACTATAGTTGTTAAAGTTCAATGCAATGATATTTTATCTTATCTGATGACATGGGTTGGCCCCCTTTACATGATGACTCACCCCTCATACGCTTTGTCGGTGGCTCTGTTTTTAAAGTCGACCTAACTACGGTTAGGGTTTGTTAACTCCTGGGTTTGCATTGGAAGTTGGTGATGCTCCTGTTCGTTGATCTCTGTACCTTTTGAATTCGATGTCGTCAATTTCTTACCCGTGATTAGGGTTCAGGATTTGCATTTAACATGGTCAGTGGTGACTAACTGTGGTTATTCTTTGGATTCGGTGAACGATCACCGACCGTTGATCTTCGTACCTGGCTAAATCTTGATCATCGATGCTTGACCCTCGGTTAGGGTTTTATTAACTCTCCCCTCGAGTTGGTATGGTAAAAGAAAACTTGAACCTGATGATCATTTCATTCGAATTTTTGTGAAGCAGGCGAAGCCCTGGAAAAAATTTTGTGGCCACCATGGTTGAAGCTTTTGAAGCTCGGATCAGTCCATTTTTCGGCCTTCTTAGCCTTCGAGCATCTATATACTTTGTGAGGTCTTTGATTTCTCGGTCCCAAGCTTTTAAGGTGAAGCATTGTGGTCATGGCCGCATCTTTCTTATGAACTTTGAGCTCGGCTCTGTTTGGCTTATGGTCTTTACATGGCCCCATGGTCATTCTGAAGCTCGGTTTCTCTCTATTTTTTGGGGTCCCTATGAGTTGTTGGCCGCTATTGATGTTTTGGAGCTTGACCTTTCTGTATATTTTTTTGCCGCTCGTCTTTACTCTCGACAACCTCTTATTACTCCTCTGGTTGTAGCCACCGTTGTTCTTCCTGAGCTGACTGTGCAAAAGGCATTCAAAGTATGGTAAGTTTTGTCTCTGAGTTTTTCGCTGGTACTTGATCATTATCACTTCGATTTAAAACTAATACCCATCTCCTTTTGCTTTTGCTGGTGTGATCTTTTGGATAACCTTGGTCATTTGTGAGTTGAACTCATTATGGGTTTGTTCCTTTTAGCTCTGAACTCGATGAGATCTCAAGAGTCTTCTCGGCTTCAATTTTACCAGTGAGTGTTTACTTCTCCTTTTGATTCGGCAACCTCTTAATGGGTCTGTGAAAAAAAAAATTGTACTTTACTTGTTCGAATTTTGAGATTCTGATATGTCGTTGTGATTGATTGTCTTTGCTCAATAAAACCTCGGTGACATTTGTTGAGCTCTTGAGTTTGATGCTAGAGATTCTATCTCTATTTCTGAATGTGCTTATGGTATGAATACTCTGTTTTGCTTAATATTGATAAGCTTGTATCACCGTAGCTTACCTGGTTATCACTGTTAGTTTATTCGAACCGACTATGGAGGATTTGCTAGATAATTTACGTTCTGGGTATTCCATCTTTTGATCTGTTATTTAGTCATTTATTGTAGAGCTTCTATTATTCAACTGTACCTTCTTGATTTACCCTTTCAAAGCATGACTGTTTAATAAACTAGATTTCCTTCAGTTGGATGAGCTTGATCCTTATCATTTCCTGATCTGATCTCTTCAAGTCTTAAATTTGATATACCTTTTGTATGAAATTTTCCTTTTCACTTAAGAACTATGACTCCATGAATCCAATATATCTTATTAGTGTTGCAATATTTTACTGTGCTTGTAAACTATGAATCATGCGTTTAATCTTGGCTCTGAAACTATACTGTAGCATTCCTGGAACTTAAATACTTGCTTCATCTGGAAACTGCAACTTAGGATAGCTGGGCTTTGTAAGATTATCTTGAAACTTCAATTTAATCAGTAGGTACTTGTTCTAATTTTGATACCCAATAATGAGTTTTCTGATTAAAGACAGAAACTGTAGTTTTCTCTCTTAGATCTACAACTTGAAAAATATTTTCAATGAGAATGTTGACTTCTGAAAGAAACTTTGAAACTTTCTTTAGCCTGAATGCACATGAAATTTTGATTCAAGGCCCCTTTTTTGTAAGCTTATGATCTGAATGCTTATGGGGTACCTCTTTTTCTCTGAAATGATTAGGCCTGAAGGCTCATTGATGTGGGTGTTTGGACTTCTTCATTCTTTCCCATTTCTGCAAATTTCATTCTTCTTATCACAGTCTCTTGGTTTGATCTATGAATAATTTTTGTTCTGAGATCTTGAGTATATGGTCGATCCACCATTGTATCATAAACCTGTTGTCCTTTTGTAACCTGGTAGTAGTCTGAAAGAAATATTCTTCTAAACATCTGTGTTTCACCTTGATATCCTTGGATCTGGACCTTTGCTCGAATGTGGTTATCTTTCCTTTGCAATAATGAGCTGGAAGTAATAAGTTTTTTAAATCATGCTTCCTTGCATTCATGTCTGTACTTTTTGATACAACATCATTTATGATCTTGATCATTGCTCTAATTTGAAGCTTGTGAGTACTATTTCAGGCATAAGCCTTGTTTCCAATGCTTTATTTCCTTTCTGCAACTGTTTCTCACTTAGATGCTTGCTGGAAAATTTGAAATGTTGATTTTTCATGGTGAAGCCCTGGAAAAAATTTCCCATAATCATTTCTTTAATGCTTTTTCCAGAAATAGTAGTTGTATTTTCTGATCCAGAATACAGAAAGTAACACTTTTCTTGTTGAACTGATATAGCAATTGGAGAATTGAAAATATGTTAGCTGTTTATCTTGATCATGTGATGTTTTTTTGCTTCATGTATCACTTATTTGATTTGAATAGTTCTTTTAAAACATGTAGTAATTGAAACAACATGATGAAAAGTTGTAAATGTCCATTTTACATGGTGAAGCCCTGTCAAAATTTTCCCAGAATCTTCTCTCTCATCCTGTTTTAGCTGTAATCCCTTTTACTTTTAGCTTCAACTTCTTGAAATTTGATTCTCCCTCTTCTTTGCAAACTGAAAAATGTACTTCTATCTTCCATTCTCTCTTTTGAGCTCTAACTTCTTCCATTTGCAGAATGTTTGTTGAACTTTGAGTTGCACTCTTCCTTCTTCTTAGCATGTACTTATGACTTATTTATTTCTTTCTTTGGCTGCAACCTGTACCTGCACACTTAGGAAAACAGTTAGGAAATATTTAGGCTTTTTGGCCTCTCTTATGTCCATGTTTTCTTCTTTCTTTTACTTTCTTCTTTCTGAGTGAAAAAGCATGCATGCAGTTTGTCCTTCAAGTAGAATACATCTCCTGCTTAGGGGAAGATTCATATGCACGAAGTAGGATAGTGTAGGAATATGGTTTGATCCCTGAGCTCGTAACTGATGGTTGACTTTTCTTCCTTTTCAGGTACAGTGGCTTCCATAATGAAGATGAAGGAGAAACAAAAGATGGAGATGAAGATGCCTCAAACGAAGAACAGAAACCCTTCACTCATACTCCTTTGCTTTCTCTTTCATGCATGTGTATCTTTCTTTTCAGTAGTTGTACTTTACTTTTTTAGTTACATCCCATGGCTTGTGTGGGAAACATTTGACTCTCCTTGTGAATAAAACATTGAATTATGTAAATGAGTTGTATATCTCTTTCTGCATTTCTGCTTTCTGTATGGATTGTATAATGAACTAAACAACTCAGTAACATAATTGAATGTCTTAATCATGAAGGAAAGAACATTGAATAGAACTTGTAACATTCAGTAATGAACTCTGATTTTCTGTGATCTGCACTTATGTTTGTTGTTCCAAAACTTTACACTTCACCTACTCTACAATTGGATGTCCTCATCAAGACAACATAACTGTCCTTCGGGGCTTGTGTTCTTTTGCTGAGGATGGTCATGAAATTGTAGACTATGTGATCTGTTACGTTTTGTAACAACACACATAGTTACAGATTTCATGTAATCTTTTAAATAAATCACCAGTAATGACATAATCTGATGTGATCTCCCCTAGCTTAGGTATACTTCACCAATGCTATCCATCATAACAAAGTTTCAAGTTGCCCATTTTTATTGAAAAGGTATATAAATGCTCAAAATTGTAACTAATTACTCAATCCATTCAAATGAGAATCAAATTGGAAAAGTTTCAAGAAGAGTTTGTGTAGCAAGAATTGGTTGCAAACAGTTCTAGTCTTGTTTCAAGTTTGTATATGACTTGTGAAATGATCTTTGAACTCTATACATGTATTTGAGGGATGAAGTATGACTAGTATAAGGTGGATTCTTGTGTGGTTATTTTGATTGGAGTGTATTCTTGTTGATAGAGACAACTTATGATCTTGTTCAAGAGTGCATCATATCATAGTAGCTTATTTAATACCTATGTATGTGAATTTGTGTTGTTGAGATTCTTGTATATGGTATTGTTCAAGTAAAGCATGTACATGTTAGGTAAGGAAGAGACTTTGGATGAGGTGAGTAGTGCTTAATTTTAATCTTATGAATTTCTATTGTGTATAAAAATAACTGAGATGTTCTCTTAGTGTTTTATCTCAAACTGTAAGTGAAGAGAAGAAATTAGGAAGTTGAGGTCCAATAGCAAGGTTTTTATCAAAAGGAAGAGCAATAAGATTGGGAAGATGATTGACACGTCTAAGTGTTAGGGTTAAGTAAGAAAATAATATTTCATATGTGCATGAAAGTTGCTAAAAGAGTCTATTTAATTTGAAATAGAGTTCTTAAAAATAGAATACTAGGGTATTGTGACCAAATTCGAAGTGGGAAATCCTCCTAAACATCACTGGTAAAGTAGATATTTGAGGAATATTCCAACTAAATTGAGGTATAAATTTCAATCTTTGAAAGTTGATTTCAATCATTTTATGAGGAAAAGCCTCTTATTAGGCTCTCAGGGAGATACCTAGGGTTTATAAGAAAAAAGTTTAATTTCTTGAGAATGAACCATTAAAATTCCTTAAAATTTTGAAGAATTCTCCATCAGGGATTCGTTCAAGTGTTATTGGAATATTTAGATCAAATTTTTTGCTATCAACTGAGTTATTCTTAACAGTGGATAGAGTACTGTGTAACAGTCCTGTATATCTTGGAGTTGGGTGAAGAACTGAGAATTAGAGGTGATAATCAAGGAGAGTAGTGCTATAATCTGAAAAATATAGCCCTTGAATATTCCTCAAAAGGATCATGGAAGTTTTGAGGATTGAGAAAGCCTAAGTTATGCCCAGTTTATGACAATTGGCTAAAAGGAGACAATGCAGGTGAATAAGACCTAAGGTAAGATTGATATTGTGAGGTCAAGATTATTTTTTTATGAACAAACCTCTGAGATACTTAGTATACAAGCATAAATCATTAATGGGTTCTATTTAGTTCCCCTACCTTGTTTGAAGTGTTCTTAAATTAAAATATATAACACTTAGATAGAGCTAAAGAAACCAAAGCATTATTTGTGCAAGAAGGTGAGATTAATACTTTTAAGTTGGTTGTGGTCAAGTTGATGGTTGAGGTGGTTGGTTAGGGATTCAATACAAGAGGAAATAGTTACAAATGTCCATGAAGGACTAAATCACAGTTTTTCACCCCTTGATGGAATCCTCTTTGAAGAAAGATAAGTCAGTAAAGGCCAGTTAGATCAATTTTAAGGAAAGATGGAGTATGTGATCATCTTAACAAGATGTAGGATTATAAAGAAGAAGGTTTTTACCATGACAAAGTAATTGGTAAAGTAAGAAGACTTTGATGGAAGATCATGTTGGAAAGGACTAAGTTGTTCCATCATGGAACCTAGTTACATCAAGACAAGTTAGATCGGGTTATAAAAAGGTGAGTTCGCTTATTAATTTAGTTATTTTGATGCATTACAAAGTGGAATTGGCATAATTGAGGGATGTTGAACATTTTGAAGAAGTTGGTACAGGGATTTAAGGCTAAAAATCTAAAATGTACATGAAAGAAGGAGCTTGTGAGTTTAAGAAGGAAGCTAGCTTTGAGACTAAATAGTAAAAGTTTGAAATTTAGATTCAATTGTAGCATAGTGAGTTGTTGAGACTGAGATATGACTACATCAACTTTCATACCTTGATACATTAGGTTGCCTGATAGGATCAGTTTTCTCATTATCCTTGGTGTGAGTCTCTTTCTTTTCTTCCTTGGTACTTGTTTCAACATCTTCCTTTCTTGAAACTGTGTCTTCTTATTTCAATTCCCTTTCATTGAGATCCTCATTGAATACCAAACCATCTCTATCACATTATGATATTTGTTGGCTAAGAATATTATCTAGTTCACTTGCACTTTTTCAAACATTTTCAGTTTTCTTGAAACTAGATCAAGTCTTGAATGTACAGATTTTATACCCATTTCATACTCGATACACTCATTTTTCTTAGTCTTCAGTTTATCGTTTAGAAAATCAACTTGTGTTATCAGCTGAGTAAATTCTTCATCTTTGATCTTTATATTTTCTGATAATTCCTCCATTTTTTATTCTAAAATATAAATAGTATGACTCTACACATGAGCATCTTCCTTGGATTCAAGGTTGGTTGCAGGTTTCTCTAATTGTTCCTCAAGATTCCTTGTGATCTCATCATGGTAATTTACTCTCATTCTTCAACTTGGTTTCAAGGAGCTTACTCTGATCTTCATGATTTATTTTTATTTCATCAATCTATTATGTTAGCTTTTCATTCTCATCTCTAGCAATATTAAGTTCCCTTTCTACTATTGCCCACGTTGACTCTTCACAATCTGAATTTGAATCACTAAACCTTTCTCCAAATTCACAAGTTAAAACTCCTAGGGGAGAAAAAAATTTAGAAATATTTTATAAACACTTATTATGTTCACTTGAAGTACAACAACAATAATCTTTGGAGTTAGTTACTTTCTAATAATTCTTCTTCTTACCACCCATTTGTGCTTCAGAAGATCTCCTTGAAGTTGTCAAGATTATCAAGAAGGTATGCTCTGATACCAATTGTTATAAGCACAATGGACTGAGATGGGGGTTAATCATTCCCTACAAAACTTTAAATTAAGATTTAAAACTTGCATATGCAAATACTCATAAACATGCATCCATCCATTGATGTGTGCATACATTAAACAATCATATGTGTAAGAACCATAAGAAAGATCATCAACACAAGACACAAGATTTAAGTGGGAAACCCTCAAGGGGAAGAAAACTCACCAAAACATAAAAAAAAATTGATATGTTTTAGAATTTAGTGATGCACCAACCCAACAAGGAACACCAACCCCTAGTTTAGTAGAGCACCAACCCTACAAGGAGCACCAACCCCTAATTTTGTGAAGCACCAACTCCACAAGGAGGATACAACTCCCCAAGATGATAAAGTACCCACTAAAACACCTTATTATGTTCATATCTCTAATTTTTTCTGCCACAACTAATGGAGACCTCTTATTCAGCTCGCACTTCTTCAATCAAACCCTAGGTGATCACAATTCACAAAACAATCTCTTCAATCACTATAAAAATCATCAAAATATTACTCTCGTGTCCTATAATTTTTCTCAACATGCATCACACTTGAATCAGCCTTGAATAATTCTCAAACACCTGAAAACAAACTCGACCTAGTTCTCTCCACTTGCACACACTCAACTAGTTCCAAAAAGCACCTAAAAACATGCTTTTATATGTTTTTCCCCATTTCAAATTTAGGCACAACCTTTTCCCTCCTTTTGGGTTCACCCATAAATCAAGTTAAAATTTCAAATTTTAAATATAACAGTCACAAGTGACCCAATTAGGTCGTCTTAAATAAAACCCACATTACAAGTGCCAAAAATGCCTCAAAACCCCATAAGCACATTCTTAAACATGTCCTTACATTAAATGTATACGTACTCATGACCAAAAATCTATTACATATGATTAAAATATCATAAAAAATTCATACATGGTTGTACATTTGATCAACCAATCAAATTATTTCATTTATTGGGCCCAGTTCCATTTGCAAAAATTGAAACAGTTGTTTCCTGCACCCTTCACCACCCTGGAAACTTCATAAGGCTGCCAATCACTTATACTCAACAAAAACATGCCATGTAACCCCTTGATGGAAATTTAATAACCTATATAACACTTCTAAGAAAGTTATAAGTCATGAAACATCCATCTCTTCAAACCATAACAACTTTTGCTTTCACCAAAACAACATGCTAAAAATGTTGTTTCCAAAGGTTAGCTCATAAAATAATTTATACAAACATTCAAGACCTCTAAATGGATTAATTGGATGTAAAATTCATCTATATTCACATTCCAGGTGATAGGAAGCATCACCCAATCCATATCATGTTTAAAATAACATCAAAACAAATGTTATCTTGAACTAGCAAAAATATTTGTTACCAAAGAATTCCCTAGAAACCCTTTCATATAAGCTCATAATGAGGAAAACCTCATATCACTAGAAATATATCTAAAACCTATTTCCAACACAACTTTAATCACTTCAAAACTCCACTTGTAGCTCAAGGTATGCTCATTTTACTGAACCCTGCTATTTGAGATCCCAAAACTGCCCTTTGACCAGTCAACCTGTTTGGACCTCAAAACACCATGTTCCTACATTAATTTTTTCTAAAAATTCCATGAACATCAATATAAACTCCCAATCATCATGTAACATCAATTTTTCATGTTACTCCTTTGGACCATCTTGTCCTAAAACCTTTTTCTTCAAAAACTGCTAGTTTTAGGTGGGCCCACTAGTCACCATGACCTCAACCTTACATTTACAGAAATCTTAGAGATTACTATACAACATAAAATCATTATTTTTTATTAATCAATCAAAACTGATTCACTAAAATTCACTTTCTTCAAGATGCTACTAGCTAGGGTTTAACTAGGGTTTTAGACCACTTTACCTTCTTAACATTTGTTCATAAAAACCTAACGATCAAACAACCTCATTATTTTTTTGAAACCTTATAAAATCACCTTATAACCTTCCTTTAAAGGCACAAGTTCTCATGAAAAACACACTGTTCACAATGAGCATAGGAAGTTGCACTTCGAGCTAAAAATACACTTATTTTGACCCTCTCTTACAAAATCAGTCATATCTGACAAAATAAACATCATGGGGACCTTAAATTTTTCTGAGATCACTATGACTCATCCCTATAACATCTCTAAGGATCCCAATGTCAATTTCATAGATCAATCTCTCCAATCACTAATACTTACCTATGATTGCATGTTAGATCCTCACTGCAAATGTTATGGTCAACTGAAATAATACAATAATTGAACAAGAAACCTCTGAAAATGACCCAAAAATACCTCATATGCCATGATACACCTTAATTCATACTTCCATGCGCTCATATGGCTCCAAACCACACTGTCACACCTCCAAGCTAATATATCTGCTCCCAATGAGCACTTGTAACATAGTGAACGAATTGTGCATGTACCATGCCACTATTGTGAGTTCCCAAGCACCTTCAAAAACTATTATACATCATGTAAAGATGCTTCCCAAGCATCCAGGAAGCTCAAACTGCCATGATTCATCTCTTAGACACTTGTATAGGCTTGCAGGAGCAAGCACACCTCACTGAATCTCATTATACCAGCTGATAAACATCTAAAACACCATGTTAGAATCATATACATCATCATAAGATCACCATGAAACATTTAATTTGTCATTAATGTGGTTTTGCATGAATGACAACTCTTATTAGGACACCATGCCAACACCATTTGCATTGTAATGTTCATTGTTTTGAGCACTTTTCTTTAGCAAGTGTAGTATATCTCTCTTATTTGTTGAGAGATTTGTTATTTGTATTTTCGACACTTTTAGGAATTTTGATAGTCTCTCTTATGGGGGAGTTATTTTGGTGAAGCCTAGTGTAATTTTGACAATTTTTGAGTAGTTTTTTGGGCAACTTATACATATTGTAGCATCACTCCACTCATTTAGTATCATAGGAGGGTGTAGTGATGATCCTTCTTCTTCGTGTCTTGTGTACGTGCCTTGCTCATTGGTTGTTATTGGATCTTGGAACTCCTATTACATTGGATCTTGTTTCCTTGCCTTATTACCTTGGTTGTTGTTCTTAAGTCGTGGCACACTTATTTATAGTAATTGATCGAATTACGTTTGGTGTTTTTTTTCCAATTTCGAAATCACTACATTGACAGTCTACTTGTTTGGAGCTATTATAGTGCAGTGATGGAGTAGTGGATCCATACCATAGTGTAGACCAAACTTCTTCAACAAAGTATGATTTTTTTTTATCTTAACTTCTTAGGATGCCTTACAACATATTTTTTCTCTCTACTTTGTTGTTAGTATTTTTTGGGTATCTTACAATGAGTTTTTTCATCCATGGTAGTTCCATTTTTCCCAGTTATTGTATGGGGGTACATCGCCATGCCTTATTGTCAGGATCTACCTTATTTTCCTCCCACCTAAGTTATGCTTATGGGGGGTGTTAGTGTAGGTTATTATTTATCCTTTTATTTTTTTATCAGGATAATTCTTATACTTGTGTTATCCCTAAACTTGTTGAGTTATCTTTCTTACGTGTACTCATGTGAAGTTAGCTTTCTAGTCTTATGGAGTTAGCTTAAATGCTAGTATCAGCTAGTGGGAGTTCTTCACCATTGATCTAGGTAGTAGTTGCACTTCCCTCCTCCTATATGTACATCCTAGTTATTGAGATAATTCATGAGATCAATGGAATTATGATGGATTTTTATATATGATGTATTTTTATATATGATATTACAGCTCTTTATTTGTAAATCCTTTTATAAGATTATTCTGGTGAATTCCTTTTATCTTATTAAATTTGATTTGCTAGCATCATCTGAGATATTTTTGGCTTGGAAAAATCTTCTTATCGTTCCTTTCAAGATCAGGATATGCAGTCCTTTTCAACCCAAAATTTTACACCATATCTTGTTTCACCAATCTTTCAGTGCTACCAATATTCACTGTCAACTTACAAACATTTCCTCTCAACTTACATGTGTTTCTATACATATTCTTCCTATTTTGTGCCAAATTATGTCTTTATTGGATTAAATTAAAAAATATATTATTAATGATTAATCCCATATTTGGGTATTTTTTAAGGTTTGTTGATTCATCACTCTCTTATGCTTGCACTATAAGCACACTCGCATTACTATGTTTTTCCCAACTATCATTTTGAAAGTATAGAAACATAAAATATGTATGTCCCTTCTCCCCACACTTGAAACATGTGTCGCAAAATCTAATGCTACATTTGAATCAAAAGGATCCTCCTTCCATTGAATAATTTCTTCCTCCTCCTTGCATGCCATCACTTCATAGAAAAGTTTCAGAATTGTCTCCTTTCACAAAACCTCCTCTATTGTCATCTTGTCCACTACATTACCAAACTTTTATTTACCTAAATTTGTGCCCTATTGTCTACACAAAAATTTCTCATTTTCCCTTTGTACATATTAATAGGATTCCTCCATGGACTGTGTTTGGGTTATCTTGAACTCATTCTTAACCGAGTGATGTAACTCGTTCATGTAACATAAAAATTTCTCCACATTCTCCTCTATGAGATCCACTCAAATGGTAAGTCTATAAAATTCCTTAATTTATTCCTTCACATTGAGTTCTCTTTGGTGCATATTCTACAACTTCTTCACCATAGTCATTTAGTAGTATATGCTCAATAACTTTTCCTTTAGCTTCGTAATCAATCTTTCCCAAGTCTTGATCTTTTGTTTGGCGCTATGAACTCACTCCATATATACATGCTTCCATAAAAGAGATGCATAACCCTCCAATTTGGTGTAATAAAACTTGAATCTTTTGGGATATTCTATATGGTACACCTTCCATGTGTTACACTCGGGTATTTTTACGGGCGGTCCCGCTCGCCGGTGAGCGGGTCAGGGGGGTTCGGGAGAGTTGAAGCCCCCCCGATGAAAGGGGGTTCGGGGGCGAAGCCCCCGAAGCAAATTTTCATGGGTGGTTCATTAACCCAAATGGGTAACCGTAATCCTCAAGTTTTTTTTATTTAATCAATGATCTCCTCTTACTTTGTACTTCTAAAATAGCTCGGGATATCCAATCTAGGATTACTTCTGTAATATTTTCTGCATATTAGTTTCTACTGTTGCGATTTCTGTGAGGGATTACAATATCCCAACTACATGTATGATTCTCTCCTCTGACATATTATTTTGTGCTTATTATTCATATTTTGTAACTTGTACCCTTGGTTTTATGGGTTTCACTTCATCATCACTAACATATTCTACCATTACGCCTCTACATTTTATAGTTTCCGTAACCTCAAAATGGGCATGTATAAATCTCATCAACTTATCCAAGTCATCAAATTTCCACCTTGGTCTACTCAATGTCTCCTTTTCTTCATTCCTATGTTTTCCATCAATACTTCCATGAAAGAAACAACTCTACAATATCTACGACCTTCACACCTTCTACCCAAAAACTACCCTATTGGGAGAGGTGTGTAATGATTTTCTACCCCCACTCACAATTGTGGAAAACTACTCATTTTTTTTGTGTGACCCTCACACATTACACCCAATAATTTCTTGTTGGAATATCTCCACAATGCTTTTCTACCCACACTCCAAATGTGGAAAATCACCAATGTCCATCATGCCTCATTTGCAAGGAAATAAATCTTTGCTCCAATACCAAATGATGTGGACATGATTATGGAACCCAATTAAGAGTAAATTTCAACCATACAACCCTTCAGAATAAATGTGAAGAAACCAAATAAGATACATAACTGAACATATTATCTTTATTATTCATTCATAAGAAAAATAATACACATATACATAGACTAATCACCAACAAGATAACCTCAACATTATGTAAAGTGATACATACAATTAGATCTAGGCAGTTCTCACTTAAAAATATATGTTTTCTCATAATTTAATATAAGTTTTACACCAACTACCAATTCCTTCTCTATCCTCATCTCTACCTCCCCATTCTAAGGCACATGGGTTTGCTTATATATGCATTCAAGCCATCCAAACCTATATAATACCCATTAAAACTTCTAAAAACATGATACAAATATGCGGTCTAATATATCTATACAAGAAAGTCATAATAATCATTTGCAATAATATGCAACATCAGTTGACCTTTGTGGCATCTATAGACCATTGTATAATTGGTATGCCTTCATGGTATTAATAGATTGTTTTAATATCAATAAACCTTCACATCATGACTTATAACTTCATGGAATGACTTATACCATCATGGAAATTACTTAGACCTTCGTGGTAACATATAAGATACCAAAATCTACTCTAATTAGTTTTGGTTGATTAAGGATTTCTTATGGACCCATATGCTCCTAAATCATGGTGAAATTTCCATTTATTAATCTATGTAATGAACTGCATGTCCTACCAACTTATTAGTAATTATATGTGATCACGAAAGTATCACATACCTTTTTGAGATAATATATCAATATCACACACAAATACATACATACACAAAAATCTATCTAATTGTATTTGGTCAATACAAGATTTCATGTGAACATGTATTCACCAACATCATACAACTAAGGTAATAAAATGTGTGAGTTAGGTGATCACACATGTAGGATGAGTGGTAGAGCCATATTTTGGACCTTTTGGTAGGGGATTGGATTACATGTGCTAGAAGGTACTCAGCATCTTATAACTTTCAGTTTCAATTGGGTATGGGACCTACATCCTCCTCCTATAAGGTTATTTTTCATATACATCTTATATCTTGTTCTCTTCATGATGACCTCATCTGTATTTTTGAGGTTTCTTTGTCCTTCTCCACATATTATCCTCTTTCCAACATATTTTTGCATCATTTTATCATTGAAATTTCCACTTTTCATCCTCTCATGCACTCTTATCTACTCTACTTCCTCTTAAATTTTTACACACAATGTACATATTCTTCTTACAGAATTCTTCTTTTTGGCTTTATGTACACTCCATTCTCTGTATCCCACTAGATATGATCTATTTTATGCACAACCAAATTAATTTTGTGTGAATACTTAAATCCTTACCTTAGAAAATTCAACATGAAACTATTACCATCATTTCACACTCACATTGTGGTGGCTCTCTTATCATACAACATCTCCCACTCAAATTGCCAAAAACTCCCAAAAAACATAACATGTATTAATCAGTAAGATATCACATAGAACTCTATCCATAAACTATGCAATATTCATCCCCACCTCATATTGCTTTCACACAACACCAACTTATCCCTCTAACAACCAATTCATTCTATAAGGATTTGGGTGTGGTTTTCACTCCAATCCAATTTTTCTCATCATCTTTCAAAATACCTAATTACTTTTTCTTCTAATATCAACCACAACCATGACATTTACCTCTTGTTTTGCATCTTATCTAAAAATTATGTCACCTCTTCTATAGGTTGTAAACAATCAAATTTGTAATTTTTCCCGTCTGACACTACTTATTTTCATTTTTCTTGTTAGCTAAGATAAAAAGCCACATCCTATTCCCACTCAATGAAAGTTTCCATCTCTTTCTTAACTTTCTCATTTGTATACACCTATGCATTGAAACAATATGAATATTCATACATAATAGAAATTCTCAAACTCTACTTTACAATATGGGAATTTTAGATTTTACTTAGCTCCTCTCTATCCAAAAACCGTACAATTCAATCATGTTGTATAATCCCTTCTTGGCTGAAATGTGCAGTCATGCACCAACACATTTTCCAACTTTTTTTTATGTAATATCATTTTTTGGATCTTTTCATCTTCCTACGTCAGCCTTATCATGACAATTTACTTTTGGAACCCTATAGAAGAAATGTAACATCATCCCATTCACTCACCTAGAAATCATATGGAATTTTATTGACACACTCACATGGAACACTCACAAAAGGAACTCAAGGCTCCCTAAATCTCCCTAAATCTTATGCACATCCACTATGGAAGCCATTACTATAATTCAGAAGCACTCAAAAAATTCAAGGATTCTATCTTTCTTCAATATTAACCACACCAAGTTCCTCACTCCAAATTCCTAATAAGATCACAATTCTATCAAGCATGATCGAAGAGGTTCAAGTTGCCAACTAGCTCTATTCATGATCCAGAGGAATTTTGGGATGTAGGGAGTTCCCTATATCTCCCTAAACCATGATAGAGTGGTAGAGCATTCAGTGAGATTTTTTTCGATACCTGGAAATTAGAAAATGGACTTCGTATGCCCAAGATAGAGCCGGTCAAAATTTAGTCAACAGTAAGACCCGACATGGGTAACTAACCAACGTGGTAGCAAAATGTGGCCAAAGCGGAGCATGATCATGGAGGAAAAAAAATGTGGTCTTGTGACTGGCCATGTTTATAAAACCACCCATTTTTATAACCCCTTTGATGGGTTAATAACACCACCACTAACACATTATGACCTAGCTCAATGTGGCCCGAGTTAACTCGGGTGGTATATGTTCTAGAGAGGGGAAAAATGAGGTTTGGCGTGGCTATAGCCACATGGTAGGGTGGTCGGTTGGGCCTTTAAAAAGGCTAGCGCAAGTTTAGACCCCACATATGTGGGATAATAAATTCCCCGGCCCGAGTGCTAAGGTGGAACCCATGTGGAAGTGTGGGATGGCGCATATATGGCGTGGACCGGTCAAATGCCAACTTATGTGGCATTGATTAAAACAATGTTTGGTGGTTATATAAGGCAGTATATGTAAGGGTTAAATTTGATGGCCATCTATGCCTGTCAAATAATTTTTTGATGATGGTAATTTTTTAATACTACCCTTTGAAAACACAAAAAATTGTTACTTTTTACTAATTATTTTATATTTATTATATCTTTTTAAATATATATTTACATATATTTTTATAATATTTATACAAATCTATATAAAAATTGACGGTCACATTTTAAATATGCATGTCACGTGTGATGGTTAAATCAAATATTTACAAGTATTTTACGTCTAAAATCACAAAAAATGTCTAACTAAACGACCGTCAAATTTAACCCCTGTGTATATGTATTATTCGGTGTTAGGAAATAAGAGATAAAATATGCAGAAAAATCCCTCACATAATCGCAACAGTAGAAACTAATATGCATAAAATATTACAGATCTCAAATAAAAGTGCAGAATAAAATAACACAACACAAAGAGACAATATTTAACATGGTTCACCCAATTTGGGCTACGTCCACCAAGAATCACTTGCTCATATTTTATTACAAGCCACCACTCTCTTAATACAATACCCAGATCTGTTTGGAGCTATGCTCAACAAACTCTACAGAATTCACACCTGAATTCAAAGCACATCTGCAATGTTTTTCATACATCTATCATATGCATAAAACCATATAAATAGACAATTGCTTAAGTAGTTTTACAAAACCGTGGGTATCAAAACCATGGGCAAAAACCATCCCATAAACCTATGGGTCAAAATCCCACCCATATGAGAAAATCACGTTTCCCAATATATAGGGCACATTTTAAGGCCCAAAAAAAAAAAATTCGGAGGCTGCGCCCCCGAACCCCGATGAGGATACATGAAAATTGTATAGTACTCTTAGTGTACAGTCTTCAACACTTTCACACATGAAAATAGGCTCCACAACCTAACAATCTCCCACTTGGAGACTAGTTTTCCTCTGAGAAAACTTCTCAACCCTTCACTAGTTTCCGTGAAGACCAACCAAAGTTGAACACAACTTCATTTTTTCTCTTGTGACCACCTTGGTCATCATGTCTGTAGGATTCTGACTGGTATGGATCTTCTCCAGCTTCAACTTCTCTTCCTCCAAAACTATCCTGATGAAATGATACCTTAACTGTATATGCTTCGTCCTAGAGTGGAAAGCAGAGTTCTTAGCTAGGTGTATAGCACTTTGACTATCACTATGTAGCTTTCCTTCCTCCTGCTTATGCCCCAACTCCTCAAGCAATTGTTGTAACCAAATCATTTCTTTGCTTGCCTCTGTGGCAGAAACATACTCAACCTCTGTGGTTGACAAAGCCACCAGCTTCTGTAGTCGTGAAATCCAGCTCACTGTTGTCCCACCTACAGTGTAAACATAACCTGTCGTGCTCCTCCTACTGTCTACATCTCCAGCCATATCTAAATCTACATAACCACACAAAGTGGTGTATGATCCACTGTAGCACAAAACTGTCTCCATGGTCCCTCTCAAATACTGAACGATCCACTTTACTGCCTGCCAATGATCTCTACCTGGATCACTCATAAATCTACTCACCGCTCCCACTGCATGGGAAATATCAGGCCTGGTACACACCATAGCATACATCAAACTACCAACTCCTGATGAGTAAGGTACCTTGGACATTTTGTTTCTCTCCTGCTCTATCTTGGGACACTGCTCCTTTGATAACTTGAAATGGCCTGCCAAAGGAGTCCCAACTGGTTTAGCATCCTGTATATTAAACCTCTCCAAGACTTTCTTAATGTACTCTTCCTGAGATAAAGTCAGCTTCCGTTCCTTCCTATCCCGAGATATCCTCATACCAAGGATTTGTTTGGCTGCCCCCAAATCCTTCATAGTAAAGGATTCACTTAGCTACTTCTTGAGTACTTTTATTTCCTACATGTTTTTACCTGCAACCAACATGTCATCCACATACAGACACGGGATAATATAACTGCCATCCTCAAATTTCTTTGTATACACACAATGGTAAGAATGACATCTAATATAACCTTGCTCCATCATGAAGCTATCAAATTTATTATACCATTGACGTGGAGCTTGTTTCAAGCCATATAAGCTCTTCTTCAGTTTGCACACCATCTCCTCTTTACCTTTGACCTCATAGCCCTCTGGTTGTTACATATATAGTTCCTCCTCCAAATCACCATGGAGAAATGCAGTCTTTACATCAAGTTGTTCTAAGTGCAAGTCTTCTACTGCAACTATTCCTAGAACAGTTCTAATAGAAGTCATTTTTACTGTAGGAGAAAAAATCTCATCAAAATCTATACCTTTTTTCTGTGTAAACCCCTTGACCACCAACCGGGCCTTGTATCTTTTCTTGCCTCCCTCTTTGACTCTGAACACCCACTTGTTTTGTAATGCTCTTTTGCCTTCGGGTAGCTTCACCAAATCCCATCTCTGGTTCTCCATGAGAGCCTGATGCTCCTCATCCATGGCTTGCTCCCACTTCTTCCTGGCATCTACCTGCATTGCTTCATCAAAGCTCTTTGGCTCTCCACTATCCATGAGTAATAAATAATAAAGAGAAGGAGAAAAACGTCCAGGTTCTCTTCTTACCCTAGAAAACCTCATCAATATAGGATTTTGGGGTTTCTGTTGAGGGGGTTCCTGTTGAGGAGGTTCCTAAACTGATTCATGTCTCACTTTTCCATCTGGAAGATCCTCTACCGCTGCATATTCTTTCTTGGATTCTTCCCTATTTTCCTGCAACTACTGCTTATACATGAATTTCTCATTAAATACCACATCCCTAGATCGAATGATTTTCTTGTCCTTAATACTCCAACATTTATATCCAAATTCATCACCACCATAACCAATGAAAGTACATTTTTCTGACTTAGCCTCTAGCTTGGTCCTATCATCCTTGTCTATATGAAAAAACACCTCACATCCAAAGACTCTAAGAAATGAATAATCAACTTTCTTACCATACCAAGCCTCCTCAGGTATGCCTCCATCCAAGGCACTTGAGGGTCCTCTGTTTATCAAGTACACAGTTGTGCTCACCGCTTCTGCCCAAAAAGAAAGAGGTAGTCCTGCATGTAACCTCATGCTCCTAGCACGTTCCATTATTGTTCTATTCATCCTTTCTGATACCCCATTCTGCAGCAGAGTTCCTGGAACTATCTTTTTCCTGCGGATTCCATTCTTAGAACAATAATCATCAAATTCATTGCTACAATACTCCCCTCCAATATCTGACCTGAGAAATTTTAGCTTAAGACCTGTTTCATTCTCTACTAAGGCTTTCCATTTAACAAAAGTGTCAAATACATCAGATTTGTTTCTAATACAATAAACCCAAACTTTCCTTGTTGCATCATCAATAAAAGTAACATAATAACTTGAACCCCTAAGAGATGATACCTGAGCCGGCCCCCACACATCAGAATGCACCAACTCTAACTTACTCTCTTTCTTTGTAGGTCTAACCTTGAGAAACCTTAATCACTTCTATTTTCCATATATGCAATCCTCACAGAACTCCAAACCTGTTTCTGTATATCCAAGAAAATCCTTCTTTATGATCTCCATGCCCTTATGGCTCATATGACCGAGCCTATAGTGCCACAATGTTGTATCTACTTCTGAAGCCAGAAGATTACAAACATTAGTGCTATAAGTGGTTAAATACAAGGTTCCAACCTTCTTACCTCTTGCCACCACAAGAGCACCCTTGGTAACCTTCCAAGAGTCCAGCTGTAAATATCACAGTACAACCATCACTTCCCAACTGCCCTACCGATATCAAATTTCATCTTAATGTAGGCACATGTCTGACATCCTTTAATAGCCAATTATTCTCATTCTGCATCTTAACCTGAACAGAACATTTTCCAACTATGTTATAAGGCTCATCATCACCAAGAAAAACATGCCCAAAATCTCCTTGAACATAATCAACAAAATAATGCCTATGTGGAGAAGCATGGAAAGAAGCCCCCGAATCTAAAACCCAAGATTCAATAATATTGTGCAAAGAAAGAATCAAAGCATCCTGACATACATTACCCGTTGCCACATTTACCTCCTTGTTTTCTTCCTGTTATTTCTTCTTGTCCCGAAGCTCCCAACAGTCCTTCTTTGCATGCCTAGACTTTCCACAGTGCCAGCATACTATCTTGTTTTTTGATTTTGACCTTGTCCAATCCTTTGATTTTCAATGATTTCCTCTATTCTTCTATCTCCCTCTAGTTTCCACTGTCAAAGCATTCCTTGAAGTATAAGATTCACCAGAGATTTTTCTTCGCATTTCCTCACTTAGAATCACCCCTACAACATCCTCAAACTTCAACTTTGAGTTAGCAAGAACCGAGTTGCTTACCACCATTACTAGGCTATTCCAACTCTCAGGTAAAGAGCACAGAACTAATAAAGCCCTAACTTCTTCATCAAATTCTATTGTAACCGAAGCTAGCATATTTACAACCGTATTAAAATCATTTAGATGATCTGCTACTAAACCATTCTTAGACATCTTCATATTAAACAAATTTTTCATTAAAAATATCTTATTAGAGGCAGAGGGTTTTTCATACAACTTCCCTAATGCATCCATCAGTTCTTTTGTAGTCTTTTCCTTTGAAACATTAAATAATACCAAAGATGCAAGACACAGCCGGATTGTCCCAAGTGCCTTCCTATCTAGCAAATCCCATTCCGCATCTGTCATGCTCAAGGGTTTGTTCACCTTCTCAGACAATGGAGTATAAAGATCCTTCTGATAAAGGTAATCTTCCATATGCATCTTCCAAAGACTGAATTTCTGCCCATTGAATTTATCAACCCTAGATCTTCCATCATCTGCCATAGCTCCCACTCAAGATAAAATTTTCCCTGTGATTCAACACTTCAGAAAACCAAACTAGGCTCTGATACCAATTGTTAGGAAATAAGGGATAAAATATGTGGAATAATCCCTCACAGAATCGCAACAGTAGAAACTAATATGTAGAAAAATATTACAGATCTCAAATAAAAGTGTAGAATAAAATAACACAACACAAAGAGACAATATTTAACGTGGTTCACCCAATTTGGGCTACATCCACCAAGAATCACTTGCTCATATTTTATTACAAGCCACCACTCTCTCAATACAATACCCAGATCTGTTTGGAGCTATGCTCAACAAACTCTACAGAATTCACACCCGAATTCAAAGCACATCTGCAATGTTTTTCATACATCTACCATATGCATAAAACCATATAAATAGACAACTGCTTAAGTAGTTTTACAAAACCGTGGGTATCAAAACCATGGGCCAAAACTGTCCCATAAACCTATGGGTCAAAATCCCACCCATATGAGAAAATCACATTTCCTGATATATCGGGCACATTTTAAGGCCCCAAAATTTTTTCGGGGGGTTGTGCCCCCGAACCCCTACTATCGAGGGATGCTACCCCCCAAACCCCTGCTCAGGGCCCAGCCTAGCCTTGAACCCTAGCAAGACAACGTGAAAGTGTACAGTACTCTTAGTGTACAGTCCTCAACACTTTCTCACATGAAAATAGGCTCCACAACCTAACAAGAACATCGGTTATCTTAGAATATAAAGAATTTAACAGGCTTCTTGGAGTGTAAAAAATGAAGGTTGATTAGATTGAACTCCCACTTCAAATATCTGAAAACTTAATGACATCTTTGTCACAGAGGAAGATAACAAATATTGAGCTCGATTTCCAGCATTAAAGATGAAGTTGTTCAAAACAAAGTGGTATTGTTCAGTAAGATTCATGTGAATGTGTGAAAAATGGCATCTTCTTCCATCCACTTCAGAATAGATTTACCATATGCAAATTTTTTAAGGAGTTATATGGCAAAAAATCAGCACTCATTAGTGTAAAAAGATTTTATGCACCAAGAAAGAGTTGAAATTCTCCTAATGATGATAAGGTTATTCTCCCATATGCATTTTTCAACGATAATTTAATCTATGAAAAAAAAGTCAGTATCATATTATTTCCATGATCCAAAATCAGATTGCACTCACCATTCTCCAAGCTCCAATTCATCTTGAACATGCTCCCATGAATACAAAATGTCATGAGATCTGATCTTATGGGGGACATCCATCTTAATGATATGGATCCTCACTATGTTGGAAAGTAATTATAAATAAATTCATAGGTTTGGAGCATGGATTAGCTTTGATTTCTTCTTCTATCTATTTTGCCATTCATAGCTATGCACTCCATTTATATGGGAGCTGCACACTATACAACTCACATAACAATCTCTGTCTTATATGCAACCTCTCAATAATTTATTTGGTTGCATATACAACCAATATCTTGCAAATGGTTTCAACTAATTAACAATACTAATAATAAAACAATTCCATATTGTTTTTATTATCTAACTTACTAACAATACTTAATAACTAGCTACCATATAGTAAATACTATTTACTATATGTAACTTTACACTTACATTACATATTATATTATCCATGATAATAATATATCCACAATAATAATATCTTAATGTTCACAATAGAACATATAATAACTCTAACATTTTCCCCCTTAGTGTGAACATGGGGTAAGAGCTTCTGGAAACATCGAAATTATCGGAGTAGCAGTTGCTTCTGGATATTTTTGTCTAGATCTTACTGCTAATGACCATCCTTGTCGTATGAACATCTTCATCAACTGATCATCTTCCAACGAAGTTCCTTCCACCAAATTATGGCAGCCAGAGGACCATATGACAATCAGAGGACCGTATGTAGATGCTTTGCACCTGTAAGATGAGTCAAGTAGTTTTCTTCTTCCACACCAAATAAACACTCAGGAACTATTGTTAGTCTATGTGAACACATTAAAATCAAAACATGAAAATAGTTTCACCCCCTTGTTTATAAACACACCACACAACTGAAATAGAACATCACTACATCTGTTTGTAACCCCGTCATTAGTGAATGATGAGAGGATGCTGATTTTCCTCCTTCCTCCATTGCCTCCTTCCTCCAACAAGAGAAGAGTCTACCATAGGTTCCTCGTCACTAGGAAAGGAAAGTTCTTCATCAGTTGATTAGGCTTCCCAATCAGTTTCTACTTTAGCTAAAAGGGATTTCTAATCTATCTTGTCATCACGAAGATCCTGATCTCTCTTTTTATAGTTCAGTATTGCATGCCCATTCTCATTACAATAAATTCATTTTATTTTTCCATGTGAAGGAACCTGCTTTGGTTTATGTTTTTCCTTCTTAGATGAGGAGCTAGGTTTGTTTCTTACATATATACTTCTTCATATTCTTCATGACTGCATTTTTATAACAATATAGAAATCACTCCTTCTAGACTAATAGTAAATTTACTCAAAGTAAATAAAATAGTTGAGTAACTCTTAGGCATGCTATTAAGAAGAATAGCTTTAGCATCATCATATTTTACATGTTCTTTAACTCCAACAAGTTGATTTAATAAGGAATGGAACTTACTGATATGATCTACCATTTTAAAACTATCTTCCATCTTCAATCTGTACAAACATTTTTTTAGTGATGTCTTTGTTGTTTCTGCTTTAAATCTGAAAAGCTTGTTGAGGGAATCCCAAATATCCTTTGCAGATTCGGATAAATATACATGGTGTAAATATGATTTTGAAAATTGTAATCCAATGGTCCCCATGGCTCTCTGATCCTTCACATTCCACTTTTCTAATTCATTTCCTCTAGTGGGTGGAGTTGAATTTGGTTTCACCACATCCCATAGATCCTTTTCTATTAAATGTAATTGCATCTGTAGTTGTCGTGTATGGAAATCTTGTCCTTCAAACTTTTGAATCAGATTTAGTTTCTCCATTATTTTGTACAATACTGATAAAAAAATACAAAATTGAATCAAGTACTTTAAATTTTTATATTGAATACCTTTTAACCTCCAAGCAAGTCAAGAACTTGTATTAACAATTCAACATTATTGAAATTTGGAGAAAACTTTCAGTAGAAGAATTGATGTGCTTAATTTGATAGCTGCATAGTAAAATTCGTATTTCTTCCAAACTACATACTGAGTTCTACTGAAATTTCTTCTGTAGTTTCTTGACTAGCACGTGATTCTGCACAAAAAATTATAGAAAACCCCACATCCGGAAATGAAAACTATGATATATTCTTTGAGACGGATTTGATCATGAAAGCACTGAAATTTCTTGCATCAAACCTGCTCTATTACCAAATGAAAAATTAATATCATAATTGCATAAAGAAAATTTGAAATCTTACTCTTTATTCTTGCTACATTCATAGGAAGTATTACATCCATTTAAATAGGAGATGTTGTTCCTATATTTAAGGAGATATAATCTCCATAAATATCTCCACACATAACTCCTCAAACAACTCCATGCTATTTTACGTGAGATTTTGTTTTCTCACAAAACTAATATTGTTAATGATTTGTTTACTCAACAACTCATAACAATATTTACTCACCCACTCATAATTACATTTACAATAATGTAATTAATTATTACAACACATATTATATTATCCTAGATAATATAATCACTTACATAATATTATATGTTCACACTACAGCATAGATATTCCTAACAATATGTACAATCATGCAACATAGTGGTAGTTGCTAGTGGAGGAGATTATTATTCTCTATTTACTAGTTCAGATTCATATTGAATCAATTGGTTACATGATCATCTTATTATCTGGTTCAGAGTCCATGTGATTGAACTAGATATATGATCACCTTTATGTTCTGGTTTGGAGCCATTGTATACCAACCAGAGCATTATTCTTCTACATTTTTTCATCTCAGATTTTCACTCTATGTAGAGGTATCATGCTCATGTAACAGAGTGGTAGTTGTTTGTGGAGAAGACTTGTACTTCATAAGGATCAGTTCGAAGTCCATAGGAGTCAACTGTTATATGTTCTTCTGGAGGTCAGTTCGGAGTCCCTGTGGAATTGAATGATAAACATTGGTTCATGTTGTACCTTCATAGCTTCATTGTAAATTGTACTAGTTTGCAATCAAAAGTGTAATGAATCAGTTCAACATTTGAACCTGGAGATGTAGGCATTTCCAAACTCCGTTATCAATTTCTATGCAGTGTTTATGTGCTTCATTTTATATTGCATTTTCCATTTGAAATTGATAATATATGTGGAGTAAAATATTGCAGTGCCTATAGGGGTCCATGGGTAGTTAAAAATATTTACCCTTGTTTATGGATTAATTCATATAGATGGTATATGCTAGGTGGAGAACTACATTTGGTTTGAGGAATCTTTAGATTAGTGTTGACATAGGTGTGCATGGATTTCACTTCAACCCAAAATTAAACTTATTGCAAGGTTTTTCATCCATGGTTAGGGTTTTTGTGTGATTCAATTGATTACAAATAGTTTCAGAAATGTGTGACAATTAGGGTTTGTAACAACCCGTCTTCCAGTTCCTATAAAATACGACTGAAATTTTTTATGTTTCCTATCGGAAGAGGAGTGTTACTTTCCTTTCACACTCACAGTTAATTTTTCCTCATATTTTTTTATAGGTTTGATGAAAACAAATCCATATCTTCTCACTCTTATAAAATATAAGATTATTATTTCATTAGAAATAAGTTCAGGGAAGTAGTATTATATATAGGGAACCACTTCATTCCATAGCATAACTCTAATCTTACTGCTTCTATAGTAATGAGACAAGTACGCGATATGGTTAAGTACAATTGATAAAAACTCTAGACCTTTTACCACAAATTTCTCTCAACATGGATTTAATTATCCCGTAAGGGTGTCATTAACGTAGTTAATTTATATCAATATTCCATCATAGCTTTTCTCAATATTTCGTCAATGTACAATCAACGTGTAAATTGTACTAAATACGATCATTTCGTATTATTTGACATAATAATTCAGCTATGATATATTTTCATATCATTATTGTACTAATTCAGTTTATTTTATTATTTTCATTCATTCCTCCAGCTAATTCCATATCAAATCTTATATAATGGTATTTTTGCTTTAGTCTTTTAACAAAGGTTGCCCCATTCAACCACTGTATCTAGCATTGATAGAAATATAATTTACAAGTTATTCAATGATGGGAAGCCCTATTAATAGTCTTAATCAGGATATCACAATTATAAGGTGATATCCAATTACAATTAAAATTATAACCCATTCTAATTGATTTGCCTCTCATTTTATACTAGCACTTTATTTATACTAATTGGAATTGGCTTACTTTAATCTTGAATCATTGTTCTAAGTTAAAAGTTATTAGCACATCTTTTAATACCGACTACCAAGCACATGCTTCAATTGTACCTTCCATAATAGAAGATTGAAGAAACTCTCATACTAGTGAGTTATGCATTTCCTTATTACATATACAAAACAGAAGAAGCTCCATTCAACTCATTTATAGACAAGATTGATCTTGTCATTATTATAATGGCACTATCCATAATATTATTTATTTTCCTATTGAAATTTATTAACATTTAATCAATATTCTTACATATACTAACTCTAGGGTATGTACACAGTTAAAACACGAATTTAGTATTCAAGTTACATTCTCTCAACCATTAAAAATTCTTTTTTCACAATAATATATTCATAAGATATCAACAAATTATATCCAAGGCCATCTCTTTACATACAGTTGACTTACTTTATCCCAACCGTTATAAAACTTTTCTTCTTCCACATCAATAACCTCATATAGATAAGATAATAACAATTTTATATCTACAATCAACCCTTCTCATTATTATCTCATAAAATTTTGTTACCTAAACCAATTATAATTTACTTTCTTTCATTCCATCAAACTCGAGTATTTAAGGAATTATATCAGCTATAACTACTTATATTCTTATTTTTCCTTTTTTATTAAGATTTGGGTTATTAACTCTTAGTTAAGGGTGTGGTCCTTTTATTTGGAGCAAGGTAGAGTACAATTGCAGCAAGACGAGATGTTTCATCAATTTTCGATCTTGCTCACAAAACTCCTTCAACTTCTAGGACTATTTTAATAGTCATGCCTTACTACTTTAATATTCTTTTACTCATACAATTAATACAAAATATAGTAATAGCATTCCATGTTATATTCCCTCAATTTATTTAAATATGAAACTCAAGTGTAAACATCTAATTCATACTATAGGAAGATTTTATTATACATCCCTAAGGAGACCATGCCCTATATTGGTTGTTTGCAAGCCAACCAAAATTCTTACTCACTTACCCAATTACGTACATATCCTTATAATCACAAGTTAAACATTATCCATAATAACATTATACAAATTTAACAAGATTATCTTGTATTATCACTATTTACATGGATTATTTCAATGAACTAACGAATTATACACATTAGAGTGGAAAGATACGTATTAAGGATGTTAATTTGTTCAAAGAAGTTTTATTATGATATATTTTTCTTTATCATCAGGTTTGAAGGCAACATAGAATAGAAATTGGAATATCCAACAACAATATTAACAATCTTAACATTATGTTATCATTTAGGCCATCCCATAATGGGTTTGAGACCATCATCCCATAAACTCGTGGTATATCAAACCCCCAATTAATAGAAAGTTTAAATATTCAATACATTCGGTAACTATACTTATCAATAGTCCCGTAATGGGATCACCCATATACAATCATAACAATCAATGCCAAAATGTTTGCAATAAATCAGCATATACTTCTTAAACAAATAAAAATTTATTCTTCCTCCTATTTTAGTTTAAGAAAGTTCAAATCAAAATGAATAAATGTAATTCCTTTTTAGATTCATAAACATTCCCCTTAATTTTCTTAAATTGCAACAAGGATAAATTATTCAAGGTAAAATAGAAAACATTATTTCTCCCATACGTTTAACATGTACTTGCATTAGATTTTGGGTTGGTTTAATGAACTGGCATGATTATCCTTCTTATATACTTGTATAAAATTTTATGTGCAAAGCATCCAACAATGTCAGGGAGAGAGAAATACATTTTTCTATACTCTTTTCCATTAAAGTGCCATCATGATCAACATAATTAAATAGAGAGAGAGAGTACTAATATTTTGTTCCACTTTATATCATATCTAAAATAACAGGGTTTAGAGAAAGACACAAAAATTCACCCATGCACTTTATTCCATCCAAGTATCATCATGGCTCAACATATTCAAGAAAAGAGAGATCCATATCATTATTCAACCAATGGAAAATAGCATAATGTGTCGTCTAGACCAAAAAACCAAATCCTTATTACTTTCCACAATAAATACATTCAAGACAATAGGTTTTTGAGATACCAACAAGGTAAATCCCCAATTACTATATGCACAAAAAGAAATGCATACCCAAAACCATATATGCATATATACATTTGTATTATGGTTTTAATTTGGAATATAGGTATATATACACATATACCTAGGTGCAACATTTTCATAGATGTGAAAATATTTATGCATACAAATATACACATTTGTTGTCTAGATAGCCACATATCCAATGCAGATAAAACACGTTCTTGTAATTTCCTACCATCATCATTATACATGTGCCCATAAAATATTATGCAAGAATAGAGAAAGAAAAACCATTCTTGAAATAAGAGAACAAAAACCCTTCCATATTTCTCACCTTCATTTCCAACTTTAGGATGAGCTATAGATTGGCATAACCTTCAAAAATGTATTCCTAATGGTTATGCTTATAAGGGTTCTTATAAAATCTTCAACTTCCAGTTAAAAATGCAATGTAGCTAAAAATAAACAATGTCACCCTTAAGAAAATAGAGTCACAGCTGGGTCGAACAAAAATGCCTAATGGCTTAACCAAATCAAATTCTCCATACCCTGTCGTTATGCATGCACTCACTACCATAGTTATTTTTATGCGAGGGTTTTCTAGCATTTCCATGATATCACCCATGCAAAATAGCATTGATCACTTTACAAAGTCAAAATTCCCACATTTTAAATAGACTCCAAAAAGAATTTAAATTCCTTATAATATTTCAGTTGGGTCTGAGAACCTTGCTTTTCTATTAGAGGTGTTCATCCCAAAACAATAATCATTCCTTATTACCAAGTCAAACAACATAAAAAAACCAATAATACCTTTTTAATAATAATGTTTCCAAATTCCCTTAAATAATCATGCCCAAATCACACATAACCCATAAGGGATTAAAACATATTTCAGTTTTGATTGTCAAGATAAATCCTTAATTAGTATCCCAATATAATGATTATCAAACAATCATAACATTAAAATCAAACTAAGGATCACACACCCTTATAAACCAAGGCTAAATACCCAAAATCCAATTCAAATAAATCATATTGACTTTCCAAGTTACAACAATCAAACATATTTTGACAAATCAACCATACTGATAATGCCTCTTATAGTATACATACTACTGTGCCATAACCCAACAATATGGATTTTCACATACCACAATGCAAGGTTGACAACAATATTATTACAACAACAATGATAATTTTTATGTTGATTATTTATCGTTCTAAGAAAGCCAAACAATAATAAACACAAAATGCACATTATAACACATTACCTCATTGCCCCATTAAAACTTAAGGAGGTCTAACTATCAATTAATACCAATGTTAAAATTAAAATATGTACACAAACACACATGCACACACATATAATACATGTAATGATAATATAAGAGAAAATGGTAACGACAAAACCATTTATTTGTCCACAAACGTTGCGGTCATAGATAGCACATGCCTGCTAAAAAGGTAAGATAAATATTTACAATTGCAACATCTCTTTGATAATGAGATTATCATACTCCATGCATACAATAAACATATTTCCTCAATAACACATAGTTGATACCTTCATTGTTAGCATCATACACCAAAATTAGCTATACATCATCATATTGCTCAAGAGCATAATGCCACGATAAATAAGGTTACAATAATTCAAAAGACAATGCCAATGTGAGTTAAAAATCTCGACGGTTAATCAACTTCATTAAGAAAATATTACATCAATATTTAATTGGTTGATTACTTGATATCACCTTTACTAATCTATTCAAGCCTATTGACATCCTGCACATGCGTAAAATTTCGAGATCCCAAAATGGGATGTGACAGGGTTTGTTAGCAAAGTATTTTTTTCAAGTCACTAAAGGATCCATAAAGTTACAAAACCCCATTGTGAATGCGTACAAGGCCATATAGAAGGGTTAAGAGTGGATTATACATCTTGACTGAGTTTTATGGTCTAGCACCGAATCATTCTCAAATCATAGTTTCAGCAGTGAAGCTTCTCTAGGCTCTGCACTCCCAGATTCTCCAGACATCTTCCCATAATCTTCCTATGTAGATATATATAGCTAAGTTTATCTTCCTTTTATATATTTTAACTTTTATGCATGCATTGAAATAACTAATATATTATTTTATGTTGTAAAACTAATGTTGGCAGTTAATTTATCAAAATAGCTTCTAGTTTCTTAACATTGCATTCCTTTTTAGTTGTTGTGCATTACATGACAAATCTAACAAACTCAAAAAGGGTGTAAAAAATTTTTGAAGATGACTTCTAAATTAAATATTTTTTCAAAACACTAGTTTTCCTAGGGTTTCTCAGGTTCTACTAGTATATATTCCTTTCTTTATAGGGATTATTCTCCTGATTTTGGCTACCTTTATGGCTTCTCCTAGTGATTATGAATTATCCTTCTTTGAGTATATGCAATTTCATCCCACATATAAGGATATCATCTATGAATCCTTTAAAAATTCTCATATCCTTCCTAACTCCTCCATTTCTTGTCTATGATAATGCATGCAAACAACTCTTTCTTTAGAAGATTCCATCTCATTTATCTCTATTGGTTTACCCTCACAAGATATCATTTATAATGTCCTCACTTTATATATTCAAGCCATGGTGAACACTACCTTGGTTAATAATTTCCTATTTTATCATGGCTCGACCATTTATCTCTAAAAAAATTCTTTTCCTCATTTTCTAGGTATCTCTATTAAGGATTTATCCCCTCCCACTATGACTATCTGACATTGTATCAATATCACTCATCAAGTACTCGACCAAATTACCCTACCCATTTTTTTTCCTAAAACCCTTGAAACATTATGTTATGTCACCTCATATATAAGCACCGTTACAAAATCATCCTTGGGAAACCATGGGTACATGTTATGGGTATCACAGTTGTGTCTATGGGATTTTGGTTCATTCATCACGATTATACTTTTATTTATCCACCAAACCTTGGCACTTTCCAATTTTGTACACGAAGTAAATTTACGAATTCACCTTATGTTATCCATATCATGTTAAAGTGATTACTTGTGTGTAATCTTATGTCTCTCCCTCTACCACTTGAGGTTTATGTAAGCAAGCCTCACGATATGATTTTTGATGGTAATGCTTCCTAAACTACCATAGATGCATTGATCACCTCATTAATTTGTGTCCCAAGCTAAGACATGTTATAAAATATCTTATTGATGTTAATATCATCATATGTGATTAGCCCGTTAATTATGATACCAATTCATACCATTCACTACTCTACCTCCTTCCCCCAATGGTATTAAACCTATTTCAACAAATCACCATGATTATAATGTGGTACCACCACCAATTAATTATGCCCCCTCCTATAATATCATTCCCCTTTTTTCTTCTCATATGTTTCCTCTTATCAATACTTATACTATACCTATGACTCTAGGGCATCCCATACTCCCCTTCATAATGTCAAAATTTATATGGCTTTTAAATCAATTATTTAGAATCAATCTCGATACATTTACAGTGATATTATACACCTTGGTACAGATAATCCTATAGCTCCTTCGTGTCATCTTGTTATTTAATCCCCATTTGGTGTGTCCTCTCCACTCACTCCTTCTAGATCCTCCCCAGATACACTACAGTACATGTCCTCATCGGTACGCCTATTTTTGGTTCACCTTCTATATCGATATCCTCACAAGAAACTACTTCATCTCTGTCAGAATTACACCATGTTTTTCATCTATCAAATGCATTGTTTGAATCAATAACTCCTCTATTGGTCCCATTTTCGCTTCCATTTGGTATTTGTTTCAATCATTTGCCTTCCAATCCTATTTAGTTATGTACCTCTCAATATTCCCTATCTTTTGTACATAATTATGTCCCATCTAGTTGGCATACTCTTAGACATCTTGATAGCCTTCTCGCACACATGTTATAACTAGCATATCTATCACTCCCAAGTATTCTAACAAATCTCCCCACTCACATATTACATCTAGTAGTTCCCTCCCTCCTAGGATTCCTCATAAGTCTTATATTTCACATTTCATCTCTCATGGATTTTGATCTTTAAGCCCTCCTCACATATATACTCCATCACACACTACTTCTTAGGGATCTAGCTCACCTTTCTTTCCTTTTGGGGTTTCTATGACACATGATATTATTACGGAACCACTTGAATATGACCATTATTCATTCACGCACTTGATGCTTGTGTCTCTTATCACTCGTATCTCAGCTATACATCATTACGAGTCCCTCATTGGGTATATCTTGTGTTACAGTTCCCTCTATACATATTTATATCTCATTAACACAAAACATTCATATATTTGCAAAAAATACAAAACCAAGACCTATACATATAGCTTATAATGTTAGCACTTTATATTACATATGTTATTTGTCATTATGGTTTGATTGATATCATATCTTTTCTACTTTGTACACACATGTATTCACAAGGTATATTAAGCATGATACTTGACACAGATAATTACATGTTAATAGGAGCTACCACATTTTTTTGGAATTATTAGCTTTGGGACATTCTTCCACATCATATAGGTGTTATTATTTCACTATAGAGAATTTCTAATTCATCATTATGCTTGATTGCATATATCACGTATATGTTATTTTTCAAACTAACAGGACTAACACATTTTGTATTGTGCAGCATTGACTTATTTTGCTTCGTGTGATCTCTTATTATTTTTTATCATTGTTTGGAAATTAATTATTGTTTTTTATTTGCATGTGATACTACTTGTTTACTTCATTTTATGTGACATGAGTTTCTTACTTGTATTTTGACACTGTGGGTGTCTCATGTTTGTGTCTTTATGCCTTCTTATGTGACATTGCTTCTCTTATATGTGGCCTAAAGTTCCTTGATTTTCTTGCGATGTCATGGGTGTCCCATATTTGTGGCTCTATGCCTAAATGTGACTCTAGTTTACATGTTATTACTTGTATTTTCTCATTTTATCAGTATTTTGTCTCTATTCTAGTTCTATTACATTTGTATTATTTTTATCACTACTATAGTTACTATTTTTTATATGGTTTTTTTCTCTTTATGTGTCATGGTTGCCACAATACGCAACCCCTTTTTTTAGGTATAGGTTATTCAAGGTGGCCACCTCTTTAATATTATACACTCTAATATAGTTTCTCATAGATGCAATGGATGGGCACACATATTTTCTTTTGAGTTGTGTGCTTGAATGGATTTTCACACCCACCCAAAAAGAGGGAACATTCATCAAGGTATGTTATACACTTACAAGGAAACTCACAATTTCAGGCACATGTTTTCATAGGGAAAAATTACTCAAAAACAACTCCAGACATCAAATTTTGACAAAAAACACATAAGGTCAAAACCATATAGAAGTGTCAAGACCGTACAAACAGTCGTGACCATACCATACATTTTCTCCCTAAGAGAAAAAATGCCATATTTTTCTTCAGTTTCATATACTCGACATAGATACATATTTTGGAAAAATATTATACTCAATTAACACAGTTCAGATCAATTTATAGGGGGCATGAAATATTTCACTCATTCTCCTCTTCAATACTCAATTATGGTTGCAAAATAAAGGTGTTTTAGGGGCATGGGCCTTCTTCTCCATTTATATTTTAACATATTACATACTCTTACTTAGAAATACAGTACACAGGAAGAGCATGGGTGTACTAATTATCTTTATACTTTATGTCTATATACCCAGACATTGGACCTAGATCAATTTGCATGAGTGTGGTCGATGGGGTTATGGAAAGTATTAAAGTGGATAAGTTCTTCATAGGTAGTTTTTCCTCTACTCATTATTAAAGGAGAAGATATCAAAGTTACTAAAATATTTGATACATGGTATTCTTCCTTCATGGGATGCATTTATACCTCTCTCACTACCTTCCATTTTGTGTTGGGTTACATACACCCAATACTCCAGTTTCTCCTTCGACATAATTAAGGATTGATCAGCAACAACAATCTAAATCTCCAACTACAAGCAAGGAATGGGAACTTATCCCCTTCACAAAAGTAATAAGTGTACTCTTTCCATGTTTTACATCTCATCATTTCATTTTATGCAAGTTCAAATTCTATAGTTATTATCGAGTTACAATTCAATCTCTACTATGGAAAGTAACTACACTCTGTGTTTCAGGGTTCATCATGGAGTGTGATAACACCAACACATCTAGACAACAAAAACTCTAAGTGAATTCAAATTGTGTCTACACACTCAAGTATATTTTTCTTTAAGCATACAATTTTAATTTCATAAATAAAGTGGGGGGAAATGTAGACACTCAAATTTGGTAATTTACCCTTCTAAAACATATTACTACAATTGTGTTTCTCAGCTAAGAAAAACACCCACATCATATTCCCACTCAGTGCATATTACCATTTATTTCCTAACTTTCTCATTTTCATACATCTATGTGTCAACAAAATCTTGATATTGATAAATAAGACCAATCCTCAAACTCTGTTTTCCAATATGTAACTTCCATATTTTATTTGTCTCCTCTATATCCAAAACCATTTTTTTTTTTCATGTTGTGTAATTTGTTCCTAGATGATTTGTATGGTCCTGCATCGACACATTTTTTGATCTAAAAACGGGGGTTACAATTTTTCAATTCCACCATTCACAAGGAGTTAGGAACCAAACATCAATTTTACGGGCTACAATATCTCCCAAAACTGATTAGTCCCTTTAACACATGCACCGTAGTATAATTTTCAACTACTACATTGAAATGTGCACATACCCATTTTGTTGTGGGTTATGGATACTGAAATGAAATCCCAAGTCCATTATACTTGATGAATACTTAATCAAATCTATAACTGATTTAATCTTTTTTAAAGATTCATCAACAGAAATAAAAGCATCCACATCACAAAAATGATGACGGATTTCACCCAACTAGGGCTACGTCTTCGGGTTCATGTGAACCGATCTATTAAAAATTTGCTAAAATTATAAGTACAATAATCATTACAATCAACAAAAATAGATCACAAAACCTGCAAATGTGCTTTTAGCTCTTTGAAGGATTTTGAAAGAGCTCAGGAAACATTTGTCACCTTCCTGCAACACCTTACTAAGGTCTCTCCCTTGGAAATCTACAACTATTAAATTCACAGCATTAAAACAATGTCACTATTTATGATGATCCTTACAGATGAACTGTTAGAGTCATAGGAAACCTTAGGTTGGTGAGATGTATAGCCTAAGGTGACCTCCATATTTTAAATAAGTTGGCTCTTCTTTGTTGATTGGGATAGGGTTAGAGGAAAGCATGTAATGATCAAAAAAAAAGGAAGAGGCGATGCGCCAATCTTAAAAGAGGAAAAGCTACATAATACTTTAAGAATTTATCGAGGGTAGTCAAAGGGCTGCATAGCATGATCTACTATTCCGATAGCACAAGTCCGAGGAGCTAAAGCAAATGATTTATAAATAGTAAACAAAATAGAGAAACTCTAAGGGCATTAAGCACGATGAATTTCTTGACTCATTTAGAACTACTTATCATAAAACAGAGATTCAGAATATATAAAGTTTGATTGCACAGAATAAGAACTCTTTATTCATGTAGAAAATGGATACATAAGGCCCTCAAAGGCATAGATTAAAATTTTCTTTTATGACAGAGGTTGACTAAGGCTAGACTTTTACAAAATACCAAACTCCTGTCTTTCCTGATGTTTCTCTTTTCAAAACTTTCTATTCCTAAGGGAATTAATCACAATCCTCTCCTTTTCATTATTTCTTCCTCCTTTTTAGGACCTTATCTCACTCTATTCCTTTCAGCTACAACCTTTTTCACCTTTAATTCGATAAGGCCTTATTCTTATCTTTCTGGCTCTTGCCCCCAATATTTTAAATACAGAACTACCACTATCAGTATTCAGTTCGGATGTTTGACCTTCTTGCTTTGGAATAAATATTTCAATCATTTATAGGAATCTACGCATCTACTCCTACTTGGTATTGTTGTCGAGTCCCTTGTTGTCGAAGTTCTTTCTTCCTGCCATGTGGAGGGCTCACGCTTGTTTAGGGTCCTCTTTCCCTAGCCTCCTAACAAAAGTGCGTCGGATAGATATGTGGAGAGATTTCATTTGGCAGACATATCTTTGACTCTTCAACTTTTTTGGGAGTGACTTTATCAAGCTCTGGACACGTGGAAGGCTTCCACGAGTTTCTGAACCCTTTTACAGTTCTATCTTTTGGGGTTGCGCCGATGAGACACGTGGAGAGATTTCACAACATTTCCCATACTTAGTCGATTTTGGCCTTGAGCGATCAAAAGTAATGGGAGTCATGGCAACAAAAGATGCTCGATAAAAGAGTCTTAACAAAATAATATAATCAGTCACATAATCTCCAAAATGGAAAAATAACTGCACCATTAGGAGTGTATTTGAATCTTGATTAATTCATCAGTTTACTCCAAAGGCTGGTTCTAAGCCTAAGTGCTCCAAAATTGGACATTTCTCCAAGTAGGTCTATTCTACCTACCTCACAGTCTCAAACCTATATATCTTTAAATGTCACACGATCCTTTTTATAGCTCACCGAGCTAGCATGGCTCGTTGGTGAGGTCTTATCACTTTTTGAATGGGTGGGTTAGTGTTCGAATCTCTTGAATCCACCCTTTCTTGATCCTACAATATCCCAATGGATTATGCACCTAAGGCATATACAACAATACCTTCACATTTTTTTTTTATTGCTTGGCTTCAAATTATTGCCACCAACATGGCTTACCGCTCATTAGCTTCTTCACCTGGACAAGTGGAATTCATTCTACTATTGGAAGGAAGGAGACTGGTTTTGTAGTTTGAATTGTCGTCCATATCCTCCTTCGTGGCCCTCCGTGACTTTGGTGGAGAGGCACTCATTTCCCTTGTCCCACATGCATGTGGTGCACACTAACGTGGGAACAGTCTTTGTAACATAGGCATGGCCTAGCCATTCTTAGCCGTGGCTTGGGCCACATTTTGGAATTTTTCCCATTATTTGGACGACTCGTTATGCATTGGACCTCAACCACGTCCTGAGTCGTGTGGTTGACCGTTCAAATGTATGGGTTCATTATGCATTGAAAATCCATAGGGGCACCGAGCTATGTTGTTGACTGAGCTTTGGACATCGAGCATGCCAATGTCTGCTTGGACATGAAGCCATGAGGATTTGCATATTGGAAATGCTACATGCATTGTGGTGAGATGAGCCATTTGATGTGAGCTTTGACCGAGATATCCGCCAAGTTTTGTATGGAATTACCACTAAGCCGTATATCTCGTGGACATCAACTCAACTCGGTCAATAAGGCCAATGACAGTATACAATGTGGCATATGAACAATGAACTCGAACTTATGTGGAAATATAATGCGACCAAATCGAACTCGATGGGGAGTTGATCACCCCTCTGATAGCTAGCCTCACCTAAGCTGATTAGCTCATGTCGATGCACAAATTCGATTTTGTAAACACACAATGCCACATTAGAAGAGTTTATAAACAAATATTTGGTATATAATATCGAAAATCAATAACGACAATATACATAAGGCGGCCAAAGACACCCATCCTATAAACAAGAGTGTGTTGAACCTAGCTGAGGGTCCTCCGACCAGTAAATAACGAGGCCCACCATTTTTTTAATCTATCAAAGACCCACCATTTTTTTTTCCATCGAAGACCAGAGGAGATCAAACACATGAACTTTTAACCCTTCTCTCCTTTTTCCAAAATGCCACCCTCAATGCGTTACTTTCCTGTTGACCTCTATTGACCAGTTTCCCATACCTTGACTTTGAATGACCATAACTTGAGTGTATGAGCTCCATTTTCTGTATTTCCACCTGTCTTCAGGAAATCTCTCGAAACCCTTTATGACATGGTCATTAGTTTAGGGATATTTAGGGGAACTCCTAAACATTAGAAAATGTCCTCTGGATCACACCTCCCCCAATGGGAAAGGATTTTGTTCCACCAAAAGCTTACTGGAACTTTTGTCACCTTGTCCTAAATCTGAATACTCTACTTGTCACATCGGAAGTACTACTTCAGTGGACTCTCTGGTTCTTCTGTACTGACATTCTTCTCACTTCAAAAACTTGGTCCCAATCTTGGCTCTTTAGCTTATGCTCCCAGCATACTTCTTCCGTTGTCTTGATTACCACGTCTACCCTCTGGGGGTCTTATACTTCGACAATTCCTGACACTTGTACTGCCACATTTTCCTGTTAAGGTCTTACTCTTCAAGAACATAAGAATAATATACTGCTACATCTACCCTTTAGGGGTCTTACACTTCAGCAACATACAATCTACATGGAAGTATATATTACCACATGATGACCCTCTAGGGGTCTTACCACTTCAATAACACCCAGAAACACGTACTATCCATGATGATCAACTACCATTCTGTTGCATGACCTTAACCTCTAGACCCTAATGAAAATATGAGATAATTCTCTATGAGCTCGATAATGATGAATTCAATCCCATTGCATGACTACTGCCTTTACACGGTAGAAAGTCTCATGTTGACTATGACTGTCAGGTACCATCCTATCTACACAACCATAACGAGCCTCTACACAAAATGAAAATCTGACCTGATGCTCAGATGCTAATGGTGATCAACTACCACTCTGCTGCAAGGCTATAAGGCCTCTACATAGAATGACTATCTGAGTTGACACCATTGAGCTCAACTATTTGCACAAATGGCTAAATAAATCAACAGATATTGAAATGCAAATTTCCAAAAAAAAACATTCAACCATGTCCACTGAATCTGCACACTATTGTTAGAAATCTCTCAAGCTGAAACATGAGTTGTACCCAACTGTACCAGAAACTCAAAGTTGAATTAAGGAGATCAAAATGGAGTAATCCAAATGTAAGTGTGAGAAAAATACTAAGTGTGATGAACATTTCCCTCAGTCTATCCCACAAATCTGGACTCTAAATAAATATTACATGTTATAACCAATCAAGAGTTATGTAAAATAAAGTTGAAAATTTGTTAACCAACCCATGTTATCAGAATTTCATCTGTAGGTAGCACCTGATCTGGGGCTGAACTTTCAACTAATGGTGGAGTAGGAACTCCACTTAACTTTGTAACAGTTTTGTATTCCATCTTTGGCTTTCCATTATACTGATGGCAAGATGGATGAAGTTTCCAATAATTTTCCACCCGATGTCCACTCATGTGACAATGAGTGCAAAATGTCCTCTTGTCCTTCTTCTAGGACGAGGAAACAATGTTTCCATTTCTCACTTCTAAACTACAAGATTGGTCTTTTCCATTTTTCGTTTTCTTCACAAACGACATCAACTTCTTCATCGAAATCCTTCCTTTACAGCATCTAGTAACACAATGATTATGCATCCCACAAAACATACAAGGATAGGCATCCATCATTTTCTAAATATCAAAGCCAAACTTCTAAAATTGAAAGAGTGGATCAGAATTTTTACAACCTTTATGGTGCTTATGGTTATGGTAAGAACTTGAAGGTGGAATCTCAATACATCTACATTTTCATTTCTTATCCACTCCTTTCTATGATGAGGAAGCACTTGACTCCTGCACTGAATTTGTCTGCAGGACTAGTGGGATATTCACTTGGCCTTTGGAAGCTCGTCTTCCCTTGGTGTGCTTGGAGCATTCTCCAATATTCATTCCCACACTATTTAAACCCAATCCTGTAAAAAAAGGACAATCCTTGCCCTGTATTGGGTTAGTAATTTCTTGGCTATCTTTTCCAAGACCTCTTCCATCAAAACCCATCATATACCACAATTTGGATCCAATGCCTATAGTATGATTTTCAAATGAACCAAAGACATCATTCCTTGAATCTAAAAATGAATGGGAGGAAGAAGAATATTCCCATGGTGAATAGATTACAATGCACTTTGTCATGGTTTTTGCATCTAAAGTAGAAGGTAATTCCTTCTTATGATCAACTGATCAAGAGTTGATCCTTTGATTCTAGCTCCTTTCTCAACTGATCAACTTTCTCTTCGAGGGAGTAGAGCTTGCATCTCAAGAACACATTTTCCTCTTAGATTTGCTTGTTGATGTTGTCAAGCTCTTCCAATCTTTCCCTCTTCAATGCTTTCCCCATGGCTACCTACAAACCAAATATTCCAAAATACTGCAAATCTGCCAAGTAAGAAGATCAAACAAAAAAATCTATACTGATGGGATTAGCAAATCACAAACTAGTATGAAAATGTAACTAAAGCAATCATGAAACCAAATCTGGTACCAACTTTCTCATAAAATAGCAAGTTTTTTGACAAGATCAACCTGCTCTGATACCAACTGATCTAAAAACGAGGGTTATAATTTTTCAATTCCACCGTTCACAAGGAATTAGGAACCAAACATCAATTTTACGGGCTGCAATATCTCCCAAAACTGATTAGTCCCTTTAACACATGCACCACATTATAATTTTCAACTACTACACTGAAATGTGCACATACCCATTTTTTGTGGGTTATGGATACTGAAAATAAATCCCAAGTCCATTATACTTGATGAATACTTAATCAAATCTATAACTGATTTAATCTTTTCAAAAGATTCATCAACAAAAATAAAAGCATCCACAACACAAAAATGATGACAGAGTTCACCCAACTAGGGCTACATCTTTGGATTCATGTGAACCGATCTATTTAAAATTTTCTAAAATTATAAGTACAATAACCCTTACAATTAACAAAAATAGATCCCAAAACCTATAAAATTTGCTTTCATCTCTTCGAAGGATTCTGAAAGAGCTTAGGAAACATTTGTCACCTTCCTGCAGCACCTTGTTGAGGTCTCTCCCTTGGAAATCCACAACTAGTGAATTTGTAACATTAAAACGACATCACAAAATCTCCAAAACGGGAAAATAACTACACCATTAGGAACGTATCTGAATTCTGATCACTTCATCAATTTACTCCAAAGGATGGTTCTGAGCCTAAGTGCTCCAAAATTAGACATTGCTCCAAGTATGTCTATTATGCCTACCTCGCTATCTCAGACATGTGTATCTTTAAATGTCACGAGCTCCTTTTCATAGCTCGCAAAGCTAGCATGGCTCGTTGGTGAGGTCTTATCACTTTTGAATGGGTGGTCAGGGTTTGACCCACCTGAGCCCACCTTTTGATCCATAATATATCGTGGATAATGCACTAAGGCATATACAACAATACCTTCACATTTTTTTTATTACTTGGCTTTGAATTATTACCACCACATGGCTTACACTCATTCGTTGTCCACCTATACACGTGGACTTCATTCTGGTAGTGAGGGGAGGGGTTTTTTTTTTTTACTGTCGTCCATATCCTCTTCGTGGCCTTTGTCATGATGTCATTTATCACATTTCATTTTCTTGGGTTGGCCTTATTATGATAATTTACCTTCAAATCCCTATATAATAAAGTGGGAATCACCTCATTCACTCACTTGGAAATCATATGGAATTATATTAACACACTCACGAAAGGCACTCCAAGCTCCCTAAATATCCCTGAAGTTGATGCACATCCACTAGCGTAACCACTACTATAATTCTAAATCACTTAATCAAGTAAAGGACTCTAGTTTCCCTCAATTCCAAGCACACCGAGTTCCTCATTCCAAATTCTTAGCAAGATCATAATTCTATCAAGCATGACCGAATAGGTTCAAGTTACCAACTAGTTGCATTCATATAGATGTTATATGTTAGGTAGAGAAATGTGTGTGGTTTGAGGCCTCTTCAGAGTAGTGTTGAAGTAAGCAGTGTGTGGATTGCACTTCAACCCAAAAACTAAACTTCTTGTAGGGTATTCCACCATGGTTAAGGTTTTAGCATGATTTAGTTGATTACATATGGTTTTGGGATAGTGCGACAACAAGAATTTCATAGTGAAGCACATTTCCAAGCCATCAAAGGACCCAATAAATTTTAGAACCCCATTCTGAAGTCATTTATTACCCTACAAAAGGGGCGGGGGTAGATTATATATCCTAATCAAAATGTACGGTCTTGTACCAAGGCATTCTTAAGTCACGGTTTCAATAGTGAATCTTCTCTAAGCTTTACACTATCATATTTTGTAGTTTGTCTTCCTAGATCCTTCTTGTACAACTATGTATACCAAAGTTTCTATTCCCTTTGTATATTTAATCTTGTATGCATGGATTTAAATAATCGATAGTTTATACTAATATTGTACAATTAATTTTGGAAGTTAATTTATCATACTAGCTTCTAGTTTCCTAATGTTATATTCTTTTTTGTTTTTTGTGCATTACATGACAAACCTAATAAACTTAAAAAGGGAGTAAACATAACTCATCTCTCTTTCTTACAACCTTCAAGAGTATCTTCACTACTAGTGACATCTCTCCTTCCTCATGTTCGTATACATCATTTATAGAACCTGAGGAGCTAATTACAATTCAATTTCAACAAATTTTGTGTTTCTTCTCTTTTTTGTCATCATTTATAATATGGAACTCAAATATGTGATATCTGACTTCACTACACCTAAATCATACATGTATTACTAAATATTCCACCTTGACCTCTCCCTCTTTTAGAAATGATTATTCATATAGATTTGTTCCCGTGTGTATTGCTTACACATTCCTCACTACATTACTCGCACGTCATTTGTTCCTTACCACTACCACACTTCCTTTTGGGCTTCACAACATTCTATTTGCATGAAAATTTTCTCCTCCACTCTAGAGGCATATTGGTACACATCTTCCATCATTTACATCTTCACCATGTTAGCATCATTTGGATCACTCCTCACAGTCCATTAATATACCTTGTTACCTTGTTTTGATTCATCTTGTTATGACTAGCTCATATTGTGATCTTGTGAAAATCCTTCATATATTATTTTACACTTAACTCGTTCTATCTAAATTCTTCAATCTATTCAATATATACAATCAATAATCACTAGGTAAAGTACTTCACTTTCAGCTTCACAACCATCCACTTCCTACGGGAAATCTTGTCTTTACCCTTCATATTACGCTCTAATTGTACTTACTTCCACCAGAATACCACATGACCTTTTAACTTGGTTTATGCAATATTCACCTTCCACTCGTCTACAACTTCATCAAGCTCATATTATTCTTCCATATTTATGAGTCAATCAAATATCTCACCTGCATTCATGTCCTTTAAAAATATGTAACCTTCATTTGCAATCCTCTTCTAATATTTGATGTTTCCTAAATATGCATTTCTTCTTTTTCATCCAAATGATCTTTTCATATACATGTTCCTACCATTTCACCTTTAATCACTTCTCGTATTTCCTTTTCCACGTCACTTACATCATCCCTTGAGAAAAATCCTCTTCTTCTAAATGCATCCATTGCATTCGATATAAGTTGCACGGTCACAACATTTCTTCAATATCATCAAGCCTTATGATCACATTAGTGACTAATGTACCTCCTTACTCTACTCTCCATGGAAGCATCTCTTCTTCTCACAAATTCAAACCTACTATTGCACCTTCTTACAATCATACATTAATCACGCCTTTCTTTTCTTTTCTTGTTCTCTACCCATCTCACTCTCTTGACCCATAGTTGTGCCTCCTTTTGATACAAAATGATGTGGTCATGATTAGGGGTCCCAATGAATGGATTTCTTGTACCATGCAACCTACAAAGGCATACAATTATACAAAGGGATTAAAGAAATAACACACTTTTAATTCATCAACAAAATATATTACACACACATTACCTCACACACTGCCAAATTTGGAATACAAAAACAAAACTCACATACAATGTTTGTAGGATTACAAACAACTCAACACAATAGTGTTTCCCCAAATGACTTAACCATAAAGTCCTACTGAGACCTACACACATATCCCTAATTGCATTACTCCTTGCAACTACACTCTAAACTATTTCTATGTGTATTTTTTTAGTTTCTCTTCTCGAATGTGGTGATATGTTGATATAGTACAGAATCTACCATTTGCAATATTGGGACCAATTACATCCTACCCCTAAAAATATTAAATGTGTTGCAAACATTAAATGAAGAAAAATCTCTTAGTTAGCACACCTTGATGTAAACATAATTCATCCCAACAACCCCAATATGAGCCTAGGTGTTTCATCGTTGGCTCCAATTTGTAATCTCAATGTTATTAACAAATGATCTGCTCTTTGTGCTTTCTAATAACTTGCATGTTGTTATGTAAAATGCTTAAGCACCCATGTCTTTAAGTATTTCCCGCATGGAATTCCAATGACCTTGTAGTTGTGTAGGTAGATTCACATTATCAAGATGAGGCTACATTCTTAAAACAAGCCTTTGTTATGTTTTTTCATGCATTATTTGGAGGGTTCCCATATTTACATTATTATTCCCATTATGTACGTACTATTTTGATCTCATGTCAGAGGTTACAAGCTTTTTGTTACTCTTTGAGATGCATAATCACAACGTAGAGGTGTCGCGATGCATTTGAGATTCTTTTATCTGTGCAAGACTTCTTGGCTGTGAATCCACCATTTACTGCTCTTTGAAATTAACTACATATCCATTCCAACTTATAGGGAATTATATTTGACTAGGAGACAAGGTGAACCTTTATGGGGTAATTTATCAATGTCGCATACAAATATGCATAAACACAAAAATATTCTTTAACTGTTTTTGGTCAATGTAAGATTTCACTTGAACTCGGATGTTCATGCATCATTTTTCCTTTATATTTAATGAGTTTCTTGTCAACGTGCTCCTCCATGGGTTCTTCTTCTTCTTGAATTTCTTATTTTGTAATGCCAAACTTCTTGGTTGGAACACGAACTATCATATCCATGAATTCTTGGTTATTAGTCGTGAGCTTATGTTGTTCGGGGATAATGTATTGATACTTCAACATGTGTTCCATGTTTAACTTTAATATTGTAGCTCTTTGGGCAATATTATTTTTCTTTCTTTAGCCATTTTTCTTTTCCTTTGATTTTGTCATCTTGTAGATAGCTCTAGATCACAAGGTATCAAATCTTTTCCCAATGATCTTGTCACTTTCATATGAATTAGTTAAATATTTCCAAAATTCCCAAAGATACGAATATACTATGATACAGAAATGATCAGTAAATTATCAATATTACCTACGTTAAAGCTTATAAAATCAACTATTATTTGTTCTACTTCAACTCTTTGTTTGAAATGACATAATGATGTCTTGTTGATCTAGAAATGTATTTTTAGTTGCTAGAAGTGAATAAAACATTGAAAAATAATTTAAACTAAATCATGCATCAAATGTTAACAAGAAGATAATAGACACAAGATCTAATCCCTAGAAATTCATGTTTTCCTTATGGCCAAAATATGAACATATAAAGAAGTTTGGAACAAGTAAAAACTTAGTTATCTTGTTCCTAAGATTTCCTCTTTGTGCTTCAAATACAGTCTTCCTTCTACAACTAATTTCACACTATGAATTTTTCCTTGATCAAAAATGCCTTCTTCTGATCCTCAACCTCATATTATCATCTCTGGAACATCCTCTCATGCACTAGACAATCCCAAGAGTCGCTTGAACAGGAAGAAACGATATTCTTGTTCATTATTAACCTTTTCTCTTCTATACAATAAAAACATATGATATTAATAAATTGGTAGCTATGAAACTACCACAATGGCTACATATCCACCTCTTTACATGCACTAGAAGCTTTGTAGCCATCGCTCTAAAAGAAGTGGTTAATTCACAAATAGTTGTGGTTTACGCTATTTGGATCCCTATTAACATATGAAATCTTTGTCTAATGTGTTTAGTGGATGAAGATGGTGTTTTTATCCTTATGGATCCTGAGTATTATGGCACACAAGCTTTAGGGTCAAGTCCCAAGCCAAACACATAACAAGTGTAGGAATGTCATAATCTTTAGAAAGTGATATTAGTGTTAAAAAATATGTTTGTTATTCCCCATTTTGTTTGGACTATACATTGATAATCTAATGGAGTGGATAAAAAAAATGTTATATGATGCCTTTACTCAGCTAGCATGTAGTAAGGTTATTTCTATGTTTAGATTGTCTTATCCTGACTGCAAAAATGACACACAATTTGAGAGAACTTGAGGGATCTAGAGCTCTTATGCCAAAAGTTTGCAATGGAATTGATTACTAGCAAAACCAAAGTCTTGATCTTTTCATTGTGAAGAAAAAAGAAACAATGTAACTTCCTATTTGAAAGAAGCCCATTGGAATTGTTGGAAGAATATAAATTCCTTGGATTTTCACAAGAAACTTAGTTAGGAGACTTGAAGGGAAAACAAAATACAAGGGGTGGAATGCTTTATACTCACTACAAAATAAATGTGAGAACATAGAATTATGGTACTAGAAAACCAAAAGAAGCTTGTGTGGGTTGTCTGTCAAGTCGATGGTCCTCTATGGAGGTGTAGTTTGCGGCAACAATGTATCAGTAAAAAATGGAGATACGTTGAGAAAATCTAAAAACATCTAATCAAAAGCAAAATCAAAATTAAAATAGTAGTTATGTATGAAATTTTATTTGTTGAAATGTGTACTTTCCCATTGAATGCATCGACTATGATTCGGATGCTAATATATTTAAAGAAGATACAAAGTATGGAGAGTCACTAGTGGCCCAAAATGGTTGTAAAGGAAGAGTTAATATGGAGGAAGAACACATTAATGAAACAAAACAAGAAGTGAAGTAAATGGTGCATTAATATGCAAGAGTGTCCAAACACTAAAGAAGAGATAAAAATTTATGTGAGAAAAATTAAGATAACTGAGTGGACAAAACAACTTAAGTGGAAGAAATAATATTATGTCAAATAATTTAATCCCACATCGGACTATGTCAAGTTGAAGGAGAAAATATTGATGGCTCAACTACGGACTAGTTCCCATGTGCATCATCTTAGGTATGAATCTGAAAAGCGAACAACGCCTAAAAAAGAGTAGAAAAGAGAATGCGCTTATTTGTTTAACAAAGGGATCATAGAGACAGAATGACACTACATAATGGAGTGAGAATCCTATAGAGACATCTGAGTCAAATACAATGGAAAACTAAAATTGGACAATATAATTGTCTTTTGAAAGATGATAATAGATAAAACAACGTAAATATTCATAATGAAAATTCAACATCAAAAATGGAATAGACATTTTGTAAGACTAATAGGACGAAGTTGTTTTTTGCGCGAAACACTCTTGCTACTACTCTCAACACCATGAACTGCTTGACCTCGTGGAAATTATTAAAATCTTTCGTTCCTTCAATTCACATAAGTTCTTCAAATCACTCCAAAATTGTAAGTCATTGTTTCTATAAAACTCTTAATCTTAAGATGAATTACATGTTTCAATCTCCAACCTATTAATTCCCCTTTTAATTCTCCATTTCAATTAATTCAATTATAACATTTATTTAATATAATATCAAATCTCACTTTAGGTTTTAAATTTTGAGTGAAGTATTCACTTCATCTAAATATTTTCACAGTTATTTGTATGTATATTATAAAAATGAGCATAGGTCTCAAACATAAATTATAATCCCTTAATTCATTCATTTCACATAAGTTATTCAAATCACCCCAAAATTGTACGTCATTATTTCCATGAGCTCTTAATGTTAAGATAAGGTGCATGTTTCGACCCCTAACCTATTGGTTCCCCTTTTAGTTTTCCTTTTTTAGTAATGTATTTATATTTATTTACTATCATGTCAAATTTTCAGACTAAGTTTTAAATTTTGAGTGAAGTGTGTATTCAGCTAAATATTTTCAAAGTTGTTATTTTTATTGTATTATAGTGGATTTAAGCATAAATGTTGACTATAATATAGATTAATGGATTACGATTAAATTGAAACATACACTTATCCAAAAACAAGTGTGAAACAATATTAAACTCTACGTAATTGTTTTCAAATATAGAAGGTAAATATATAAGTTGTAGGAGAATATCTTGAATATCACAAATTTTTGTTACAATTGTTTTGGTAATGGCACATAAACATGCACCCAAAATGACATTTAACCTCAGCCATAAAGTTAATCGTAAGCAAAGATAGATGTACATAGAGGAAATCGTGCTCTTAGCAAGTACACAAAAGGAGTGGTGTTCCTAATAGGCAACAGGTTGCCCAAACAAGATTTGACAACTACACTCCTCTAGTCTAGAGCTTTAGTTCCTTCAGTTTGTTCTTTGCACTACATCACTTATAACTTGTGAAACAAATTCTTTCTATGGCTTGCCTTACAATGACAACAATATCTAAACTTAAGAAGAATAAAATTGTTAAGGGGTTTTGTTATGGGTTAGTTGGGTTTTTAGGCATCATCTGCTTATCAATGCCCTGAGCTATAAAAAATATTGAATACAACAAATTGCTTAATTAAAAACAATTACAATGACATGCAAACCCTGAAAGGAATGACAAACATATTGTTTCAAGCCATGATCTCAGATAATAATAGCACACCACATTAGATTTGTAAAACAAAAGAGCTAAAATTCCATATATTGAAATCCATCATAATCCATAATGCTCAATACATTACAATACAATGACTTACATTGCTCAATAAGAAGGATGTACATATAGGAGGAGAGAAGTACAACTACTACCTAAATCAGTGGTAAAGAACTCCCACTAACTGCTACTGGTAGTTAAGTTAAGCTAACTCCACATAACTGAGAAACTAACTTAACACAACTAGTAAGCTAACTCCACACGACTAGTACACCTAAGCAAGCTAACCCAGCAAGTGTAGGGTTAACACAAGTGTAAGAATTATCCTGATAAACAACTAAAAGAATAAATAATAACTTACACTAACGCCCCCCCCACAAAAGCATAGTTTAGGTGGGCAGAAAAGAAGGTGGGTCCCGGCAACAAGGGACCTGATGAGGTATCCACGTACAATAACTGGGAAAAAGAAACACCGTAAGGTACCCAAAACCAGTAATAACAAAGTAAAGAGAGAAAAATCCCGCTGCAAGATATTCAAAGATGTTCGGCTCCAAAAACTCGTACAATGTTGAAGAAGTTTGGTGGGCACTTTAATCTAAATCCACTACTCAATTGAAAAACTCAAAAACAACTGACACTAGGCTTCACCATAATAGCTCCATACAAGGAGACTGTCAATGGAGTGATGTCAAAAGTGCAAAAAAACACTAAACATAATCGATTAATTACTACAAATAAGTGTGTCACGATCCAAGAACAATAACTGAGGCAACCAGACAAGGACACAATAGCCAAAGAAATTGGAGTGTCACGGTCTAAGAAAAGCCAAGGTAACAAGGCAAGGACACAAAACCCAAAGAAGCAAGATCAACTACTACAAATAGGTGTGTCGCGATCCAAGAACAATAACCAAGGCAACAAGGCAAGGACACGAGATCTAAATAAATATGAGTGTCACGATCCAAGAAAAATCAAGGTAACAAGGCAAGGACATGAAACCCGAATAAGCAGTATTAACATGAAACAAGGCAAGAGCACGAAACCTAAGAAGTAGTATCAACACAGCACCCTCCCATACTATTAAATGGGTAGAGTAATGCTACAAATCTGTATGAGTTGTCAAAACAACTACTCGAACACTGACAAACTAACAATGGGCTTCACCAGAATAGCTCCCCCACAAGAGAGATTGTCAACATGCCAAAAAAGTGTTGAAAATACAAATCTAAAATATCTCAACAAACAAGAGAGATATAAATGTTGGCACTTTATCATTGAGTGCGTGTTACAAACATGACATTTTAAATTTTTAGTTTATTTCTCAAAATAAACAGTTCCAGTAGAACAAGCATGAAAAAACAAACACTTTTGAAAAAATCGGCACTCAAATCGGAGTTACCGATCAAAAGACACAAAAAAATTAAGTTTGTGCATTAATATTTATTTAAAAACTAAATAAAATGTTGTGCAGTCTTCGATTTATTTTTTGGAAAAAAATTCCAATTCTATATCTACAAAACGGAAGAAGAGAAAGAAAACCCGCAAACGTGAAAAACCCAAAAATGGTTTTTCTAAATTTTCTACCTCTCCGGCACGGATTTCCAAGATCCCCAAAAGTAGCACATATCTACAGGATCCCCAAATCCTCGGCACATAGGAACTTTACAAAGCCGAAGAAAAAACCCATTACCGAACGCAAAAAACCCAGAAAGTGTTTTCTAGATGTTTTACCTCCCCAACACGGATTTCTAAATGGATCCATAAATCTTCAAATCCTCTCCACACAAATACTTTGCAAAGTGGAAGAAAAAAACCCATTACGGAACGTAAAAAAACCCAGAAACCATTTTTCTAGACTTTCTACTTCCCTGACACAATTTTTTTCCCTCAACACAAATTTCTATGATTTCCACATCCTCATCAAACAAGAACTCTACAAAGCGGAAGAAAAAAATCCATTACCCAACGTAGAAAACCTAGAAAAACTCATAAACCATTTTTCTAGAATATCTACTTCCCCCTGGCAAAGATTTCTTCCCCCACACGGATTTCTAAAATTTCCAGATCCTCACCTGCAAAGCGGAAGAAAAACCACAGTACTAAATGCAAAAAAAACTCAGAAAAACCTAGAAACTGTTTTCTAGATTTTTAACTTCCCCACCAAAGATTTCTTCCTCTAGCACGGATTTCCAAGCAGATCTATACGTATCAATGTCTACCTTTGCAAAACCAAAACAAACTCAAAAATAAGTTGTCTCCTTTAATGACCAAGTTTACATTTGTTTCTAGTGTTTTGTCGCCTTCCGAATCAAACAAAGCCCTTCATTTTTAGTAAAAATAAAAACTGCAACAAAATGCTAACAAATTATAAAATATATGAAAAAAAAAGTAAACCCTTGCTTGCAAAAAACTTACAGATGGATGTCTACATCAATCTCTCACTCTCATACCATGAAAGGAACAAAAAACATATTGTTTCAGGCCACGATCTTATATGATAATAGCACACCACATTAGATTTGTGAAATAGAAGAGCTAAAATACCATATATGGAAATCCATCATAATCCATAATGTTCAATACATTACAATACAATGACTTATATTGCTCAATAAGAAGAATGTACGTATAGGAGGAGGGAAGTGCAACTACTACCTAAATCAGTGGTGAAGAACTCCCACTAACTGATATTGGTAGTTAAGTTAACTCCACAAGACTAGTAAGCTAACTCCACATAACTAAGAAGCTAACTCAACACAGCTAGTAAGCTAACTCCACGTAACTAGTACACCTAAAGAAGTTAACCCAACAAGTGTAGGGTTAACACAAGTGCAAGAATTATCCTAATAAACAAATAAAAGGATAAATAGTAACCTACACTAACAAACCCTAATACTTTCGCCAAAAGTTCTCCACATGAAATACTATCTTTAAAAATGATAAATGCTCTAATGGTTCCTTGATCTCTCTAAAATGTCTATGAGTACTCAATAGAATACCCACAATATCCTTTGTAGTCTTTAGAGATATTAATGAACTACAATTCTTGTGTGTTTATAAATATTTGAATTCATATTATGACCTTATTTGCACATCGACATTGTAACTACCAAAAATCCAAAAACACAAGACCAACAAGATGGGTACACCCCAACTAAGGGACTACTAGAGGACCTAAAAGTGTTAGTGGCAATCTTGACAAACACATAAACATCGTTCACACTCCTAATATAAAACTCGAGGAGACCCAAAAGCAAATGAAAGAATTAAAATGGTGGAGAGGCAACCATCTCTTCCTTGAATGAAGCTCTCCCTTCTATATTGGAATGTAAGAGGGATGATGGTCACAAGCCATAAGCAATTTGTTTGTGGAGTTCTTCATGAAGCTAATCTAAATTTAGTCTTTCTACGAGAATTCAAATATGTTGGATTTGAGCTCCATAACAACATTAATTATTGACGGAATGGTCCCTTGTGGACTTCATATCAAACATGAGGAGGAGAGGAGGTTGTTATCTCTTCTAATTTTCATAAATTTGTTGTGAGGCATGCATGTGGTCTTGACAACAAGTGTGCTTGGACTACTCTCTTGATCTAAGACAGGTTGCTTGGATTATGCTCCCAACCTTGGTTCAAAATGAAGTCAGCTCTAGGATTGGATGGCTTCTTCTTGTCTGATGCAAAGTGGATTATTGGTGGCAAATTTAACATGGTAGAATGGGATGGTGATCAGGGAGGCGGTGTTGGTACAGTTGTCAGTGGTTCAGAAAAGCAATCTTGATCAAGATGTAAGGTTACTCTACAAGGATTTGACCCAACTGGGGAAAAGGGGGATTATGTGGATGGTACACCTGGTCTAATTTTAGAAAGGGGAAGGATAGAGTGCAGGGGAGGTTAGATCATGTGTATGGTCCACGGGATGACATTTTATTTTTTGGGTGTATGCATCTCGTTGATGTCTTAATCGAGGCCAACTAACCAAATCATTTATCCATCAAAATTCTTCTTCTTTGTTCACACCGAATGTTTCTCACTTTGATTCCCCCTGATGTCTATGCTTTTGTGCATCATATCTAGAACCTCATTCCTTGCCTTATTGGAGCTAGAGGTTTGTTGTTGTGGTGAGACATTGTTATTTGAAGAACTATTGAATTCATGAGGGTGGGGGCCTATGAAGGCTCACATGTGTTGGTAGGAGCTCTAGGGGACCAAGCAAAAGCTAGTAGAAGTTTGCATCTTTCTAGAGGAGGATCTGCATAACATTACTCGACATGAGGAGGCAGGAGTTGGTGGTGCATAAAGAGGAGTACATAGCTAGAGTAGCCCAAATTTGTTCCCACTTGCAGTCAATTTAAGACGGGAATGAGGGCTCCAAGTTTTTCTTTTATTTCTTATAGAAGAAAGCAATAGTTGATATGGTGCTTGATTTCCTTAGACTTGATGGCTCACTAGAAGAGAACCCAGAGGAGATTCGAGATATGTTTAGACATTATTTTTAGAACATTTTTTCTACGTACTCTTTATCGCATTCGGTTGTGGCTGTCAGGAATACCTGTTATCAGTTAGTCCCACACAAAGTTTTGGTGACCGTAACAAATTGGATAGGGAATTCACAAAAGAATTATTTGATGCTCTTTATACGACGCAAATTGGGAAATTCCCTAGGATAGATAGCTTGCCCTGTGAGTTCTACAAGGCAATGTGGGGTACTGTTCGAGATGTTTTTTGTTGTTTGGCATATGCTGCTTTTTCTACTTGTTGTTTGGTAGAGTCCCTTAATCATGGTTTGATTATGTTGGTCCCCAAGAATGTTACCAAAGACTCTATAGGGAGTGGCATACTATTTCATTGTTGAGTGTAGTTTACCAGATTTTGGCTAAGGTGGTTGCCCTATAGGTGAGGAATGTGGCTAGGAAGATTATTCAAAGGGAGAAATTGGCTTTGTACAAGGGTGTTTTATTCTGGATATTGTAGTCTCAACTTGGGAAGCCATGAAGTGGGCTAGGGGACTAGTCAACATGTTCTCTTCTTGAAGATTGACATGACAAAGCATATGACCAAATTGACTGGTCTTTTATTATTGAGATGTTGACTTGTCTAGGATTTGGTCTTCGATGTGTGGGAATGATGAACACTCTCTTCTCTTGTGCCTCCGCTTTTGTTTCATTGAATAAGACCTTGTTCCCATGTATACTCCACCACCAATCTACCAAACAGAGGTAACCCTTGGCACCTTATCTTTGTGTATTGCTTGTTGATGCTTTGGGTTACTTTCTCGAAGTTTCCCATATAGATGGTGGTTTTATACCTGATGGTTTGAAGATGGTCAACAATCATTTTGTTGATGACTTGCTCCTCTCTATGCAAGCTAGCCTAGAGTTAGTTGATGGTGCTAGAGATTGCTTGGTTGTTTTTTGAGGCCTTCGGGGTTGTAGTGAGTGAACACACAAATAACTTTTGGCTAATTGGTCTAGATAAACCCCTTGTTTGGATTCCACCTAAGGGTTTGTTTTTCCATCCTGGTGTTATAGTGAGGTATCTTGGCATAATTTTTGGGGTGGGGCTCTCCTCAATTGCCATGTGGGATTGGTGCCTCTAGTGTTTTGAGCATAAACTTCTCCTCTGGTAGAAAAAAGACCTCCCATTGGTTGGGAAGTTGATTGTGGTAGGCAGGATTCTTCAAGCCTCTCATATTTATTGTGTTTCTTGTTCGTCAGTTGCCTAGTAGGACTCGGTTACGTCAATTAGAACAAATTTTGCAGTCCTACTTATGGGCCAAGTATGGTGGATCTTGTGGCTTGCCTATGGTGCCATGGGATGTTTGTACTATGTCCAAGGAAGAGGGAGGCCTTGGTTTGACTGGTGTAGCAACTTAGGGGAGTATTCTTCTTGCTAAATGGGTGGTCCATTATTTGGAGGGTTCTTCTCCATGGCATGTCTTCTTGAGACAAAATGCTTAAAATACAGCACACTAGCAAGGTTAGAGGCTCTTTTGGGCTATGTGACATTATCTGTCCATCAAGATTTTCATATTATAGACTCCTTTATTCCTAGGAGTATATGGTAAGCTTGGAAAGGTTGCGAGTTTGGTCAGCTAGTGGATGTCAAGCAATTGTGTGGGGTGGGATTCGGCCAGAAGACTAATTCGGAACTAAAAGCAACAAGACCCCTGTATTGTGGATCTCCTCTGCTTTTAGGCATGGAGATTGAGCAAGAAAAATAAAATCCTTTGGAGAGATTTGTGGGATGCCAATGCCTACTCATGGAAGGATTGGTGTTCCTTAGCTCGTGAGTATGCCCTCTCTTATGTTGATCAACCTACCATCATGGAGATTGAGAACCTTATTCCTCGGGAAGATATGTTCAAGATGAATATTGATTTGTCGACACCCAATTGGCGGAATGGGTATGGAAATATGGACACCCTTTGAAGCAATATGAGACACGTAGACTTACTCCATACTTCAGCAGTGTTGAGAGCTTGGCCTTGTTCTTAACAAGAGATGGGTGCCTTGGGATATTGACAGAAGGTTGGTTGGAAAGTTGCATAATGTGTGGTCACTTAAGGTGTCTTACAAGCTTCGAGTGGCACCTCTTTTGGGACTATCTTTTTGCTCCTATTAATATCATGTTTGGACTAAACAAACAAATATCCTTCAGCAGAGTCTACATTGGTGTGTCGCTATGTTTGGTGACTCCCTATCCATAATCTAGAATTCTCTTGGGGGCATCTGGAACAACTTGTGAGTTTCATTTATGTTTGCTCTCTACAAGCTTCAATGCAAATATGTCTTTGCAAATGAGGTTAGCTCTTTATCTAATTTTTGCCATATGTGGACAAAGGTGGTTCGTATGTAGCTATTGGCAGAAGGATGTTGATCAAGGAATCCAAATTGTTAAATCGTAGTGCTTATTCAAATTTTATCTTTGTCCTTGTTTCTTTAAGGAAGAGGATGTAATTCTCATTGTACATACCCAACCTCTATACAATTTCTTTTGGTTGTAATTATTTCTTTTGAATATTTAGTACTATTTCAAAAAAGGGTGGAAGGGGGTTAAGGGAGAGACATGAACACAGGCACAAATGCACCAATAACTTCTAATTGGTTGTCTAATCCCTATATAAAATGCACCCATGTCGTGAATGTATGCCACACGAATCTCATTGATTACGATCAAAAATGTCAAAATGCCATTTGCTTTTAGATAAATACAATGTGTTGCAGTGCAATGCATCACCACCGTCCATGCAGCAGAGTTGGTAAAAGCATGCACTAACAAAATGTAAGTCATGGGTTCGAATCACTAATAATTTAATACAGTTCGTTGAAAAACACATGTTTAAGATGTATTCTAAATGTTTGAAAATTGTGTCTAGAGAATAGCTGGCTTCCTCCAATTTTGGACCCCAATAATAGGCAAGTACGCAAGCATCTTCAAATCGTACAATTTAACAACTCATAAATGCCTAGGGGCGATTTTAAGGTTTCTACATTCACGTGCTATTTTATATGTTGAAGGAAGTTGGGAGCTTGAAGCTTGCTATTACAAATAACATCTGGGGAATACAGCAGATCCATAACATTTCTTTCTTAATACAAACACAATTAACCAGCACTAGTATAATTTGACTAGATGGGGCAAAACATGAGCAAGCAGACAAAGAAAAATGATTTGAAAAAGGAATACTTCAGATTGTTAAGTTTAAACGGCTTGGGATCATAATATCAGCAGGCATACTCTAATTACATGTTTTTATAGGTTGTAATGGATTAGACTTGATTGTTTCAGACTTGGTTAGAAATTGAAGTTATCGGCACTTCGGAAAGGTCTATCAGTACTGGCTTCATCCTTCACTTCCCTGAAGAAGGATCCAGTAGTTAGACCCAAAATGTCAGACTAAATCAATGCTACGCAGTTGATCTATAAGAACTCTACTCAAGTTGTAGATTGTTTACCTGCCCTCGAGGGCATGATTTTGAACCGAGGATTATAATATTATACATTAGTTTTAAATATGGTAACAAATCAAGTGTTACTAGTATCCATGTCCTCATCATTATGCACAGCCTTACCCATATCATGATTCACGACTTTTCCATATCATCATTCACAAGTCTATCGATAGCTTCAAATATGAGCATTACCATGCAGTTCTTTTCCTTCATTTTAATTAGCTTGTTGGGATTCTCTTATCAGATTTTTCCATGACAAGACTGTAGTCTTATCTAGTTCTGTTCTATCTTCTTTATTTATTTGACCAGCAAATTTATATATATATCATGACTGGTCTAGGCTTTTGCAGGTATGGTTACAAAGAAAGCACCATTGCACTAGCTGCAACTTCTTCAAAGATAACAATCCACCAGCTGCTACAACTTTTGGTATTAAAAAACATAAGAAAAGATGAAAAAGGAAAAAATGAAAAATATTATAACAAAATTAGTTCTGTAATTTTAAATTATAAATCAAAATATAATCAAAAAGTGAACATCAAAAACATATCTTTATTTACCAAGTTAAAGCTTTCCTCAGCAAAAACTATATTTACACATGATTACACATCTTAGCTTTCTTACCTTATTTTGTGCTGCTCTGTGCAAGATTAGTACCCAAAATAGGGATATAAGCATTCAAGACAGCCAACTGTGTTATAGTAGCCATCACTAACAGACTAATAGTAATGAGGCTGATTAATTGTGCATTTAAGTTGCAACTTGCTTCATTTAGTATCACCAATTATCTCCAAAAGATATTGTCTATATTTCTGGGTGTGTGACTACTACACAAAAAATATATATATAATTCTTCTTCCATCAATCTCCTCATTGCTTCAAAAATCCTAATCATATAATAGCAATAAAGGTCATGACTGGCCATTGCACGGCACTTGTTTTTATGGGGAAAAGAAACATTATATTCATATCAACGATTTCAATACATACATCTGATGATATAATATACTGTTGGTATGCGCAGCCCAAGATAGCATAGGACTTCCAAATTAGAGTTTTTCAAAACCACCATAATGAGCTGGCCGATATCAAAATTCACATCAAAAGTTAAACCCTACCAAAGCCATAAACACCAAGGCCGCGTATCAAAAAATTCTGAGCGCCCCTAGCATGGAAAACAAAAAATAACATAAAAGCGGACATAAAACCATGCATAAGCAGCAGCTGCACCAACCGAAGAAGGGTTCAAGGTTATGGATCCAAGTCCCAGCATCTTGGATACAAGAAAATGTCTAGAAAAGATGCCTGAAGTTCTGCCTTGACATGGAAAGAACACTTGAGATTGACCTGACACTAAGGTGGTGTAAGCTCTCCCCTAGTGGCAACCCTTAACAAAGGTGCCACAGCAAATGTGGCTTCTTGAGCTCGATCTTAGCTTGCTGTAAGCAGTTGAACTGGCGTAGTCGAGTCCTACGCAAGGATTTGAAATTCCATCTTGAATTAAGCTTATCAAATGCCAGGGAAAAGAGGTTGAAAAGATTGCCATGCAAGTCTACACTGCAGTTCTTAGAAGGAGTATCACAACACCACCGCCAATCCCACCACGACGGTCAAGCTCATAAAGAATAAGATCAGCATTTAAGTTTCTGAACCTTAGGAATGGGGGTGAATCAGAATTCTGCAGCCTTTAAATGGTCTAAAGCAATGGCCAAGCAATCCAATATCAGGAAAAGACAAGACCTCTGATGGTATAAATTCCCTTCTTAAAGAGTCAGAGCTTTACTGCCTGGCATTTCTGCAAGTGGCAAACCTTTACAGCCCAAAATGGGAGACTACCAAATGCAGTGGTCATTGCAGGAAAGCCCGGGAACAAATACATCTCCTACCCATCTATTCAATTTAAATATATGCTCCACTCATAGAAGAAAGTCAAAAATCCTTATCAACATGAAGGTTTAACATCAAGAACTAATTTGGTGCTAGCAATGAATCTTCCAACAATTTTCTATAAAACGCAAACATGTGACCGGAGCATGGTACTCGAGGAAAATTATGCAACAGCGCCAAAAGGACTTGAATCTCAAAAGCATTTTGGATGAAAAAAGCTCCACCACCTAGAAGCATGCCAAACCTTCAAGAGCATTTTGGATTAAAAGATCTCCACCAACTGGAAGCATGTCAGACATTCTGGAGGTACAAATCAGACCGGTATCTAGGACTGAGTAAAATCAAAACTCAAGGATTAGCTATGACTTGCTCAAAGACCATTCATCAATCCACTAAAAAGCAATATGGTAGCCAATCAAATAACTTCAACATGGGAATAATCCTGACAGCAAAGATGTGAGCCATATAGCAGTGGCAATGCTCTACGCAATTAGCATATAAGCATTGCAAACAATGAAGGCTTTATCCTAACAAGGGAAACGTGGTAGAAGCCCTGAAGTAACAAGGACTCGCCAAAATATTACATTAAAAAATACTAACAAGAGGTATACTTTGAAAGAAAGGGAGATTGGGACCATCTCAATGTGCACTATACAAACAGGAAGAAGATTCAGTCTTAAATCAGTTATTGGAAATTTGGAATGCACCCATTGAAACTTGAGAAGTCTGCCATGAATGATTTGACACCAAGGGAAAGACATCCACCAAACTTGAAGAGTTTATTCATTCAAGTCCCAAAACTAAGTCTCAAGTCGCCATATATAATCCAGCCTTCAGGTACCACCCTTTGTTACCTGTTGGCTTGAATGTGATAGAAGTTTGTGGAACAAAATCCTCAACTGGTGGGATATGCCACTTGGTTTATAAAATGCCTGTAATTAGAAGCTCATAAAATACATCACATGATAACAAGCGCAAACTAGAGAATCCTCACAAGGCAGGACTCTGAAACTGTAGGTGATGTTAATACCAGAGAGGAGGATGCTACCACATCAACCCCGGGATTTCCACCCCAGTGCCTGTTCAGGATTGGAAAAGCTTTTGGTACAGGTAATGCATTATAAACCACCTCTTTCTCACAATTGTTATAGGAGAACTTTCCAAAGGTATTTTACAAATTGGATTCTACTATTCTAGTATGAGGCCCACACAAGAAACACTGATAACATCTGGGATCTGGTCCCAGTTTTACCACTGGTTTTAACTTTTATGTTACAAAAAGACCTAGATAAAGATCCACTTCTCCTACACAGCTCATTTCTTCTACTAGGGTCACCGGCTCAGTCCCCAAGTTGTGAGATTTGCATCATAAAGTTAAGTTTTGTTTTCTACAAAGGTAGCATTCACATCTGTCATGACTAAGTTTTTGTGTGCACTGGTAAATGGTAGGCATCAACGAACCTTTTGACTCCAGGTGGTCTTCTTTTGTATAACCTCTTTGTTTTTCTTATTGTAAGGACCTATGGTGACAGCCCTAACAATTTTGCCAGTTCAGTTTCTATGGTTTCTATGGCTTCTTCTGAGTTCTACAGCTTAAATCTGCTCAATTCAGTCTTTTGCTAACCCTGGGCTCACATTCCCAGCGCCTTTTTGGATAGATCAAAGAAATCCTTGACACTTTCATTTTGTGTGTTAAGCTTTAGAGGCTCACTCAAGCAAACAATGGCAATTTCAGGCATCGTACAGGGTCACATTCTTATATACTCTGGGTGCAGGTGGATGGCAAGTTCAGCTTTACTGGTGAACTTGGCCATGATGTCGAGTACAAAATATGAACAGTATATAAGGAAAAATTAAAATTGAAAAACAATCTTCTTGACTTCCACAGGTTGGGGTCTGGGCAGGACGGGGAGCAAATGGGGATGTTCTCTTACACCAGATTGCAATCTCATATGGTGGTGACCTAAAGAAGTACCTTTACCTTAATGTTATGGTTCTCTATTTTTCTCAGTATTTCAGCGATCAAAATCCCCAAAACAAAAAAAAATCATTATCGCATGTAATTTCAGAATTTCCAAAACAGTAGAATTTTATCCCTGCAATTTTATGACCTAATTTATTCCTATTAATAGAAAAATTTGCTTACAAAAAAAATATTCCAGCAGCTCTGGAAGTTCATGTCTGTGGTTTACACATGATCAAAAACCTTCAAATTTCGGTGACGGAGTGAACTAATCCACTCACTGCATTCTAATGGATGCATGTAAAACATAAATTCACTACAGAATTCAAACTTAGCTCTTCAAACAACCACCTATGAAGAAGATAGTATGCCATTAAATCCTCATAAAGAGACATATTAGCATAAAACAATATACCTTCTCAACACCTGAATTCCCTTAGAAAGCTAACCTGACTCAATTTGCATGCATTGAAATCAAAACACAAATCAACATTACAAGAGTCTGTAAAAGATTATTTTATTAGCCAATACAATAGCTCATGTGCCTGCCAAGTACCCTGATATTGCTGATACTCCCTTTATGGATTAAAATAATTTACATGATTCTATGCTCAACGCTTTACATGATTGACTGATGAGAATATAGCATCAATAATAGACATAAAAAACACATTGAAGATGCTGCAAAACCCTCGGAAAAGAAAGTTTGCACAAGAACCTTTTGGACACATTATTATCAGCATACAATGTGATATTGCCATAAAGAGGGGTATCAATGCATTTATAAAAGTCGAGCTGATAGAATGCTCATGAATATAATTCAGCTAGTAAATTAATCATTCTAAGGAATACAGTGTTCCTTATTAGGCCGATTTCTCTATCCTACAAGTAGCAATCTGTAGAGTTACTATGATTTAGTGAAGAACATCATGCTCTTCTTTAAGAGTATTGAATACCTTGGTAGCAACTACTAAGGTCATTAAGCCACAACTCGTGGGCCCGTGTATTTTCCACCTCTAACAAAAAATTCATTCATAGTATCTGCCTCCAACCATGCACAATCTTGATCCTCGTCAGTCTTTTTCGTCAAATTCCCTGCTAACAAGAGATTATAGTTCTCTCATCAAATGGAATCATCCACACAAATAGTAATGTCTATCAAGTCAAACAGGTTTAGGGCTATAAACAAAGACAGTTCCCAAAGTAATTAATCAGGTTATGAGTAAAGCACTTACCGGGAAAAGCTTCGTAAGGATAATCTCGATAATATGTACAATGCCTTCCTGCTGTGTCTGAGTAAGGTGGTGCAAGGACATCAAGTACCGCACAAGATGTCACTGCTGTAAAAGAGTGTATGTTGCCTCCAGTTGTTGGATAAAGTACAGATGGCTCACAGGGAGCTGTAATAACAGTGTCGGCCTTCAACTTTGCTAATCTTACTGCAGCAAAGAAGAGAAGCAAATTTGGTTACAATTCGTTCTCTCAATAATATCTGCATGTCCAAGGGCGTTCCAGAACCTACAGAAATCATATTTCAAAGTAAATCACTTGGACGGGCTTACACTGTGATCTGCCAGTACTTTTCTGTACATCCAATGGGTCAACCCAATCATAGCCCTTCACATGCATTGATCCATAAAGAAGCTTGCTCAAGACAATCATCCCAGGATGGTCATGGAGTGGAATAACAGCTGATGTTGGCAAGCAAAATATACCTATCTGCACAAAAAAACAATAAAACTCGGCAATTTTCAATCCCAACCAAACCTGTAAGCTGTAACTTAAGAAATTTACATGCTACTTAATGATTTCATATTTCCAAACCATGACACCAGAAGAATACACCATGCACATTCAGCAATGTAACCTGTCACGTTATATAAAAAACTTATTGGTACTTAGTTTTACTTTTAATAGGCATTATCCCAAAAAACACATTTTAATATCATTAAGCCTCTCATCCATTCAATCCTGGATCGGAGAAGACTCTTGTCATGACTCTGAAGACGACAGGGAATTAGAAAGACAACTGTCAAGCTGGAGAGCAAAGCTGACCATTGTAGTGCCCAGCACATTTAATAATGTAAAGTTAAAATACAAGGAGGTAGGTGAGTTGGTAGAGGCGTGTGGCAGGTGGCTCTCTGACACAGCACATGGGCACCCTCTACGGCCATTCAGACCTGTCATTATCCTTGCGTAATAATACAAGAACTTTATCTCTGATCCAGGTGCCTCAACCACGCAGAAACCCAAGTTAGCATTAAATTTAGCAGTATTGGGTAGTTTCAGCGATGGCAGATATGCCTGCAAAATGTGGAAGCATGCACTTTGCATGTGAACTGTTCAGTTAAATGCCTGAAAGGTGGCCTCGTAGACTGCAACGGCTGCAGGATATGCACAAAATGGGTTTGTTGACTTCTATCATAAGACGTCATATCATAACTTGCGCAATCCAAATATTCCTTGGTAGACAAGCATGAACTCAAACCCTCATTTTGAGATGATCTAGCAAACTTCCTAACCAAACTAGATTGCTACAGTACCCCTTTTTTATTGACAATTTGAAGTTGACTTCCCTGTAAATATGTTGACCGTTCCCTTGTTAAAGCAGAAAAATCACGATTTTCGGATACTTGCAAAACAACCTTCGTAACTCCGGAAAAAAGGTGTTAAGCTTCTTCCGTGTTCCTTGCTATGCATCAAACCGTAGATCGGCCACAATTGATCGTCTGTGCTCATTTTGACACTCCTCTGGGAGCCTTGTTACCTCATTTTGCTCCTTTAGGAAGTTGCTAAAATTGAAAAGCTGGGTATCGTATCGGCTCGCCATTTGGACCCTGAACAACTAAATGCTTATCCACCTTTGCAAACCTCTAGTATTTTTACTAGACAATTACCTAGAACCTTCAGTTTGGGGAAAAACACTCTTCTAGATAGTTTGGCAAGGGCATTTTGTAGGCCTCCGGTCGCAGTTTGACTAGGTCAAACTAGACCAATTACGATCAGTGGCTCTAGAAAACCCGTTGCCGTTTGAAACCCGTTTGTTAGTTCTCAGTCTCGTCAACTCTGATGAATTCTCCATATATAAGGGAACTTGTAGGAAATTTCTCATTGCACGTTCGCTCATCGAACGTTAGTTTTGGATGTGGTTTTCTGAGCCCTCGAGCTAACTTTTGATTGTTTGCAACTAGACCAATTACGACCGATGGCCTCGAAAAACTGGCCGCCAATCATAAAACGTTCGTCAGTTCCGAATTCCATCAATTCCTGTGAACTCTTGGTATATAGGCGAGACACGTAGAATTCACCCGTCGTGAATTTGCTTATCGGAAGACAATTTTTGAACGCACTCTCTTAGTCTCCGACCCTAGATTGAACTTTTTGCAACTAGCAGGAAAACGTAAAAAGAAAGTTGTAGGACCCCTGGTCGGGTTACCAAACCACCGTGAAAACTTGTTGACACTTGTAAATAATTGTTTAAAACTCTATCATGTGACTTGTGTGAAATTGAACTTTTGGCTAAATAGTGTTTCTCTCTCTTCCCTATCTCTTTCTCTCTCCTTGGTTAAGAAATGAAGTGAAATGAAATAAAATCAATACATGTCTCTAACCCTCTCCTTTCGAATGCAAATTATTATTATTATAATGTAAATGGGAGACTAAATAAAATTAATTATGCTAGATCTAGGTGGATGTCATGTCAGCGATTTATCATTGATTTCATGCTCACATGGTTTTGCAGGATGGAAGTAAGATGGCGAAAAGGAGTGGTGTAATTCATTGTTTATTATTGTAATTTATATATGTCATTGTAAAATGTATATATGTATAATGTATTGTCATGTTACAGAAAAGTTTATATTTGAAATTTGGTAATATGTATGAGATGCTAGTTTTAGGGATGCCTTGGGAAATGTGCATTTAATCATAGGTGCCATTTCGATTTAGATTTACTTATGGTAAAAAGGTTGGACATATATGTTAAATGAAATTGAATCCAATATCTTATAGTGCATTTCCAGTGTGCAATTGATGATTAAATAATTGATGTTGTGTTCCTTACCTTGATCATGTAATAAAGGAATCTAACCACAACAGTCATCCCTAGTATAAGATTTGTGCATAACTCTTCTTCATGTGGATCCTTCTTAGCATAGAAGAAATTGACACCGTAGAATGAACTTAAACTTTTGCACTCGATGTCACCTTCTAGCTTAAGTAAATAGGATCCCTAGTTTGAGTTATCGCCATAGCCTGTATGTTTAGCGATATCGTTGCAAACCCGTCAGTTAAAAACAACATGGTTAAACTTTGTCTTGGGTATGTGGTTCCCTTCTAGGATTGGTTATCGTGTGTGTAGTAAGGAGAATGTGTTCTCTTCAGGTCCGACTTACGTGTTAGGTGGCAAAGATTGCCAACTACTCTTGAAAGTCACCTTTAGCAGTTGGGATTATTAATGAAGTTAATATTTAACACTTGTTATACCCTCCCTCTCATTCTAGCCACATTAGTTTGCAAAACGCTATCGTCCTAAGAGATAATTAATCCTCACAACTAAAATTTTTGGTACTACACGTAAGAAATGTATTCAATAGATCATTTTTATAACTTAAGAGTCATTGTTCAAAGCAATGACTATGCAGTGTAACCTTACCATATATGGAGTAAGTAGAACTAACACTTCCTTAGTATCCTAGTGGACTACCAAGTCTTACAAAGTTAGATCTAGAAATTAACTTCATCATCGAATAAATTCCTTATGGGATCCAGATGACACAAATGGAGCTAGTGAAATAGTTGTACTATGACTTAAAACTCTTGTTAATGATCTCTTTAGTTCCTCACAGCTAAATGTGTTACCTTGGCTAGTGACAATATAATGCCTTGGTCTTTTACGGAGGGTTTATAGGGTAAATATGTTTTCACACCTTAATCTGATCTATAATAGGGCGTAGAGCCCTGAGTGCAAATTGGAATTAAACTAAACCTTAGTTGATTAGGAGGTTAACTTGTGGGTAGAAAATTGTAAGTAACTCTTTGCAAACGAAATTGATTTAAAAGATGTTGACTTAAGAGAAACCAGGAAACTGAAAACTTGGTCCTATAATCCCTTGTTATGCCCTTTTATGACATTAAGAATAAAAGAAATTTCACATGTGGAATCGTGAAATGTAGAAACATGGGATCTTACCTTGAAAACAAATAACTTGCAGTTCATGTGTAGTCATAATGCTTCCAATCATGTACTTCTTCAAGATGTTAGACAAGTACTTTCGTAACTCTTTTTGTTATAAAGTGATGCCAATAAGAGACCTAAGAAACAATGTAAACGAGATGAAAGAAAAAAACAAGAGTATATGTGATAATGGTTTAGGAACAAAATTTCACTTGAAGTCCTTATGGTTGATTTAAGCATTGACTTTTTGTTAAGAATGGATACAAATTGTCCTTGGTGGGACTAGGCATTTGAGCCAATATAGAGTCCACTTAAAATAAAAATCATGATGTGTAAATGCTAAATTGACTCAAACTAAATTTGGAACTAAAACAACCATAGCATGAAAAACAAACCTTTAATGCAAGAACGAGTTATTGGGAGACTCATAGTTGCTTAAAATTGACTTCAATTAACAAATAATCTATGGATAATTAATGGGATTCGATAAAGAAATCAATCATGCATTCTCCTTTAAAGACTATTGCCCTGCAAAGTAAAGTAATTGAAGATTGTAAAGTAGGAAATTTTAAACCTTATGTGTTTAATTCTCTTGAAAAATATAAGGTCATACAATGGAAACCTAAATTTAATGAAGATGTAAACCATAAAAGGCCATGTCATGGAGTATGCCTACCCGGCGTTTCTTACTGTAATTGGGTCATTGTCCTGGTTTATGTCGTTGAGTGTGACATTGATGGGTACCCTATGTTATCCTATTGTATGAGTGGGTTCATGTTTATGTAAGTGTCTTATGCGTTGTTGAGTTTCTCTACTTTGAGCCCTTGTGGTGTTGTGTAGTGAGCAATTTAAGTCAAAAAAAAAATATTCTAGTATTTTTATTGTTGTATTTGTGTGTAAAATGTTAGAATATGCAAAAAGAAGAAAGAACTCAGAGAAGGAGAGAAAATTGCACTGTTGAAATGACACAGGCAAAGGTTTATTTATTATAGGAAGAGGTGGTTGAACAGTTACCAACCGAACAACTACATAACTGTTTTACATGCTATATAAAGTGTTATATTTTAACACCCCCTCTTAATGACTAAACCGGAAACAAGACAAAGTTTGTCCCGAAATTTTACAAATTTCCTAAAACCCATATGTTTAGTCATTACATCTACAGACTGTGCCATAAGTTGTACTTTAAAATCAGCAGTCCATGACTGTGTTGCGGTTGTCGAATGAAGAAGAACCGCAAAACAAAAATCTGGTCCCATGAACAAAGGATATGGCAAGTGGTCCACTGGTTCTCTGTTACGTGATTCATTGACCAGTGATGAATCGCCAATGGCTGAGAGTGTCAGCCCCATCTCCAGAGTGCTGAAATCAGAACCTTGGAGAAGTGGATTGAAAACTCTGTTCCAGGCTTGTGTAGCCTGCTGGAGTCTGTACAAAGACTCAATCATCTTGCAATCGAAGTCACCTCGATCACGTCCTTGCACCACCATGTAGTGCTCATCCAACTTTTTCAAGAAGAGAAATGTGACCATCTGTGCAGTAGGAGTTAGAACCAACTCCGCAATAGTAGGAGAAATAACCATCTCCGTCTCAGCAATGGTCTCCGTCTTAGCAATGATAGGAGTGAGAATCAACTCCTCATCTATTTGCTCATCTATCCCCCTCTGTTGGGAAAGATTGTTCACAACACAATGAGCAAACTGGTCATGCTCTATTGTCCTTCGAGCAAGGACCTCTGAGTGAGTGGCTGGGCATGCCATCTCACCATGCATCGTCAGTGCATTTGGAATAGTGGAGTCTCCGTCCACAACAAATTGTTCTTCAGAATGAAGAAATCCATCCTCCCAAGGCATGTCTGCCTCCCGTACACCTAGTATAGTGGATACTCCCTCCACAATAGGTGCATGTAGGTTGATTGTATTCAAGTCAACAGATTTGTGAGGAATGACTACCTCACAAGGCATTGCAGCCTCTTGCACATCCTGAATGGTGGAGGTGTCCTCCACACGTGCATTCATGTTGATCACAGCCGGATCAACAAGTTGATACTGACCACCTTCCCCAACACCAAGGGCAATTATCCGTCTTTGTTTCACATCAGAGACAACACACTTCTTTCCACATAAATCCACAGAAATATTGGGATTTTCAGTCAATTGACGAATAGATAGAAGATTTTTTGTAAAGAAGGTACATATCTAACATTCCGTACCAACAATTTATGAGCATTATTCAATACAATGCATATATCTCCTATCCCTTCTACTGCAAGTGATTCTCCATCAGCTAGTACTACTGATTCAAAACATATATTTGCAGTAAATGAAACATACCAGTCCCTACAACATGAAAAGTGTGCAGACGCACCAGAGTCAATGATCCAGCAACTGGTATCACTGTCATTTGAGCATGATGTCGTAAGACAATAAAGAGCATGCCCGTCATCCGAATCCCGTTCTTCTGCAACTGCTGCCACATGTTCCTCATTACATGGCTTTTTGTTCTGCTGCAAAAGATCATACTTCCGCTTCCGGCAATCCTTCTTGAGGTGCCCAACCTTGTGACAGTAATAGCATGTGACCTGATACCGAGTGGAAGACTCACCAGATTGACGTTTCCACTTTCCCTTTGACTGAGTGACAAGAGCACTCTCTGAATGGTCACAATTAGATTCTGCCTGAAGTTGTCTCCACTCCTTTTGCAACAGGTAGGAACTCACCTTGTCAAACGTGAGTGTTTGACTTTCAGCCATTAAATGGAGTGCCTCCACAAATGACTCATACGAAGAAGGTAAGCTGTTCAAAACCAGAGCCACCATATCATCGTCGTCCACCTTTTTGTTGATGGAAGATAACTGGTCTCGGAGATCTTTCATCCGAAGTAGGTGCTCAGACAGCGATCCACCTTCTTGTAATTTTACGGAAAAGAGCATATTTTTCAGGTATAAAACCCGACTCTTTTCTGACGTCTGATATTTATCCCTCAGATTGGCCCACAACGTGCTTGCCACAGTGGCATTCCGCACTTCCGGTATCATATTATCCGACACCGACAACTTGAGAAGCAATAACGCTTCCTTATGACGTTTGTCATAATCCTCGAAGTTCGTCGCTGGTCGACTTTCATCACCCTTGATTATTTTATCACAATCACGAAACTCCGCGACTATTAAAATCTTATGGCTCCATACATTAAAATTAGTGCCCGTTAATTTTGTGTCTCCGGCAAAGTTAAGTGTGAAATATTTGCCATTTTATTATTCCAAAATAACGGAAATAATAAAATTTTGCCCACACTTAATAAATATTACTTTTTCCAGCAACTATTATTTAATTATGGAAATCACCCCTCCAACTATATTTGCTTGTATTAAAAATTATTATTACTTATTCCTCCAAATTTGATTATTCAAAAGCAAGGTAAATACCTTTGTTGGAAAAAATGAATATTAATCCATCAACTTTTCAGAAGGGAAGAAAAAACGACTCTGCCTCTGCCGTCTTTGCCAGGATTTGCGACTGGTTATTTCGAACCACGATTTTGCCTCATGACTGGTCACGTTTTTGCTTGGTCTGGGCACGTCTTTGCCTGCAACAGGATTTGCGACTAGGGTTTCATCCACGACTTTGCTTCACGAAGGGAAAGATGAAACTGCCTGTCATGATTTACTTCTGCCTGTCCAATTTAATGGCGCTTTACTTCTTCCTGCTCCACGATTTTATGCCACGTACCACGTCTTCTAGACTTTGAACCATGGTTTTGTGTAAAACCGACTGTATTTGCCCTTGTCTGCCCTCGAATCACGACTTTTGGCACTCACGTTTGCCCTAGCGACTACTGTGCACGAAAAACTTCACGAACGAGATGCTTCAGGTCTGTACGACCTTCACAAACTTCTCCTTTGTCTGTACTCTTCCACCAAGAGCTTCCTCAGACTGAATGGCTTCTTTCTTCCTCGAACTGCGAACCTTCGACGCTCTGATACCAATGTTAGAATATGCAAAAAGAAGAAAGAACTCAGAGAAGGAGAGCAAACTGCACTGTTGAAATGACACAGGCAGAGGTTTATTTATTATAGGAAGAGGTGGTTGAACAGTTACCAACCGAACAACTACATAATTGTTTTACATGCTATATAAAGCATTATATTTTAACATAAAATGTGGGCATTACAACCATCTAGACCAAGGATCATCAAGTAAAAAAAATGAATCAGCATACAACATACTACTTTCATCATTAACATTTTAATACCCACGGTGACCTAGGATAACCAAGATTACTACATGCTTCATAAACCGCATCTGACTAATTGATGGGAATTCCCAATCCATGGGTGCCCAATGCAAAAAGTTACTCGAGTAGAAGAGCTACTTAATTGTGCAACAATGATATTATGAGAAGCTAAAAAATCCATCAAATCGTCAAGCAATTCGAAAAATTGTTCTCCCAAAAAAAGAGAACAGGAAGGTTTATAGTACGTGTTCCAAAGTCATTGACTCAGCAATATAATTAACTGGAGAAGAAACAAATCACATACAACAAGAGATCGATTTGAAAAAAAAGAAAATAGATTGGAGAAAGCAAGTAACCCACTATGGAAGTAGCAAGCAAAACCAGTCGACGACTTGCATTGTTTTAGCTTTAAAGAAAATTGAATTTCAAAGGACCAAGAAACTAGTTCTCTTTCATTAGCATCAAAGGAAGCTACAAGAGCAAAAAGGGAAAACAGATGTAACAGAAGAGTAACTTATAATCTAGTCATCGAGATTATGTGTGGAAGAGAATTCATCCATTTCATACACGATTCACCACTTAAAGATGAGACTTGTAGAGAACAAATCGATTGTCATTGAAGCCACTGGGGAAATTTCAATCTAGACATTATTTGAAAGGTTCTAGCATTAAAAAAAAATTGTAGGCTACAATCTAGAGTGTAAGGGTCGATGGAAAGGATCAACATCAATGAAAAAAATCTTTGTTGAGGTACATAACAATAGTGATAAGGTAGAACTCAAGCAGACTTGGGCTATTGGTGAGTTACATGTAGTTTGTAGTCATCAACCCAAGTTCCATGCCCATTGAGTTCATTGGATGCTTTTAATAAGTGGCCATGGGGACACCTTGAGTAGGGGTGGAACTTCTCCATTTTTTTGGACCCAACATGGAAGCATAGCGGGAAACTTTGAATGCGCACATCACTCGGAGGACATGAAGGGACCCAAGCCCATCCCCATGTCGCAAACAAGCTTTAGGGGAATATTGCTCCTAACGAGCTTTCGACAGTTCCAAAGCTCCGGTCCAAGAGGGGGAGTTTACTATGTATTTTAGTCTTATGTGGGTCCACTCCACGTCTTTATGCTATATGGTGGGTTACATTATTATTTTCTAGACTGCATCGGAAACGCCAAATACCATCTCCCATTGAGTTCATACCAAGCTTTCAATACGTGGCCATGGGGACGGGTATGAGGTACGGGGTCGAACTTTTCCACATGCGTACCAAGCATGTTTTTTTTTAGCGTGGCAAAAAAAAAAAAAATCACTCGAGGGACTTTGACTGGAATTGAAGCCCACCCCCATGTCTCACTGTAGAGATTCAAGTGCTCCTGCAATAGGCTCTAGTTCATAGGGTCTGGTAGAGATGAAAAGGACTTACCATCCAAAGTTGATTCTTACTATTTCATGGGGCTTTCTTGTTGCTCCTTTCACGAACCCTATCCTTTCATGGACCCCTTCCTCCGTAAAAAACCTGGAAGGCAATGGGAACAAGTGAATCACTTGGTAGTTCGGCAGGGCTATGGCTCTCTTCCTCTTGACCAAGGGGTGCCAAGCCTACAAATTGGTAAGGTTCGTCAGGGTGAATCTGAATATGGACAAGATCCTTGCCTTGACAAGAGGCTGCTCTAGATCTCCCATGCCCAGAAAATTGCCCAGAAAGGAATTAAAAATGCTTCCTCAAACTTGTACAGATTTGGGAAGTGGATGGAATGGAGCAGACTTAAAGTCTTTCTATAAGCTTCCTCAATCTCAGGCCCAGAATGTATACAATGCTCAGAAAATGCTTTCACAAAAAATAAATCTACTTGACTGAAATCACTAGGAAACTCGACTGAGAATGAATTCATGGAGCTACTGTGAGGTGAATGAAAGGGCCTCTGGAATCCAAGACTGTGAGACATGATGACAAGGAACTCCAATACTAAAGATTGCCTTCTCCCCAAATCTTTCCTTGGGCCTGGAAAAATTTCTCTGAGACTTTAAGCTTGTTGTTCTCTTTAGTCAGGATTTTTATACCCCTGCATCATTTATATTTTTTACTAAATTTTAAATCGATATATTGTACGAACGTACTCACAGCAGTACAGTACCTGACGGTTTAAAAAAACCATGAAGCCGTATTCAGCCTACCATACCCAGTGTGACCTTTGTACCAATGACAGTCCTAGATTATTTTACAACTATTTGTTTTACCATTATCATGGCCTGACGATGCATTTATTCTAGGCAGAAGGTCTTTGGCATAGCCCCCTTCTAAAATGTCCTACCTATGGATTGTATCTCTAAGATGTTTTGCTAAAATGCCAACAAAAGAGTAGGACACGTTCTATCTCTGAAACCTTGGATGCTAAGGGAATTTTCATTGTTATTTGTTACTTCCATGTAGCTGCTAAGTGACATCATTTCCAAACAACTTTGTGGTGGTGGTGCGGAAAATGTATCTTATTAATAAGGACCCTGGTTTCCATCAGTTCAGCCCTCTCACTGAAAAGATGGTCCTTGCAAACCAATCTGGAACTAGGTAGCCTCACTTACTGCTTTGTAATTTTGAGATCAAATTTCCCTAATATCCATTGGAAATGCCTTGGGTAGCATCATTAATATTTATTCCCAAACATCTGACTTCACACATACAACCTTACAGACCATACAAACAAGGAGCTATCTAGGAGTGACCCTTTGGGGACGAAAAATTCAAAAGAGCATGTAGCAGCTAAGGAGAATTTTAATGTCCAACGAATGACCACAAAAGTAGGTCAATGGGACTGCAGCCCAAACAATGAACAAAGTGCGAGCGGGGACAACTCAAAACGAGTTCCCAAAAACAAAAACGAAGAGAAAAGACAACATAAAGGAAGCCCGAAGCCAATACCCCCACATGCGGGGGCAATGGTGCAAGCGGGGGAGAAAAACGAGGGAAGCAAAGAAGGGAATGAAGGAGGGGGCAAACAAGGACCAATGGTCTAATCAGGAATGGTAGCCACACCCCTCCTAACAGTAGAGGCCGACGAAAAGAAGCTCCCGATGGATTGGCAATCCGAAGAGGGGGATGAAAACCTCCTTCCTTGCTGAGTTCTGAGATTGACGCAACGACCAACGGACGAATGGAGCTGGATTGCCCTCTGGTACGTGTGTGCATCCAATTCTGTTGGCGGTGATCGAGGGAAGAGTGAAGGTCCAACCGGGGACGAACTAATCTATGCACGGTATCTGGATCAAAAAGGCTATGCCGTTTAGTTCCTCCACCTGCGGGTAGAATCGGAAAGAAGGCTGTAATTCGTCTCGTGGGGATGACTCTCAGAGGGGGATGAAGAATCTGGTCTCGTAGCAGCAAAGACTCACGGATGTAAAGGGCAAGACATCGCTGGTCGATATATCTGAAGAAGGCCGGGAGAGTCTAAATCCCTTTGAAGAGACAGTGAAAACGTCCCCTGATCTCATAGTATATGGGGTAGCGGAAGATGAAATGAGTCTGTCTCCACCTCATGAAGGCTACAGAGCCTACAAAGTCTATCCTCCTGATCAATGTGGTGATCAGTCTCGCATCGAAGTCTATGGGAGCCGACTCGAAACTGACCCAAAGGTATACGGAGGGCATGCACCTAGTGACGAGAGGTGTACTGAGGGCGGATGACGAGTCCATCTCTGATTTCAAGAAAGTGCTCAAGATAAAAGGACATCTTAGGGCGCAAACCCCCAGGGGGGTTCACCCAAGTAGTTTGAATGAAGCTCCTATAGATATCCTCCCGGACAGACCTATTCAACACTTGCTTGGTGGGCAAGAGATGACTGGGAGCATTCAAAGAATACTGGAAGGGGGGGAGACGATCAATCTGTATACCAACTGAGTCCAACAGGGCAGAAGTCTCGGCAAACCAACAACAGCCCACAGTCTGGGCAATACTCACAGAGGAACAATAGGCGAGATATGGATACTTGTCCTGCTCATCGGAGAGATCACCAAACCTCCTGATATGGTGAAGAAAGGATGATATGTCAAATATAGTCTCCAGACGGAAAGGTCGGGCTCCGAACTCTGCCAAAATAATATACTGGGGGACCGTCTGTTTGCATCTGATGAAACGACAAAGGAGGAGAGTTTGAATCCTCTCAGCGGAAGCCCAATCGGTGTCCAAAAGGGAGGGCCCCCAGACGACAGACCCATAGAGAACAGTGGGGCGGATGAGGAAGTTCATAAGAAACATCTGAGGAGACGTCCTGGAAGTGGTGCCGAAAACACTGTCTCTCGAGAATGGCAAGAGGCCCATACCGTTTATTCACCCTCGGTTGGAGAGCATGCCTCATACTGAATCTAGGCCCTGAGAACTGGACTCCTAGGTAGGTGTATGTATTAGTAATTTCAACCTCCTGCCCCTTGAAGAAGAAGTGGAGGTGTGATGTCCGCAGCCCGTTGAAGACCATGACCTTGGTCTTACCCAGATTGACTGTCAAATGCCGAAGATCACAGAATAAAGCAAATGCATCAAGCTGTCTCTTAAGCCCCTCAGGAGAAGAGGCGAGTAGAACAATATCATTGGCAAATAGGAGAATAGAAATCAAGACGCGGTGAAGAAGGCAACCATCCCCTACCTGAATGTGATCCCGAAGAAAGGATTCCAACTCATCAATGTAAATGCCAAAGAGGGTAGGTGACAAGGGGCACCCCTGTTTAACCCCAATGGTGCTCCTGATGAGATCTGACAATCCGTGTCCAGTATGAAGACGACTAAGGATGGACTCATAGAGGCGCATGATGGCAATAATAAGAGTCTCAGAAATACCGATGTCTCGGAGTTGCTGGAAGAGAGCCATGCGAGGTACGAAGTCAAAAGCTTTTCGAAAGTCTACAAAACAACAATAAACTTTTGAAGAGCGGTGACGAACCTCCTCAATAATAGCCCGAAGGGTGAAGATGTGGTTGATGGTGTGGTAACGAGGGCGAAAACCAGCCTAACCTTTGGCTCTGAGCTGCTTCTGCTCCAAAATCTCGGACAACAACCTGTGGAGGACTGTAGCATAGAGTTTTTAGAAAGAATGACCCACCATGATAGTCCTGTAGTTGTTCGAGTTAGAAATGAACCCAGCTTTGTGGATCGGGTGAATGATATGATGAGACCAGGTAGGAGGGAAGCCCACTCTAACCACCTGATTGAAAAGATCTGCCAAATAGTTACCAAAAACCTCAAAACCCTGCTTGAAGAACTCAGCCTAGAAACCGTCCACATCAGCTGCCTTGCTACAGTTCAAAATCCTTATTACCTCTTTGATATTACGGTGAGTGAAGGGATTACCAGGCGGAAGGATGCCAATTTGGGTAGACTGCTGCCCCGGAACATTGTAAAGGGTAGAGGTGTGGGAGAAAATGGAGATATGATCGATTGTTGTGGAGGAGGGGGAGTGGTGGGGAAAGACAGTACGCCAGAAGGACTGAGGGTTAGTCCTAAGGGAGGTGGAAAGCATATATCTGCGGTGGGAAATGAAGGATCGCTTCTTACAGCGGAGAAGGCACTTGTAGGCAACCTTAAGAATGGGGAAGGAGGGGAGGGCCTGGGTAAAAGCTTGGTGAAGACGACGGTGAAGGGATTTGCACTCTACATTGGTTCATGGGGCAAGATTTAGTAGTACTAGTGGCCGAGGGATGGGTGGTGGAGCTGGGAAAGGATCTCAGGGCAGCCTCCCACATGGCAGAGGAAAGGTATGAGTACTTGGCCTCCGCACTAAGCATGTTAGAGAATAGGGGCTCAGAGGGGAGAAGGTCGCTGATGTGGGATGAGTAGGATCCATAATTCCCTTTATCAAATTGAAAGGAGATGCGAGGTGGGAAGTGGGGAGGGGGAGGAGGGGCGGTGGTGGTAGGAGCGCTGGAGACCAGAGAGAAAGATAGGACAACATGATCGACAAGGGGAATGGGGGAAACAAAGAAGGAGCAGAAGAGGGGTGAGATGTCCGGGCTGGCAATGATATAGTCTACTACACTAGTGCCCCCGCCATGGGGACGATATGTGAAGAAACGTGAATTCAGAAAGCGCTTGATCCCGTTGAAGATCACCATCCCCTGAGATTCCCCAAGCTGGAGGAGGAACCGTCCATAAGCTGTGAGAGGGCCATCCGTATCTGCAAAAATCCTATGTAGACCAACTGATATAGGGTCAATCCTTTGTGTCCAGAACGTATCTACTGATTTGTCATGGAGAGGGACCTGTAGGTGTCTAGTAGACTGGTACGGGCATTAAAATCGCCTAAAATGATAACCTCCCCTGCAACAGAGTACTTGCTAATACTGTTGTATAAGTCAAAGAAAGGATCACTGCCCGGGCCATTGTGGATGGCATAAGGGGAAGCAGCCGGAGGAAAGTAACACACTGCTATATAGAGATCCCTAGAAAACCGAGCGGATCCATTGATATGAATCCACATGAACCTAGCAGACTCATCAAAACCAACCATCGAGATCCTGTTCCGGAGGGAGTCCCTATAAAGACAGGAAACCCCACCAGAGCCCCTGACACCACCTAAACCCCGAGTCTCCTGTCTGCAAGCTGATAACCAAAGAAAGCCAGTAATACCTAGGAGAGGACGGATAGGGCTCTCGTGTGTCTCTGTGATGAAGAGAATGGCGGCAGCCCCGAGAGCGTTTAATTTAAGGCCAGGGGAGGACCAAAGGGAACCGTTCCCATTCCAGCAACTGATAGATAAGTTTTTGGCTTGACTCCTCTCCCACTTGGCCCGTCACCGGGGAGCCCCTTGGCGGGGTTCCCAGCCAGGAGGAGTCTCTGATAACAGCCCAGAGATTCCTGATAACCGCCCATTTGCCTGCTTTCCTTACTGCCATGACTTGCTCCCTAGAGCGTTTGAGCTCACCAACTTGTGTCTTGGTAAGATCTTCATCAATGAAGACCTTATTGAGTAGGGAAAATAACTTTCGTTTGGCCCTGAGAGCCCTAAGCCAGTCCTCAGTGGAATTGAAGCAGAGAAAAAGAGTAGAATCCAGTCCAAACCAAGCTCTAGCAAGTTGCACCTCAGACAACCCCAAGTTTTCTGTGAGGAACTTCGAAGCAGTGGCCAAGGGATCAGAAGAGGGAGGGGGCAACCCTCTAACTTTAAGGTTCAGCTCCCTGGAATGCCTAGTTCTTTCTTCTAGCAATTTGGCCTGAACCACCTCTTCAACTACTGTTAAAGGAGGATTTTGATCCTTACTCTTCACCACTTGGGCCCAAGTATCAGTTTGTTTTTGCAGACTTTCTTGCTGAGTTTTGATTTCCTCTTGCTTATGTTTTAAATCTGAAAGCTTAGCTTGTAATTGATCATTAACAGCATTAGGTTTTGTGTATGCATTGGGTTTCGCTAGCTGTCTTCGCAAAGAGATATTGTCTGCTTCAATCTTTTCGATTTGAGAGGATAATCCGAAAACCTCAGTCTGGAGGGTGCTGTTAGAGGATTCTAGAGTCTCTAACCTGCAAAGCAGTTCGGCAATAATGTTGGGGAGACTGCCTTCATGAGGACCCTGATTATTAGACCCAAGGCTGGACACCTGCACTGTGGGGGAAGTAGGAGACATCAATGATGGGTAGACTGCCTGGAGAGGTGATACGATTAGAGGAGTAGAGTCTCTAGATCCTCCAAATTGAGTTACCTTGTGTATAGAGAGACCAATGTTGTCTTGGGAAAATTGCAGGGAGCCTAATACTAGTCAAGGAGGAAAACAACAGCGAGCAGGAGCAAAACACCCACGAAATCCTCGTGTACAGATGAATTCCTCGTGTACAGATGGACTCATGAAATTTCTGTGCACACGATTTTACTGTGCACGATTTTTCTAACCCGAGTCACGAAACCAGAAGTCGTGGCCAGAGGAATGGGGAACAGTCACGATGTAGAAGGAAGTATTTCGAGCCCTTTGTTGGTTATATTTTCGTGACCACTCTTGACTGCAATTCGTGCCCAACGTTGACTGTGATTCTTGATTTGTGATTCGTGCCCACTCGTGATTGTAGACAACATGGACATTGGAAGAAGGGTCAATAGTCGTGAGAACCAGGAAAGGAGGAAACTCACGAGCCTTGCAGAAAACGAAACCCTGCTTACTCCTCACGAAACAGAAAACACAGTCGTGAATAGAGGATAACAATCATCATAGACAGATGAATTCAGAGCCACAATTCAGAAAAACTGTGCCCTCCTTCACGAGCAGTCAATCACGAGCCACGATTCAAAAAAACCGTGTCCTCCTGTGTCCTCAGGGCACATAGATCTGTTCATACAAGTTCGAAATTGTGTGAAAATGACAATTTGGGATCCTGGTATTTGAAGAAGGGACTTGCAATTGCTTTAGGGCAAACAATTTTGGGAAGGGCTGATTGTAATGTCCCCTTTTCAAAATTAATTAATTTTGGATAGCCGAAACTTATTCTTATTATTTTTCGTAGGCTAAGAGGAAATTATAGAGGGAAATAAATTAATTTATGTGGTCCAAAGATATTTTATAGTTTAATTGGAAAAGGACACTTAAATTATATTTTTAATTCAAAAAGCATTGTTAGAATAAAATAATAATAGAAGGTTGACTTCTATTATTAGGCTCTTAGTTAGATTTAATAAATAAATAGAGGGGGCGCCAAAGTTGAAAAGGGTGTTGCATGCTTTTATAAATCCTAATTTTAGGATAAGGGGTGGAAAAATTATTATTTAAAGTGTTTAATTCTATTTTTAGGATGGGGCGCCCACTTTGGAGTGTTTGAGAGTTCTAAACGCAGACTTGGGGGTTCATTGTAACACATCTTGGAAATTCATCAATTATTTTCTTTGTTGACAAATAGTTTTTGCTTCTGCATCAGTAATTGAGGACGAAAAGCCTCATTTACACATAGATCTGAGGATGAAAACCCTCACATTTGAGCTTGGCAATTCCATTCAGGGGTTGCAGTGACAATACAGGGTGCAAGTGTTCCGCCAATTCAACTCCATACCATTGTATTCAAACACTGATATCTTTATTGTAGTTGGTTCATATTCAATACATAAAATACTATTTTTACGAATTATGGTTTGTTGTTTTTATATTAAAAAATCATATTATTGCTGCTGTTACAGAAATCAGATTTTTAATATTGTTGCCCAAGAGATTAACCAAAATATCCAAATTTGTTAGAAAGTATTTTTTTGGGGATATTATAGTGGTATCGGAGCAAATTTCCTCCCAGTTTGTGGAAGGGTATTAAAAAAAAATATTGCGGCTTTAACCTTCATGCAGGTTAATGACAGAGAAATTAGATACCAACAAAAGGAAAAGAAGAAAGCTTCTAAACAGCCAAAAGTCATGGAGAACCGGGACCCAAAAGAGGCACATTTTAATAGACTTGTTCGGGGACGGGACAGGTTAGCTAATATGATGGGTCAATTGATCCAAGTTATGCAGGGCACGAATGTGCAAAGGACTTCCCACGGTGAAGGAAGTTCTTCGAGGGGGAACAATAACCAACACACTCGGACAATGAACATTGGATCTATTGTTAGGCCCTTCCAACCTGAATTCCTTCGCAAGGAGGAAGCAGTTCCAGAGGTTGAAACTCAGCCATCAATTGCAGATGATATCATTGCTAAATATGTAGAATACAGGGTACTTCCAGGTGAGATTAGAGAGGCTATATCAATCAATAAATTTCATCAATCTGAAGAACCGAAGTGGACCAAGAGCTGATCCGAGACCACAAGCTACTCAAAGAGACTTGCAACATGCACTAGGGAAGTTGTCACTCCCTACTTTTGACGGCTCTGGCAAGAGTACCGCTCATGCATGGATACAAAAGTTGGATACCTTCATATCACTCAGACCAATGATGGAAAAGGAAGCCATCAAATTTGCAACCCTTCATCTAGAAGGTATAACACATGAGTAGTGGTACCATGGGCAAATCACACAAGGACACAATCTCATTCGCTCATATGCGGATTTCAATGATAGGTTGATATAGAGATTTGACAAAGTGGATCCAAAAATTCATTTCCGGGAATTAGCTCAACTCAAACAATTACATTCGGTAAGTGACTATGTAGCTGAATTTCAGAAACTTTTTGTGATGGTACATGATGTGACAGAGAGGAGATTGGTTGTTTTGTTTATTGAAGGTTTAACTGAATCTCTTAGGGGTTTAGTGAAAGCTTTCAGCCCTGCTTCTCTACAAGGAGCCATCAAAAAGGATTTGGATTTGGAAATAGCAGCCCCTAAAGCGAAATTTTTTCCTATAGGACAACAAAGAACTACATTTTTTGAGCAGCTAAAAATGCCTTTGGGGCAGCTAAGGACAATACCTTTCGAGCAGCCAAAAACATCTTCCGTAGGGCAGCCAAGGGCAACACCTTTTGAGCAGATACAGATAAAGGGGAATGAGACTCAAAATGAACTCAGGCAAAAGAAACTATGCTTCACTTGCAGGGATCCATGGGGACCGGGTCATATGTGTCTTCCAAAGGGACAGGTGCATTATATAGAAGTGATATCAGATGAAGATTCATAAGAAGAATCAGAGGTTGTAGGAAGCACTCTCGCCACACTTACAGATATACTATAGTATCAACCCTTTAGGGTTAGTGGGGTCCTTCTTGGGAAAAACATTATCGTATTGATTGAGAGTGGGGCAACCCACAATTTTATAAATGAAGGATTGGTGAATAGGGGAGATTTAGAGACAAATGATGTAACAGATTTCAATGTCATTGTAGCCGATGGTTTTACCATAACTTTCCAGAAAAAGTCTGGACAACTTAGCTTCACATTGGATGACCATCAGATGAGTGATGATTTTTATGTTGTTGGTTTGAAAGAGATTGACTTGGTGCTAGGAATGCAATGGTTGCATTCATTGGGGGAATTCATCCAAAACTTTCATAGTATGGAGCTAAAGTTTAGTTAAATGGAAAAGAGTTGGTAATCCACGGTATCGCTGACAAAGTTACAACAGTTTCAGCCTAGCAGAATGGAGGGTATTACTATTGTTAGCACACTTTCCAGATCCCATTTGATGCATGGTTCTACTACTCGGGACTCCTTTGTTGAGGTTATTGAAGGAGCTTCACCTAATGCATGGTTTTCTAATCATATCAGAGAGGTGCAACAAAAGCCAACAACTTCAAGGTTTGGGAATTACAAATTCCCAAGATGGATTTGGGATCCTGGTATTTGCAGAATAGTTAAAAATGAGAGAATTGGAATGGCATTGCTTGAGGGCAAGCAATTCTGGGAAGAACGGACTGTAATGTCCCCTTTTCGAAATTAATTACTTTTGGATACTTGAAGCCTATTTTTATTATTTTTGTAGGCTAAGGGGAAAGTGAAAAAGGAAAATAAATTAATTTAAGTGGTCCAAAGATATTTTATAATTTCATTGGAAAAGAACACTTAAATTATATTTTTAATTCACAAAGCATTGTTAGAATAAAATAATAATAGAAGGTTGACTTCTATTATTAGGTTCTAAGTTAGATTTAGTAAATAAATAAAGGAGGGGGCGCCAAAGTAGAAAAGGGAGCTGCATGCTTTTGTAAATCCTAATTTTAGGATAAGGGGTGGAAAAAGTATTATTTAAAGTGTTTAATCCTATTTTTAGGATGGGGCATCCACTTTGGAGTGTTTAAGAGTTATAAAGGCAGACTTGAGGGTTCATTGTAACACATCTTGGAAATTCATCAATTATTTTCTTTGTCTGCAAGTAGCTTTTGCTTTTGCATCAGTAATTGAGGACGAAAACCCTCATTTACACACAGATCTGAGGACGAAAACCCTCACATCTGAGGTTAGCAATTTCATTCAGGGGTTGCAGTGACAATTCAGGGTGCAAGTGTTTCGCCAGTTCAGCTCCATACCTTTGTATTCAAACACTGGTATCTTTATTGTAGTTGGTTCATATTCAATACATAAAATATTGTTTTTACTAATTATGGTTTGCTGTTTTTATATTAAAAAATCAGATTATTGCTGCTGTTATAGAAATCAGATTTTTAATATTGCTGCCCTGGGGATTAACCAAAATATCCAGATATGTTAGAAAGTGTTTTTTTTATTTTTTAAGGATATTACACAGTCACAGCCAGTCATAATTCAAAAGATCAACTCACGAGATACAGTCACAGCCAGTCACAATTCAAAAGATCGACTCACGAGATACAGTCACAGCCAGCAGCAATACAAAAGATCGACTCATTTTCAACAAATTTTATGGCATTGTGGAGCCTGTCATGGACTTTCTAGAGCATGTCGAAGTTTTTGTAATACGGCACGAGCGGAATAACCACGAAAATACAGCATTTTCGTGCACGAAATAGCCACGAAACCAGACATGAATACAGTCATGAATTATGACATTTTCAGTTTCGAAAGACACAAATATTACAATAAAGTCACGAAAAGTAAAGGGCATAAACTTGTTTGCAAATAAATACAGTCAAATAAGAGCATTGAACCTGGTCGCAAGGGCTTGAAAAGAAATCGTGAGGGTTGGAAAAGCCAAAAACTGAGGTCAAAAAGGTAGAAACTAAGTCAAATAATCAACAAATTATGAATTTCTAGGGTTTCACTGCATTTTCGAAACCTTCCTGGTATTTTACTCTCTATTTTCTGAACAAGCAATCGTATTTATTTTATTTTATCTTTAGTATGAAAATTCAAGTAGAAAAATATTCTAGTCTAAATTGTCATACATGAAAAGCGAAAATACAAATGCAACTTATGATTAAAAATTTGTGGGGCATAGTAAATGGAAAGAGAAAGCACCCATCGATGCAAATTAGTTACTGGATTGGCAGACCAGAGATGATAAAGCAAAAGCTATTATCGATTTTGCGCTTTTTGATTCGGAACTGCATCATGTAGTTTTGGACAAATCGTCTAAAGAGATATGGAACACTTTAAATAGATTATTTGGGGTAAAATCAGTGAACGCTAAATTTTATTTAAAGCTTCAATTGTTTCGATTCAAGATGGCCGATGATGTTACTGTCCAATCATATAAACAATCTGAGATCTCTTCTTCGACAGTTAGCAGAGGATAAAGCTCTAGTAGATGAAGAAGATTCTAGAGACATTCTATTAAACAGTTTATTTTTACTCTTAGTCAAATGCCTTCACAAAGCCTAGAAGATACGATTTCAGCTCTCTTTGTTGAAGAAAAGAGAATTGCAGACAATATAGAAGGTAATTCTTCACATGAAAGTGCACTATACTCCCGCATGAGAAATAATAACAGAAAATCAAATAACGATAAAAGGGAAATGGAATGTTATTATTGCAAGAAAAGAGGTCATACAGTGTGGGACTGTCACGTTCGAGCCAATGATGTCCTCAAGGGAACACTCAAATCCAATGAAGCTAATGTAGCCCTTATTAAAGACCCACTAGATGTTGAAGGTGGTGAAAGTTTTGATGATGAATACGTCCTTTACAGAAACCAAGAAGGAAAATACATATTCTAAGAAGTCCACAAGTTGACGGCAAAAAGGGATTTGGTGTGGATAAAGCTAGATATGGATGGTTACCCAATTTGTTCAAAAGTCTATATATCTTAGGAATTATACCCTTACGAAAGTTACCATAACTCGATGGAGCTTGTCAATGGCTCAACGTGGATGGTTGTCCAATAATTTGGGAGATTCGTGATTCGGGAGTTCGGGGAGGTGGAATACAGGAACTCAGGAATTCGGCTAGGGAACAATACCTTTACGAAGGTCAAGAGGCAGCTTGATGGATCTCTACCCAGCCAACGAATTGTTGTTCAACAAAGACGCTTCTGAAGAATGCATACTTTTGTTTTGTTTCTATTGGTTTTCAATTATGTCATATATGTTTGTTTTTGCTTTCTGTAGGGAAAGCTTGAAGAGGGGGTATTAGAATGTAAGGCTTATTAATAAGGTTGTCTTAAGTTATTTAACTAATAGATGGTTGTAACCGGTTGTAACTATATCAACCGCTTTGTAACTACATCATTCATAATATAATGACAGACACTATTTCCATAGTGTGTAATCCATTTCTTCTTCATTCTTCCTTGTTCACATATTCCAACATATACGAGCATTGAGAGAAAATGTATATTTATCATGAGGGGACAAAATCTCTAATGTGAAAAATTAAACACCTAAAAAATTAAAGAATATGCAACCTAACAAGTTGAACAAGTATTGAGTTATAGAAAGCGTTTTGCCAAGGTATTGAAATAAATTTGAGGGACTCCCATCCACATCATGTGTAAGCATTCAATAGGATCTTAAAATTTTGAGAAAGAAGATAGAATGTAGTCAAGAACAGAGTCCATTGTTTTGTGTAAGGACAATGAAATCTCATTTATTGCATTATTTTGCGAAGGCACGTGCATAGTATGAAGGAATTGCAAGATAATACAAAGAAGGAATGCAAAATATGTTTAATGCCTCAATGTTGGAACATTCAATAGGATCCAATGATAATAGTTGGCATGCATAGACAACAAGGAATGCTTGAGAACAGTTGGCATGCATAGACGAGAAAGGATGCTAGATGAGTACTCACACAACCCTAGTAAGCATAAGTCCCCTGTGAACCCTCTTGACTCTCATTTATGGTATGACATGGTCCTATTGTTGCACCAAATAGACTTGTTCCGAGAATGGGTTACACCATGATAAAATGGTCTTACTCCATGTGTAGGTTATAGTGTTTTAAAACCCAGCCAAACCAGAACCAGAACTGGCCTATTCAACCAGTTCGAAGTGAAACTGTTAGTGTAGGTGTAGACAAAATCATGCACTTGGGTACATTTCTAGGTCCTAAAAGCATGATAGCATTTACATGATTCCTAAGCAAGAAAACTAGTGATTGGCAATTATTTTTGTCTCTTGTTTTCTATTTGGTCTTACACACCCTACAGCCCAGTCAGAACATTACTTGTTTATCTTTCATGGCTTCGGACACCAACTCCCAGCCAGGACAGCAACGCCCAGGTGCTCCTGTCCCTCCTGGGCGCCCTTGACCCTTTGTCACCTTACTCGCTCTTTTTAGGTCTCTTTTATCTTTTGGGCATCTTTTTCACTTGTAGGTTGGCCTACCATTTGTCAATTACGAAATTCAAACAGGGGAATCATATAATTACATAGTTGTGTTCAAAATGAAAGACCAAGCACTAAACATTACTATCATCACCTCAGCTTGCATTCCAAAGGCACTAAAGCACTCCAAAGGCATCCATCTAGCACTCATTCAAGGGACAAGTGATGCATACTTCTACATACACAGCATAGGAAGGGGAAGTCTATTCTATTCCATCCACACATACTATTACATTGCTACATTCTAGCTACAACCCGCTATCAAATGCAACTTGCACAAGGGCATCCTAGAGCATCATTTCTACACACACACAAGAACTACATGGAGTCTGAGATGTAGTGTAGCGCTCGGTCGTAAGTTCACTCTTGGGGTGACCTCCACATTCTACATTTTCCTTTTTAGGTTTGATGCAGTTTATGGGCTTGTGTAGGTGAACTTCTCTTTTGCAGGTTACAAGTATCATTGACGATCATAGTGCGAATATCAGGCGATCAACAGAGGGTAATTGCAAAACCCTAATGACACAGGAGAAACCAAATCCTAAGCATCTATACAGTCACCAATGCCCAATTTCAGTCTCCAATGCCTAGGTGCCCCTGTCCTACTATCGGCGCCCGTGTCCGCCTTAGTTTTTGCACTCCAGATTTTTCAATGACCAATGACAACCTTGTTTGCAGTTTGTTCATCAATTGCACCTGCTCAAATCACTTCATGTGCATTCAGAAATCAGCTAAGTACTATTATCTCTCTTCCTTGCTTAGGGTTACATACTCTACATGCTATTTTGCTTGAGTCATACTGTATTTTAGTATTTGTACATCATTTATTTCAGAAGTTACTCTGCAATTAGATTTAATTCAGAATTAATTAAATTAGTAGGATATTCATTTTTCTTGTATTGTATATTTACTTGGAGCTTTCCTACACTCATGGGATATGTTTGTTTAAGTGTATCAGTTGTGTTGAGTTACCTTACCAGTTGTGTTGAGTGAGCTTACTAGTTGTGTGGAGTCAACTCTACTGCCATTATCAATTTGTGAAAGTTATTCACCATTGATCTAGGAGGAGGTTACACATTCACCTCCTATATGTACATCACTTGCATTATTCTATTATATGGAGCATTGAGTTGATTTGGAGCCATTCTTTCCTTTTTGCATTTTATCTCATTGTTCTTCATAACTTGCAGATTTGTATGTGTGTGCTTAGTCTTGCCTTTGTGTAATTCACGTCTCACATTTCTCACTGGTGCACTCTTTGATTCAGCGAATCCCTGGCGTTCCCAATATGGTATCATAGTCACGCTTCTATTGAGCTTGTTTGGTTGTCATTCTGCTAGTTTTACATGAGATTATTATTTTACAATAGTGTTGGTGTTCAGGTGTGTTTGTTTTATTGGCTGTGTATTCTCTTGTTGGTTCATGTTGGTACTTCCTCTAGCAAGTTCATATCATGCATATATAGATCTAAAGATTGGTATTAGAGCCACTTTGGTTGTACCAAGGCGTTTTTTGTACCTGCAATTCTTCGTAACCCTGAGCAAGGCCATATGCATCTCCAACCAGAGGTTTGACTTTGTTTTTGGTCTGAAAACTCTCTATTTTTCCACAATGCGTTGCAGATCTCAAGTATTGGGCACCTAGATTTGAGTATTTTCCCTCTCAGACAGCCTCATCAACAAGGTTTCCTCTTTCACAGTTCAAACGCCTCTCCAATCATAGGAAAAATTATGTGTTTTGATCTAATTATTGGCTGGGCAACGGATTTGGAGTTTTTGGCATCTTTTGCTCAGCTTGGGCGGTTTCTACAGCCTTCTTTCATCGTGTTCACGCTTGTATTTGGCCTCCTGAAGACCTGCAGCATCAAACAAGGCTGAAACATCCCCATTTGCGGTATTTTTTCAGTATATGGAGGCGCCAACAGCAAACTACAGCCCGCTGAAACGTTTTTCTCCTCCAGCACGTTGAACAATAGTTGTAGCTTCTCCATGGCAGCGTCAACAGCGGTAAACAATAAACAAAACAGACCTGCCACGTTTCTGGGCATGCAATCTCCATTCACGGCTTCCCTTGGGCATTTTCTGCTTGCATTCGGCGTTTTTCGACTGTATTAGGCATCAGATTGGTGTTTTTGCAGCTGGGACGTCCTCTCCAAGCGTGGTTTTGCTCCTTCAAACCTGTACACTCCAAAACAAAAGGTTTCTCCTCATGGCCACGCCAAACAACAGCAGCAATCAATTAAAAAAAACAGCAGCAAAAGATAACGTTTTTTTAAAGGTTTTCTTTACCCTAAATTTGCTCCTCAAATCCAACGCATTTCCTTAGTGGACCCACACTTTATTAAGGTGAAATAGCTTTTAATTTCCAACTTTGAACGTCTTCATTTCAAATATTAGCATTTATTTGTTTTTGGAAATTAGTCAATTTGGAAGAAATTGGTAAATGGAATTAAGTGGTTTTAAGGCTTTTATCCTCGCGTGACGAAGATGAAGGGTGAGGCCCGGTTGGCAGGGGACCAATTCCCCCTCACAAGCTAAACCATTGTGTTCTTCATTCTTTTTCAGTTCCAAAGCATATAAGCATGACACCCTTTCCTCTCATTTCAGGTGCTTTTTTAATCAGTTTGCAAAATTTTAATTAAATAAGCCATTAGTTGTGGGAAACGTTTTTTGCTATAACTTTTGACCAGTAGCTCAGATTTGAGCGCCGTCTTGGTCAAAAGTGCATGTTTTCTCGCACTCTTCATGATGGTTCCATTTATTTTTGTAAACACACTACTTTATAAAGTGCCGCATTCTGGGGGGTTCTTGCAAAACTCTATGGGGACTTGTACTTTTTGCACTAAGTTATAAAGTGCCATCTGGGATAATTTTGGGGGTTTATTTGCATTATGGAGTTTCACCGTTCTGTTGTTATGCTCAAACTCTGGGAACTTTCTGTCTTGGAAGGCAAGCATTATCAATCATTGCACTATGCACGGTTTGTTGCCCTACCTCCATGGTCTTGTTCCTGAGCCTGATGAGCCTCTATAGAAGGATGAGTGGTTTAACCACAATGATGAGGTCTATGGCCTTCTTGGTCTTACTACTTCTAGGGATATATTGCATTTGTTCAAGCACACTGAGTGCCCTTTCACTTCCTGGACCATTATCTGATAGTTGCATGGTGACCTTGTTTCACCATCTGAGAGTGACGCTTCCCTAGACCACTCTAGTGCCACCATAGATTCTCCCCCTTCTCACATCCCTTTCATTGCTGAGTGTTCTTCTGCACCTGTTGCTACTTATGAGTCCCATGTTGACCATTCACCATGGGATCTTGCTATTGAGCACACTCTCCCTATTGTTGCCTCCACAAAGCTCATTGTCGTCCATGTTCATGCTTCCATTCACTCTCTGCAGTAGTGTTCTATTGGAGAACCTTCCTTTGAGACAAATGTGACCATTGCCTCTCATGCTCCATTGCATCTTGATTTCTCAGTTGATGACACTCCACATACACCGGTTCCTACCTTTGAGTGTAACGTTGCTTCATCTTGGACTTCGAACATATCTTTGCAACAGTCTTCTCCTCCTACTTCCTGTTGTGATGCTAATACATTATTGTTAGACACTGCTCCCATTGAGAAACCCCATTGGGATGAGTATCTGCCCAACCTGAGTTGTCTATTTGCAAATTCCACTTGTGTTTCATTACATGAATATGCTCCTATTGAGCCATCACACATTTTGGAGGACCCATTCATCTCTCTCGTTGGGAGTGCCCATGCCTTGGGACATTTATCACTTCCACTATTTCATATATGTTTCATGATCCACCTCTTCTTTTGGATCCCTTTGTGAGGGTTATTGGCCCCCGTACCATTTTCCTTCTCTAACACGTATACTGCAGTGGCATTCCCATTGTATTTTGTGCACACTTTTGCCAAACTTATGCCACCTTTCAATTATAGACTAGATGCAGAGATTAGAGTACTGCAGGATTCTTCTTCCTTTGTGGAGTGGGCCGACTTTCAATGCCCCTTTTTTGTCCTTCCCAAGGGCAAGAACATTGTTCGGTGCAGGCGGATTCTCTTCAGTCTTTACACAGAGGACCACATCATCGACACTCTTCTTAGGGGACCTTCTTATCCTCACTTCTTTCTCTCTCTACTCTGGGGGATGATCATTGTATGTGGGTACCTCATCAGGCCAAGTTACCAGGACCCACTTATTCTTCTCCAGTTTTCTTGAGTGAGTTTCTTGTCTCTCTTTTTGGGGGGATTTTTTTTACACTGGGTTTTCTCCTTTTACTCTATCTTTGTGAGAGATGCATTATACGTGGGTACCTCATCACCGGGACCCACTTTCCTTTTTCACTGCCCACCTAAGTTGTGCTTATGGGGGGTGTTAGTGTAGGATATTCATTTTCCTTGTATTTGTTTATTTACTTGGAGCTTTCCTACACTCATGGGATATGTTTTCTTAGGTGTACAATTGTGTCACAGTTATTTTAGCTAGTGGTAATTAGTTACCTTGACCAGTTCTCTGTTGGAGTCTATTTCGGCTATGGAGGTATCACTGTTCTAGTACAGAGGTTATTTACCACTTCTAGGAGGAGTTACTACATTCACCTCCTATATGTACATCACTTGCATCATTCTATGATAAGGAGCATTTGAGTTGATTTGGAGCCATTCTTGCCTTATGAGTTCTTAATCATATTGCAACTTATTGTTAGTTATTATCATTTCCGCAATCACTCATGCATTCATTTTTCATCAGAGATCCTCTTGGAAACTCTAATATGGTATCAACTCTACTGTCAATATCACTAATTGTGTGAAGTCAACTCTATTGTCAGTATCAGTTAGTGAGAGTTATTCACCACTAATCTAGGTGGTAGTTGCACTTTCCTCCTCTGATACATGTACATCACTTGCATCATTACATGATGTAGAGCATTGAATTGATTTGGAGCCATTCTTGTTTTTTTGCATTTTATCTCATTGTTCTTCATAACTTGAAGATTTGTATGTGTGCGCTTAGTCTTGCCTTTGTGCAATTCATGTCTCACATTTCTTACTTGTGAACTCTTTGATTTAGCGGATCCCTGGCATTCCCAATAGAAACATATTAAAGCAATATAAAAACCGGCTCGTCGGAGCTGTTCAGTAACAAACCAGCCAATTTAGTACGGAATTGGTCTGAACTAGCCAGTTCCGCTTTGAACTGGCCCGAACTGGTCATAGACAAAAAAGGCAGCAATAGAAATGAAAAAAATGTGTTTAAAATTAAATCCATCTTTCCAACTAGCTTTATTCAACCTTGAACCCTGAAATAATGTTATATAAAGACCCCACCCCCCCACTCTATTTGCTTCACACTTCTCTCATTGAGCATTTGTCAAGGTTTGGAGTTTGTGAAGCTACATTGAAGAGTTTGATTTGGGCAAGCTTGTAGCTTGTTTGGCATTCCTTGTGGGCTACTTGTGGTGGATTTGGCATATACATTAGGAGGCTATAGCCCATCTACAAGCTTGGAAGATTTCTTGACCAGATTCTTGTGCCAATTGAAATTGATCTCTATATCGCCTATAGCATGTTGTTTTTTGGACTCTAGAGGCCATCTAGAGCCTCATTGTTTATGTATTTTGCTTCAGATATGTATTGCACTTGGTGTCATTTTGCTATATTTACCCTTACATGGTATATACATGAGCAAACTTTGTATATTTTGTCTCTAATTGTTTGGAATCTTTATAATATATTATTTTCATTGAAATTTTAATATTTTATGTATTTTTAGTAAACCAGTCCGAGTCCAGTTGGACCCTCGGTGTGTTTCAGCATTTCACCATAAAAGTGAAGCACAATGTCAACAGAGAGAAAGGACTTATCCATCATATCTTTTTATGAAGTTTAGATGGAAAATAGTGAATACTTTGGTCAAACTACAATTTCTGTAGACTTACATTCAATCAAACTCAGATGCAGCGATCAATGCTTGGTCAACGGCATAATTTTCAATCAACATAACAAGACTAGAGCTCAAACAGGCTGTACAAAGTCAAAGGTGTCATTTCTGTCTCACGACAGCAGTCAAAATTGGCAATTAAAAAGAAAGTCAATGCTGGCTCAAGATAATATTGATCATCAAAGAGATCAAACCTATAACAGGTTCAAATCTCTGGTCAATGGTGGTCATTTTTCAGCACTGGTCAAGTATGTCTCTTCTGCCTTTCACCTCAATCAAAATTATAGTGCCATGTCCAAAGTGGTGCATTACATGTACCTTAAACATTAATAAATGCATGCAAGTACATGCTAACGTCATGCAGGGTAGAACTATTGTCAATTAAAAATCAGAATTTCATGTGTAGGTCAGGTAAGAGAGAAATCGGGGGTTGAAGCAGTTTGATCTGCTTTTTTTACAATGTCATATATACTATGATGAGTTATAATATTGTTAAAAATGATGTCACGATAATGCCAGCATGCTGTAATTTTGCTCCATGTCTTCTGAGTTAGATTTTGCCCCTGGTTTCCACCTTCGAAATGTCTTACATCATCTTGAATATGTATTACACTTCTTGATTAAGTAAAGACCTGCTCTAGACAGTTACTAACACCAACAACCCTTCACTTTCTGCCTCAAAGCATGTGAATAATTCATGTTGCAACTATACCAAAATCCCATTACGAAAGGTGGAAAGGAAGCAATTTATAATTCATTATGATAATTGACTCCTAGCTGAGGAATAAATGAATTACTAAATTGTGGAGACTGCCATAAGTTTACCCACTCACAGTAAAGTTATCACATTCATATATATGCAAGTATGTTACAGGTTGTGACCATCGAGCCGCCATAGCTGAGTGTCGATTTCTTTGAATATTTTGTCCAAAACATCCATACCCACGATCTTGTTCTAGTGGATCCTCGTTAAGCCCAACATCAATAGGTTTGAAGGTATCTGCAATAATAACAACTACATTTATAAAAAGCTTATAAGACGAGAAATTCCCACACTTCTTCTACTAGTTGATATGAATACTAAACACATCACCAAGTAAGACACTGGTTCAAGATTCATGTTTTGCAATTATACAAAAGCCTCAGTCATCTTACATGATTCAGTCAACAACAATTACTTTCTTTCCTATCTGCAAAGCAAGGCAATATAATATAACCTAAATGGATACGTTGCATATTACAAGTACTCATTCAAAATAAATTGTTCATTAGTGGTTGCAGATATTCTGCTAGTGGTAAATATAACCATTCCAATACATTGGTGTAAACTGTAAACACTAACCAAGTAAGAACAATAATACATTGTCAACCATGTCATCTTTTAGCAAGGACTACCTCCTTTTAATGAGGATGAATATGGTAAAGAATCACACGAGTTACTAAGGGAGGAAGAAGTTATGTATATAGTAAGGACTGCCTCCTTTTAATGAGTAGGAATATGGAAAAGAATCACAACAGTTAATAAGGGCGGAAGAAGTTTTATATGAATGAAGAAACAAATGTATGGCTGGAACAAAACTCAATGTAGAGATTTCACAATGCCATTGAAAAAATTAGGTAAATGATACGTAATTGCTCAAGATATTCCTAAGACATCACCTATATGGATCTTGAGAGGAATTCAATAAGATAAATTAACTAGTAATGCAACATCAATTATCTATGCTGCTTACAAAAACAACCAGCTCCATGCAACTAAAATCCATGCTAACAAAATTGAAGAAATCTACTATGAGGGAAGCAATTCACCTCCTAGGCAGACCACTGTCGGAGAAATGGATGCTGATGTCTCAGGAGGTCAGGAGATTATCCAACTAAAGGGAAATAAAATTCCCAAAGGCTTGGTATCTCTCGAGGAAATGTTTGATAAGCATGATCAGATGCTTAAGAAAAATGAAGAAAATGAGGAAGGCTCTTCCTCCGACACACAATTACTAAATTTGGGAGCCGGCAATGATCCCAAATTAGTAAATCTGGGTAAGTGTTGTTCAGAAGCTGAAAAGGAAGCTTTCACTAAGCTTCTTATAGAAATACATGGATGTTTTTGCCTGGTCCTACCAGGATCTAAAAACCATATCAGCCTGCGGAAGTTCAACACTACATCCCACTTAAACCAGAACAGAAGTCTTTCAAGCAGAAGCTGCGGTGGCACAACCCTACCATTTCAGGAACCATCTTTGCAGAAATCCAAAAGTTGTTAGATGCAAAGATTATCTATCCCATACATCATTCGGAGTGGTTGGCCAACATAGTTCCTGTAAGGAAGAAGAGTGGCGAGATTAGGCTGTGCGTGGATTTCCGCAACCTTAATCAAGCTTCATTGAAAGACAACTACCCCATCCCCATCATGGATCACACCCTGCAGGTGGTCACTGGATCTGAGATGCTTTCCATGCTTGACGGCTTCTCAGGATACAATCAAGTCAAGGTGGCCGAGGAAGATCAATACAAAACGGCGTTCATCACACCTTGGGGAACCTTCGCATACCAGAAGATGCCGTTTGGCCTGATTAATGCGGGTGCTACATTTCAAAGGGCTATGGATCTAGCCTTTGCTCATCTCAAAGATATAAGCATAGTTGTGTACCTAGATGATTTGACAGTCTTTTCCAAAGATAGAAGCACGCATATTTCAAACTTGGAAGAGGTCTTCATACAATGCCGCAAGCATGGTATTTCTTTGAATCCTAAGAAATCTATCTTTGTTGTAACCGAAGGAAAGCTGCTTGGGCACATTGTTTCCAAAGAAGGAACAAAGATAGATCCAGAACGTGTCAAATCCATTCAGACATTGCCTTTGCCCACATCCAAAAAAGGAGTTCACTCTTTCTTTGGAAAAGTGAATTTTCTCAGAAGATTCATTCCTGACTTTGCTGAGCTAACCCGTCATATTTTGAATATGATGAAGAAGACACAAGATTTTAAATGGAGCAGCGAAGGGAAGGAAGCTTTCGAGAAAATCAAAGAGGCCTTGTCGAAAGCCCCAGTCTTGGTTTCCCCTGACTTCAGTAAAGAATTTATTCTTTATTGTTATTCTTCCGAACACACCATGTTAGCAATTTTGATGCAGAAAAATCAAGAGGATGCAGAAGCTCCTATTGCTTTCATGAGTACGCCTCTTAAAGCCTATGAGTTGAAATACACTCCGATGGAAAAGCACGCATATGCAGTGGTGAAGGCGTGCAAAGCATTCAGGTATTATATTCTTTCCTCACACACTGTGGTTTTGGTTCCAGATACTGCAGTTAAATCCATTCTTACTCAGCAAGAGTTAGGATTATTGAGAGGCTCATGGGTGACAAAAGTTCAAGAATATGACCTGGACATTAAACCAACAAAGCTAGTCCGAGGAAGAGGTCTGTGTGAACTAATGACAGAAATGAAAGCATCAGTACCTGAAGCAGATCAGGATGGGATAGATGAAGATTTACCTGCAGTACTTTTTATAGATCTGGTAGAGGAGTGGTACAGTAACATTGCTTACTTTCTGACGTATGGAGAATGCCCAGATCAACTTTCCAGAAAAGAGAAACGAACAATCAAACTTAAATCCAAAGATTTTGTTCTTTGGGATAATGGTTTGTACAAGAAAGGAATTGATGGCGTATTTCTCAGATGTGTGGACAAAGCTCAACAGGATCAGCTACTACAACAGTTTCATGACATGGCTTGCGGTGGTCATTTCTCAGCCCGAGTCACTGCACACAAGATCCTCAGAGCAAGGTATTACTGGCCCACCCTTTTTCAAGATACTGCAGAATGGGTAGCTAAGTGTCAAGCATGCCAACATTTTGTTGGGCGTGTGAAATTGCCTGCATTACCTCTAAAACCCATTGTGATTGAAGAACCTTTCCAACAGTGGGGTATGGATTTTATTGGAATGCTTAACCCAGCTTCCAGTGCCGATCATCATTACATTCTAACAGCTACTGATTATTTCAGTAAGTGGGTAGAAGCTATTCCTGTGAAGACTACCACTTCCGCCGAAGTGTGCAATTTTATAAAAGAAAATATTATTGTCAAGTTTGGCGTACCCATGCAAAATTGTAGCAGACAATGCTCCGAATCTTTCTTCTGAGGAGTTGGTGGAATTCTGCTACACTTATGGGATTCAACTTGTTCATTCCTCAAACTACTATCCACAAGGGAATGGTCAAGCTGAATCTAGTAATAAGAACTTGGTAACTATCATGCGCAAGCTTGTAACAGAGAATCAAAGGACTTGGCATAAAAAGTTGTTTGATGCATTATGGGCCGATAGAATCACACCAAAGAGGGCAATAGGCATGTCCCCTTTTCAGCTGCTATATGGTAGAGACACAGAGCTGCCTCTCACCTTGGAATTGCCTGCCCTACGACTTTCTAAAGCCCTGGAGGATTCCACATTCACGGATGCTATTGATAAAAGAATCATGTACCTGACTGAACTGAGGGAAGTACAAACTCAAGTTGCAGATAGGTTGACAGAACATCAAAGGAAGGTGAAAGTCATCTTCGACAAAAAAGCCAGGGAAAGGAAATTTGAAGTCAATGACTGGGTCCTTCTATGGGACAAAAGAAGAGAAACAAAAGGCATGCATGGAAAGTTCGATTCACTATGGAAAGGGCCTTTTGTGATCAAAAAGATCGCCGGAGCAGATAGCTTCATTCTTGCTCATCAGGATGGAGTTGAGTTGCCGTTGCCTTTCAATGGACAACACTTGAAGCTGTTCCGGACATGAGAAGCAAGGTAAAACCTGTATGTACATAAATAAATTTTTGTTTGTTTTTCCTTGTTTTGTCTTGTTTTGGTGTTGTGTTGTGTTGTTTTCGTTTGCCTGACCCCGTGCCCAAAAGACAAGATGCGAAACTAGAGATGCTGGGATCTCATCTTTTCCCATTGTCATTCTGACAAGAGAAAAAGATGTCCACAGACAGAGCCAACTGGTGTCACTCAGATTTCACCCTGAAATCTGTGACTACCCTATCCGAAAAAATTTCGTACTTTTAAAATAACGGGTCGTTTGTTGTTTTTATTGCCTGAAAGTTCTTGTATTGCGTCAAGATAATCCCAAAGAACCATATTAGCCCTTTTCGCCAAATACCCAGATGCCCAAAATTGTTTTATTCTGTCGTCGGGATTTGTCTGCGGGAAATTTGTATTTAATTATTTTGAGCCCCGTATGAGGCTATTTGCGCTCTGTTTTAACTCTATTATGAGCGAATATGTTATTATTCCTATGTGCCAGAAGGATTTTAACTTATTTTAAGTTTTGGGCTTTATTTGTAACTTTTGGCAATTTTTCGTGTTTTTGTGGTGTCCCGTTTTGTTTTCTGTGAAATTTCTCTGGAGCAATTCCCTCGCCGGGTAAGCCCGATTTTTGGCCTGGAGCAGCTGGAAAACATACACGCACATTATGCCCGGAGGAAGTCGTCATCGGAGGTCTGGATCACTGGGAAAAAGCGAAGTCGTGCACAGAAAAGCCCCTGCGGGGATGGGCGCATTTTTGGAAAACAAAGGATTTAAGCTGCGATGGGAAAAATATAAGCCGCAGGCAGGGTGGGAATTGTATACCTGCCTGGCACGGTACTTTTTCCCGTGTTATAAAAGTCACTGAGGCTGCAGGCAGGTGGGAATTTATTGCCTGCCTTGCAGGGTAAAAATTCCCATGATATAATAAAAGGAAAGTGACTTAAGTGAAATCATGGGATTTTAGTGCCTGCCTTGCAGGGTAAATAATCCCATTGTCAAAGTCAAATCACTTAAGTGGATCACGGGATTTTGGTGCCTGCCTGGCAGGGTAAAGAATCCCATTATGAAAAAATTCTTAAAAATAGAATTACATGTGCAAAAAAGTGCGCCCCCTTTGGTGAGAGATTAAAAGGATTAAATTTGATTATTTTTATTAATCTTTCTTCTCAAAAAGTGCGCCCAAGCTTGGAGGAGGTCAAAAAGTCAAAGATGGAATAAAAGAAAGGGATTAAATGCATTAAATTTAATTTATTTAATGGCTGCCCTCTTCCTCTCAAAAAGTGCGCCCCATTTGGGTATTATTTAATGTTTTTTAAGGCATTAAAACATTAAATTAATTTCTATTTTCAGTGGCTATGGTCAAAGCACACTGTGGAGCTTGAGTGAAGTGTTGTGTGAAGGATTAAATTGGATTAATTTAATTTATTGGATGGCTGTCCTTAAACATGCTATTTTTAAAAGAGAAAATCATGATTTTTAATTAATTAATTGCCTTTAATTGTTAGGGCAATTATTAATTATAGAATTGTGAAGGTTATATAAGCATGGGCAGCCATATGGGTGAATAATTTAATTCACAGGTAAAGAATTGCAGCCAGGAGGAAAAGTGCGCCCCATTAGAGGAAGGATTTTGTTCAGACAAAGTGCTAACAAGGCTAAAAGCTTCCAGATTTGGCGCATGCTTTGGAGGAGGTTGATCTTTGTCTGCATAGTTGTTTTCACAGGTGTTACAGGAGCTCAGGTGTTGATTGAAAGGATTCATGCTCTCTTTATGTGCAAATTAAACACCAATTTTTGGGGCAGCAGGCTTGAAAAGTGCAGATTTTTATAATTTAAATTCACTATTCATGCTCCGGTGGCCATTTTTGTCTGAATAAATTGCAGGAATTCATTACAGGTGCTTTACAAAAGAAAATGAGTTTTTATCAATGTCCAATACATTGCAAATATCCTCCGAATCTGAAGAATTGTCCAGATCTGCACCAGTATTGAAGAAATCCGGCCAAGTTAGAAGAAAAAGAATTATTCAGACGAAGATAGACAAAGCCATGGCGAAAGGAGATGAAAAAGAGAGCACGATGGATTCATGCATTGCTTCCAAACTTGCAGACATAGGAGACACGGATCTAGGCCCAGAACCTCTTTCTGATTTGATTGATAGATCCAGAGCGGGAAAGACTTCACTCATGCGTGCGGTCAAAAGTAGCGGAATTATCCGAGCTGCAGCTTTCCCATGTACAGCCCAATTGCCAGAGTTCGTGATGGAGTGTGCTAGATCTTATCATCCTTCATCCAGATCAGTGCGTGATGTTGCGGGAAAGACAATAATTCGTTTGGATGCGGAGTTCATCAATTATTGTCTGAAGATTCCAGTGCGAAAGGTGGTGACTTCTATTAGCATTCAGGATGCTGACAGTAGATGGGAGAAACATAGAGCTGATTGCGTGAGCATAATGAACAGCCGGTTCATGAAGAAGCCTAGATCCCCTTCAAAGTTCCCGAGAACTCTTCCACGGTCCAATTTGGTGCAGGAGGCAGATGATGTCGTCAAATTGCTATGCAGGTTGAATGGCGAAGCGAATGCCTACACTTTCCGTACATGGATGTATGCTTTCATCAGGACCATTGAAATCAACAAGGTTGATTCTATAATCAATTGGTCGGAAATTATTAGCAGCAACATCGGTGAGCAGCTTCGGAACGTGAAGCGTACTTTCAGCTTCAAGATGACTTCATACTTGGTGTATGCTGCAGCTTCACAGGGTGTCTTTTCCAAGCTGGATAGATGTGGTGTTCTTTCCAAGGACCCCATTTTCGAGTGCTACCCACAGCTTACTGTACCTGCGTGCGAGAAGGACTTCAAAGTGATCAACGATGACTTCTTCTACGATTTCATCTGCAGGCTAGACAAAGACTTGAAGACTCACAGGGTAAGCAAGGAAGCGTGGGAAGCAGTGTCCAAGATTGGCAGTTTATTCATCCAGTTTGCAGATTTCACATACCTCAGGGTTACGGGCTTTTCTGGAGAACCAATAAAGATGCCCAGGTATCCGAGTGATAGATTGATCGCCATGGAGCTGAGCAGGCAACTTGTGGAGTTACACGACCTTCAGTCGAAACGGCACAAGTCTACGGGCTTCTTCCCAATCACTGTGGGATATTACAGTTGCATCAGCATTCACAGAGCTCGAGGGATGGAAGCGCAAATGTTATCCGAGTATGAGCAAGAGTTCTTCCCTGCACGGCTTAACTTCGATCCATTTGGAGTAGCCAGGAAGACAATCTCCCAGGAGTACGCACATGTGCCTTCGTTAGAAGATTTCTGGATGAAGTGCAGAAGTGAGTACGAGGTTAGAAAGAAAGATTTCAGCAGGCTATCAGCAAAGCAAGTGTTCGATTTTGGATTAGCGCGGATACCTGCGGATCTTAAAGATGATGGGAACGTGGTACTTGACACTTACCATCAAATGGGAGGAGATAAAGCTATACTGCAGGATAACAATGGAGGCTGCCATTCAATTGAAGAAAGATCTGGAGCTGTGTTGGTGAATACTTCGAACTGGCTGCTGACGAAGGGATACTGCCTTGATGAAGTATTGATGAATCAAATCACGGGCAACTTCGGCGCAGGAGATTCCCTCAAGCGAAAGCATGAAGGAGAAAGCAGCAGAAGGTCCGAGAAGTTGAAAGTAAGACTTCAAGAGAAAGAGAAGACCACTTCTACACCATAGTTTTGACTCCGACTTCACCAACTATTGCACCGCAGCAGCAGGACGCTTCCATGCCTTCATTGAATCCGGCGACGTTCGTCTTCTCTCCTCAGCCACTTCGTTCATCACCCGTTCCAGAGGAGATGTTGAAGCTGCAGATGACGGAGTTCGAAAGAGCTTTGTCCTTGGATGTTTCAGAAGATGGCAGCCATAACACTGTGGCACTTTCTGACGGAGAGGATGCAGAGCGGGAGATGGTAGTGCACTCAGCGACTTCTCACTCCCCGAGAAGTAACTTCTCGGAATGGTTAGCTTTGCAGTTGGTTCCGGAAGCAAGAGTAGAGATGAACTTAGAGGAGCATGACTTGCAGCTACTTCAGGATCTGAGCAGAAGAGACAGAAGGCCTAAAGTTGCTAAAGCAACTTCTAGGTTGATCATCAAGGATTCGGGAGAGAAGTTTGCTGAGATATCAATTCCGGCGGAAGGAAAGATAGAAGAGGAGCTCACGGCAGAAGATGTGACGGTGACCAAAATACCACTCGGTCAAGCTACCACTGAAGGATTGAAGCAGGACACGCAGACATTGATGGATGCTTTGTTCCTTAGGCTTGACAGTGAAAAGGCGGAGAAAGAAGAGCTGCAGAAGCAAATATCTCAATTATGTGAGATCATAGCCAAGGTTGCTAAACCTTCCATTCAGCCCATTTCAGAGCAGGTGAGTGATCATCTTATGCAGGAAATGGAAGATGCAAGCAATCAAGTAAAGGCTATTGACGAATGGAAGGATCTGATTATTCGTCAAGCTTCTGTGCAACTTGGGGAAGTGCCAGCCCGCCTAAAGGTTATGAACGATGCAGCAAATCAACTAAAGCAACTGATGGAAAGCATAGAAGGCATGAATACAGTTGCAGAGAGTAACCTGAGTATTTTGGCCGAGATCAACAAGCTGCCGGGAGATGTATTGGTTGCAGAACAAATTGTACCGGATGGATCAGTCGAGAAGGGGAAGCAGCTAGAGTTTGCAGTATCTTTCCGTTTGGAGATCTGCAGAGTTTTGCTGAAAAGGATGCAGGCGCTTGAGAGTAGAACATCAGATTTACCAGACAGTATCATTTCTTTCACTGAGGAAAGAGTGGACGGAGGTGTTACTTCATACGTGCGGATTGTTTCTAACGAGGTGCCTAATTCCCTGGAAGGTTCTCTTCTGATGGTGCAAAAGAGAATTGATAAAGCTACCAAGCCTTTCACGATGAATTCTATCAATAGATTGGTGGCGCTGCAGGCAGACATTGCGAGGTTTGGGCCGAGTTTGGAAGAGGTGGAAGCATGCAGCAAAGTGTTGAATGAAGGGTTGCTGCAGTTCAGGACAGAGAAGGAAGCAGTGGCTAAAACAGATGGAAGGATGCTGAATTATATGTTCGACAAGTATATCAGATATCAGAACAAGAAGAAGATGTAAACATTACAGCTGGCATGACTTCTTCTATTCTTTCTTCTTCTATTTTCTATGTTCCCGGATGAAATTGTAAAACTTCTAAGTTATTGGTTTTGCAACCATTACTTGAAGTCATGTGGAACCATTCTATTAGTTAAGTGATACATGTGTCACTTAAGAAGAAGTTAGTTGAGGATGATTGCCAAATGTCATCTTTACTTGTTGTTCATACTTTAGTTCAGTTTGAGTCTTCTATTTGTACTTTCCCTCCTACATTCTATAAGTAGGAGAAGAACCTCCGGGTTAATGATCAATCAGAATTTGTAAGCAGCAATCTTGTGTTTTAGACTTTGTGCTGAACCCCTGAGAGCAACTTGAAGCAGAGGAATACAAAGGAGCAGGTTTCCGGAGAACTTTGTGTCACGGTGTACTTTGTTTCTTGCTTTGAATCTTAGATCTCTTGATAAACTTTGTGTTATTTTAGATCTGGATCTAGAGCTGCCTTTGCTTTATAATTTGTGTGTTCATATCTATTAAGTTTCTTCTATGTGCATGCAATTAGCTCTGTTATCTACTAATTGGGATGCACATCTTTCCCATTTCTTCTCTGCATTTCCTTTACTTCTTTCATCTATAATTCTCCTTTCTTAAACAGCTGCTTACTTGCTGCAAAACTTCTTAGTTATGGTTCATGAACTAAGTGGTTAAAGTAAAACCCCCTGATAGATAATAACACATTTATATTGACAAATCTGACACGGGAGTCTCGACCGGATGGGGGTAAGTGAGGGATGGGGTTATCTCGGGATGGCAAAATCATTCCCAAATTTTGGGGAGGACAGGGGGACGGTTTTTCAGAATAATACATAAAAATTACATATTTCAATATTTTAACTTGTTCTAATGACATTTAGGGATTTAAACTGTATTTAATGTATTTTAGGTATTTTCAAGATTATAATTTGATGTTCTTGGCAAAAAAAACAGTTTTTAAAAAGTAAACACATCAAAGAAACTTTTGAAAGATTTAAAAAAATTGGGGATGTCCCCTCCAAGTGCCCAAGTCCCCGAAACGTCCGAGACGTCACCAAAATCTAACACTGAAAATAATTCAATTAATTGCCCATTTTTGAAAATGCCTTACTATTCATCTGTTATTCATCACCCACCTTCCCTCCATTTCCAAATTTATCTTACTATTTATCACCTATCTGTCCCACTTTCAAAATTCATCACTATTCACCTACTTGATTTTTCATTATCCTTAAGAGAAATTTATTAGCCCCCTTCACTAATCACATTCCAAAACCCTGTAAATACACCCTCTACCCTCAAGCTAACATACAATTTCATGAGCATAACCTCATTATGCCCATTGCCCCTTTGGTTTCCGTCAAAGCATTTTTGTGCCTAAAATTCCCTCTCCATTTTGCAAAGCAACACAACGTTGTCAGACCAATCTCACACAATGGAGAGCATACTTTGGGGCACCTACATCTTAAGCATCCGTGGACAAATCCACTTGATAGCCTGATCCGAGGTGCATGGTAAAAAATAGCATAGTTGCTTTAGTTTATGACGTATTTGTTCGATTTCTAGTTTATATTGCAAATTTTCATTGTGCACACAAGGAAACAAGATAGACCGACGTCTCGGTACCCCTCTATTGCCACTCCCAAATGTCTGTCCAAATTTTGCTAGATGATATTTTACAGCTTGTGAAGAAGGTTTTGACAAGCTAAAATTTTATAATAATTTGTCCAGCCACAAACTTCTTATCAAATAAAAGACTTCAGAGCTTAGAAACAAATCTCATATTTTGTGGGCATGTACTAAATATCCATGCTCAATCATACATATTCATGTTGAGGCTCTGTAAAAAATGCTCCATGCCCCTAATTTCATTTTTTAGAAATTGGATTCGGTGTTAATGCCATGAAATCATATTTGCAGTATTATCAGATTATTCTCTCCCGAGTTGATTGTCCGTAATTATAATAATGGGTAATTTCCCTGCATGAAAATTAATATGAAAAAAAACTACCATCATTGTGTTCAATACCCAAATGCAAAATTGGTTTTTTTCTACATCAATTAAACATGAAAAAGAATAATATCAGCGCTGAGATGCATGATTGCTAATGGGAAAAATGAAAAAAAACAATTATCAATGTACTATGTGCCTAATTGCCGATAGGTAATGTCAAATATAACAAATATCAGTGTACGCTGAGCCTAATTGCTATTGAGTGTTTTCCATGCATGAAAACAAATGTACAGGAGAGAAATGAACCTAAAAGAGAACGTATCCTGTTAATGGCCGCATTTGAAGGTGCGGGTCCAGATGCAGAGAATGTCTTCTTGCATAGATCGAAAAGCGTCTGCACTAAGCTGGTTGGCTGCATTCTGTTAACTGCTCGGTTCAGGAACCTCTTTAGACTTTGTTTTGCTCCGGTTTTGGGATGAGGGACACAGTTAGAAGGTACCATTGCGGGCACAAGATTGGAAGGCCATATTCTTTCCCGATGCCTCGCTGAGGGCTAAGGTTTTAAGCTCCCTAAAGGTGAAAAAGGGGCCCAAAAGAGAACTTAGGCCGTATGGTTAAGTATTTTGTTAAGAACAAAGCTTGTCGTCTTTGGAGCCCACAAAGCATATAAGAACGTTTAAGCGAGAATTTTAGGGGACCGAAACCGTAAGTATCAATCTACAAGCTTTAGCTGTTGGCATTCGAATAATAAAGGGGTAATAAAGGGGTTCTATCCTATTAGTATTTTTATTGAAATGAAAGATTTTAATGACGTAAATGAGATTGAAGAGTTTAACAATTTTAGATTCTTTTCAATATCAAATTTTTTACTGTAGATTTTGAGCACAAAACCCGTGATCTTTTCAAGTCTTGTTTCTTCAAATAACTTATTTAATTTATCCAACTTGAAGTCATTTTCGTACTGGATATGACTATCATCATAAGTTGAACACTTTGTGATGAAGTGTCATTCTATCTCTACCATTCCTTTGTTGCAGAAAAGACAAGTTCTCATTTCCCAATCATCCTTAGGCATAGTCCATCTATCGGTTTCACATTGAAGATGATGCAATCCGGTCCTTAGTTGAGCCAATAAAATCCTTGTTTTACCCTTGGTAGTTGCCCCTAGATAAGCTTTTTCATTGTGCTCCCAAGTAGGGTTAAATTCTTTGATGTAGTATGCTTTCTTTCGACCAATCTACTATGTCCATATGGCAGTCCTAAATTTTTCTAACACATAGTTTTTATTTCCCTGTTGTTGTTAAGACACTCCTGAAAGTTGATGCCTCATTTGTTCACCCATTTGTTGTTTTGCTTCATCCAAGTTTTCTTTTTACGCACTAATTTTTCCTCCACGACCATATTGAGCCAGCGGTGATTACCCATGCTTTCAACATTTTTCAGATAACTTGGCAACCGAGTTATTGTCGATGCTTCCATCGGAAAAGTACCAGTTTCAGCTAACAGGATCTCATAAGGGACTATTAATTTGATTTTAAGAGTGCTTGTGATTAGATGTTTCTAGATTTTCTCTATTTGTCTCCACCATGATTTGACGTGTTACTTCCCCATACTTCGCAACCATAAAGGGTAACCATGATGACTAGCAATCCAAAAAGGGTTTTCTTAGTTTTCCAGTCCCAAAGTTCAATCGTCCTACACCTATTTTGAAGTAGGTAAGACGTTTCCAACCCCCTTGTATCTTTTTTGCTCTACAAGTCTCCCAACTAAGCTTGTGCAAATCAATCCCAAGATATTTGTATTTTGTTACAATTTCCAACGGGCTCCCCTTAAAAAGAAAGACTTTATTTCTCTTTCCTTTTTAAAGAAAAAATCATGACTTTGGTTTTGCTAATGTTCACTTGCATCCTGACTTCCTAGCAAAAGAGTTCTAAGGCTTTTAAATGATCCCTCGATCCTTGAGTTGTTTTAGAAATTAGAATAAGATTGTCGGCATATAAGAGTAACTTCACCACATAACCTACCAACTAGATGCCCCCTCCCTTGGTTTTGTTTAACCATTCTTCCAGCGTGTCAATGTATAAGCCAAACAAGGTGGGAGAGAGAGGGCAACCTTGCTCGACACCAATGTCACTACCAAAACATTATGACATACCCTCTTTGGTTTTGATTTTAGCTCTAACCAACTCATAAAGCCTATGCACTACTGCCCTAAACTCGTCTGGAATCCCAAGTTCCTCCATCCTATTCCAAAGTTTGTCTCTAGGTACCGTGTCAAAAGTTTTCTTAAAATCAACAAAGCAACAAAAAGTTGCCTCTCCTTGGGTGTCTCGTACCTTTTCAATCAAGTGCCTGAGAGTGATGCAATGGTCGATGGTTGAATGTCTAGGTCGGAAGCCTGCTTGCCCTTTTGCTCTTTTACCCTCTCTTTCGGCCCAACTTTTGATTCAACGTTATATCATGCCCCCAAAAATTTTACCAAGGAGAGGATTGACCATAATGGTGTGGTAATTGGATGGATTATTGATATCATTGCTTTTAAATAGATGAATAGCAACACTAATCGTCCACTCCAATGTGAAGCCATTCTAGTTGATCTCATTGAATATTTTTCTGATGTGGGGAGTGAGGACCTCAACACCCCACTTTAAAAATTCAGCTTGCAGCCCATCAATATCTTGTGCTTTACCACTTGTTATATTATTTATTCCATGTTTGATGTCTTCCACCAAGAAAAGCTCAGTCAAGGTATTAATCATGGGAGGAATATCCTTTTGTTGAGACCACTCATAGAGGATCCATGCATACTCTAACCATTGAGCGTCTGTGATATTGTTATCTGTGTTTTTCCTTTTGTTGCATCTCCCTCCAAAAGCCTTTGGGATTGTATTTTACAAGAGAAATTAATTCTCTCTTCCTCATATTCACATAGCTTTCTTTTTTGTATTGTACCAATTTCTCATATTTCTTTTTATTTTCTTTGTTCCTTTCACTTTCCTTCAAATCTCTCTTGATAGCCTTACATTCTTCATCATATCACGGATTCGTTGGAAAAGTATTTACAACTCCCTTTCTAGGCTTAGATCTTTTGCACGCACTTAATGTTTTGTGAATTAGAGGAATCAACAAATTACTGCACACATAGTCACTTGTCCCCTTGGTTTCCTTTCTCTCCATGTCATTTCTTGTCATCTGAAATTATTGCTCAAGGGCAACAATGAAGATTTCTTGATTTGCTTTATTTACAATGAATTTTCCTTGTTGTTGAGTTGTCTTTTGCATGTAGTGAACTTGTTTTCTTTGGTGCTGATTTGAGATGGTACCAAGCTTAATAGAGAGAGGTTTATGATCTAATTTTAACTCGATAAGACAATCCCCTATTTCAAACTCAATCAACCAAGAAATAGAGATTTGGGAGCAAATGACATAGTCCACTACACTTTGATCATTGTGTGTTTTGCACGTGATACTGCCTGATCTGGGCCAAGCCCTCGTGCCATTACAAATAACCATGTCATATAAGTTGCATAGGCCTAGAAGCTCAACCCCAAAATGTGTCACCCCTTCATTACCATTTGAGATATTATTTCCCAAATCTGGTCCTCTTCTTCACTAAGCCACAAAGGATTGACATCTCCACATTCTTCATTGCTCAACTAGAGAGATTGATTGTTTGCAATCCTCGCATTAAAGTCGCCCATTAAAATTTTTTCTCCTGAGGTATTGAACACAGAAATGTCTTTTTTAGCAAAGCATATGGATCTTCAGTGTCTAAATTACTTCGTTTATAAGTCTTTGAAATTTTTCGGTGAAGCACCATTACTGAGTTGAGATATCGGGATCATAGAGCATAATGTCATGAATTTAATCCACATTCATTCATTTGGGTGGGTGAGTAGATAGATATCCAAAAGCTTATACCCCAAGAATATACAAAGCAAGTGTAAGCATAGGTAAAGTCATGTCGAATAGAGTGAAAGAGATCAAAGCTTTTAGATCTATGATCATTGATAGTTAAGCGTCGAAACCTCTTAAAAGAGAGTCTGCACGGATGAAGAAACCCCCATGGTGAGAATAAAGGCCAATTAATCAGTCGTAAGCTTTTTCAAAGTTTAATTTCATGAAATGGTTTGACGTCAAGAAGTGTGGGCATATTTCATGCCTTCCGAAACAATTATGATATTATCTACAAAAAGTATGTTTTCTCGTAGTTGATAATTGTAGGAACAATATGGTAAAGTCAGAGTGTTAAAGCCTTTGTTTTTATCTTATAAAAGACATTCAATAAGGTGGCGAGCCTTCAACTTTTGTGAGTCTGGATATCTAGCCTTATATATGAATGAGATGTTACCCTTATTAATTACATTACCCAAATATTTTGCGATCAATTCTTCGATGTAGACATGTAACAGATTAAAACCAACAAATTGTCAACTGGTCTTAAGGAACTCATGATGAAAGCCATCAACATACGATGCTTTGTGTAGACACAAAATCATGCAATTGTGTACATTTCTAGGTCCTAATCACATACTACTACTCATATGATTCCTAAGTGAAAAAATTAATAATTGACAACTATCTTTGGCCTCTTTGCTTTGTTCCTAGTCTTCTTTTTGGTCTTACACACCTTACAACCCAACCGATATTTCACTTATTTATCTTTTATGACTCTAGACACCAGCACCCAGCCAGGATGCCAATGCCCAGGTGCCCTAGTCCCCTTTAGGCGCCCCCAACCTCTTTCTATCTTACTCGCTCTCTTTGGACCTCTTTTATATTTTGGACATCTTATTTTCTTATGGGTCGTTCTTTTAGTTGTCAATTATGAAATTCAAACAAGTGAATCATATAAATACAAAGATATGTGACTAAAATAAAGGACGAATCTCTAAGCATTTATTATCATCACGTAAGGTTGCATCCAAAGGCATTATAAGAGCATCAAATACATTCATCTAGCACTCGCTCAAGGGAAAAGGGACTGTATTTTATGCATACACTTCATAGGAGGGGAAGTTCATTTTTCCATCCACACATCTATTTACATTGGTGCATCTAACTATCGCTCGATATCACATGCACTTACACAAGGGCTTCCTATGACACGATTCTATCACAGACGCACAAGAACTACATAGAGTCTGAGATGTAGTGCAACACTTGGTCATAAGTTCACTCTATCGGGTGACTATCGAAGTCAGTCCAACTCCTTATTTACATCTTTCTTTTTTAGGATTTGATGTAGTTTGGGGTTTTGCTGGATATCCTTTGTTTTGCAGGTTACATGAGAATTCGACGATCATCCAACAACACACAAGTGACTAAAAGTGAAGGTTAGTGACACTTGTGCGACACCAAAAAACTCAAATTCCAAGCTCCTACGTAGTCACAAACGCCTAACAGAGGTCCCTGACGCCTAGGTGTTGTAGTTTTGTTCCATGCGCCCTAGTCCAAGATCATCCGGTAGTTCTATGATTTTCTGAGTTCGATTGCGACAATATGCTCCTCTTGTTAGCCATTCCTCCAGTCTAGAATACTTTGGAATCAATTATGAAATCAACTAAGCCTTTTACCCTCTCTCTTGCACTTAGGGTTTCATATTTCTTTAGCTTATTCCTTGTGTCAGATCTGTACTTTAGTTTTTATTTATCATACGTGACTCTGCAATCATGATTTCACAAATTCAATATTTTTGTTAAATCATTTGGTGAACCTGACTTCGAACACTCTTGGATCCTCATTTTTCTTCTCTTATCTAATATTCTTTCATGGCTCCTAAGATTCCTCAAATTTCTTTACATGATTTACTTCAAATGCATCCACCTTGCAAATTTTTTCTTCAAAAAACCCTAGACACTATGTATATCCCTAGGAATACGTCGCCTTCACAAGTAAGTGTCATCTTCAATCATCTTTCTGATGACTTTATTAGTCCTAATGTCAATCTATCCATTTGCAGATTGATTTAAGCTTTACATTCTTTATTTCAAGATAAAATTCAGGATATGGAATCCATGATCACATCTCTCACAACTGAAATTCAACATCTTAAGGTCATTTCTCAATCTAATGCTAGTTCTTCTTCTACATCTCATCCTTATTCTATGTCTTGTACATGTGCTCATATTAGTGAAGCCCAAGTCTTACCGCTCCCCAAACCTCTCAAGTTTGATTCAAATGCTAAGCAACAAGATATTCTTCCTCAACTCCTCACTTATCAATTGATTAACTTGCCATCTACTCATTACTATCCTCGTTATCAACTTGCACAATATCAAGGTCATCCATATTGCAATTATCGTCGAATTAATGAACATAATGGCAATTATTGTTATGATCTAAAACGAAAAATTGGCCACCTTAAACATTATGGTCTCATTTCATTTGTTACACAAAATGTTACATGTTCATCTCCAATTGCTACATCCCACTGGGTTCCTAAAATTTGATTCATATATGTCTAATGAGAATCATGTCATCACTTCTAATTTTCCTTCTTCGGTCACTCAAGCACAACCTACGCAACCCACTCCAACTAAGAAATCACCTCTCAAGGTTCTTCCTCTATCACCTCTTCCTACTAAGTCTTCTTTTGCATCACCAACTCCTAAGCATCCTCCTCTAAAAATCAAACCAACACCTCCTCCTCTCAAGCCTTCTACAACGTTATCAATCCCACATAAAATACCACCATTGAAGATCCCTCCCCATCATACTCCACTTCTGTTTCCAATTCATTTCATCAAACAAACTCTTCCTTAAACTGATGGCCAATACACATTTCAAACTCTGCCACCATGGTAAGGTCCTTCTCGCATCACCACATACATCTCCATCACTTAATAGTTGGGGGGCATTATAGCTTCTCCCCCCTTGCATTATTATCAAATGTTTCTATCATCTCATGCACTTGACGCTCCGCACTTAAATGTTTAATATTTCCTAAACATCATTACAGACCCTTTGATACACAACTTGTATCATCACCACCCTATGACACACTCTTGTGCTAAGGTTCACACTTGACTGTTGAGGGCATATTGTATCCATGAACCTCACACACCACACGTTTCACACCCCGCGCTTCATGATACATCTTTCTATTCTCACACATCATATTACCCTATGAAACACTCTAGTTCCATGGTTCATACTCAACTGCTAAGGGTCTAAATCTAAAATGAACCTCACCACATTCACACTCATTACGCTCTATGCTTCATTGATTTATCTATCTAGCGCACATTTTCAAACCATTTCTTGATAACGCACTCTTGTTATATGGTTCGTTCTTAATTGTCGAGGGGTATTTTACAAATGAACCTCATCTCATATTCATACACATCCACTTGAGGGGGCACATTGTTCCTATCACATTCACATTGCACATCTTTCCATCTCACTCATTCACAGCATGCTGCATATCTTGGTTGCACATACTCTTGTTTGTTTATACTAGTTACATGTACACTTTGCTTCAAATGCTAGACAAATACTTAGTATGTCATTATATTTATCATATACACATGCACATTCACTTGTTCTCTAGTTGTGAATGCAGACAATTTACAGATCTTTTCATGTAGCAGAGATACTTGGCATTGTACCTCTTACCAATCTTGTCAAGGCTTCTAGGGGCATCTACATCTACTTTCTTATACACTGCAGGTGTTGTTGTTTCATTTTATTTTACTTCCCATCCTCACTAGCACACTCCTCGTTCTATTGATCATACATCTTTTGACATACTCTTTATCCTTCTAACAAGCTAATGGGTGCTTCATATGCAACATTTGCCTTATAGGAACTATTTTCCACTATGGTTGTCTGTTAATTTTTTTGTCATTGTTTTCAATTGTTTGCAGGTTATGTCCTATGTCTTATATGTTCATTACTTCTATTCTTTTAGTTGCTTCATCACTGATTATCTTGCGCCATTGTGAGCAATATCCCATGTTTGAAACCCACTTTTCGCAGTCTAATTTGTCTGAGTTATTGCTTGTTTACATTGTCTTTTATAACATGTTTGTCATTTTTTCTACTAGCACATGTTTCTAGTCACTTTGTTTGCATGTTCCTTGGTTTTTACCATGCACATTCCCTCCCCCCTGTAGGGTATCAGTTTCATATTAGATTTTGGTCCTCTTCTTTGGGCCGCATCCTCTTAGTGACTTCACATGCACCTCGAACGAGGGGGCATACATTGGGTGAATTAGTCACCCCATACAACAACTTAGAGCCCCAGTACATGCCTACACATTATAGGAACATAATAATCTTTAGTTACAAAATGGCTTAAAAACTGACTTACGTCCTCAGTTCAACACAAACACTAGCGCCTAGACACTCCTGACCTTTCCTAGGTTCCTATGACTAGTGGCATTTACAGTTACTTTCTCATATAAGCACAATCAACAACAGTTCATAGAGTAGTTTTCACAATACAGGAACAATCCTCAAACAATCAGAATACAGTTTATCACATTTTTCTACTTAGATCGAACTAGAACAACGCAGAACTAAACACGGATCACATCATTTTCAATGGTGTATAAATTCAGGAAACAATCATGAAAGGAGAGTAACACTAGACCTCTCTCCTTAACACTCTTTGGTCATGGCATGAGATCACCCAAAAAACTCACTCTTTCCATGAAATCACCTAAAAAACACTCATGTACAATAGTTTTCAGGACATTTTTCTATCCTTTTCACTCGTTACGAATCAGATGCACACTTTCCTTTAATTACTTTTTCACATTGCTACGTACTTTTACATGTTTTTTAAAGAGTTTTCATAATACACAACTTTGACTACTCTTTCACTTTTCTTTTCCAGGTCTGTCCTTAATATGCAACAAGAAGCAACCCTTCAATAAGCTACAACAATAGGTACAACACGGTACAACTCATACGTTTCACCCCTAGGGTCACTTCCTCTTTCTTAGCTTCTACACTTCGTTTTTATCATTCCACTCTTTCACTTGTCTCTTCAGCATGCTTTCACCATCACATTCTACATGATTATCAGGTACACATCTCTTATCTACTTTATGTTATTGAGTGTTCACTCAACAACATAAAGTGGGGACAAATGTAGACAAAAAATCACGCACTTGGGTACATTTTTAGGTCTTAATAACATACTACTAGTCATATGATTTCTAAGCGAGAAAACTAATAATTGACAACTCTCTTTTGCCTCTTTGCTTCATTTCTAGTCTTCTTTCTGGTCTTACACACCTTACAGTCCAGTCGATATTTCACTTATTTATCTTTTATGACTCTAGACACCAGCACCCAGGCACCCTCATCCTCTTTTGGTGCCCCCGACCTCTTTCTATGTTACTCGCTCTCTTTGGGTTTATCTTTTAGGAATCTTATTTTCTTATGGGTCATCCTTTTAGTTGTCAATTATGAAATTCAAACAAGGGAAACATATAAATACAAAGTTATGTGACCAAAAAAAGGACTAAGCTCTAAGCATATATTATCATCACCTAAGGTTACATACAAAGGCATTCTAAGAGGATCAAAGACGTTCATTTAGAACTCACTCAAGGGACAAGAGACTACATTTTCTACATACACTTCATAGGAGAGGAAGTTCATTTTGCCATCCACACATCTATTTACATTGGTACATCTAGTTATCACCCGTTATCACATGCACTTACACAAGGGCTTCCTAGGGCACAATTCTATTACATATGCACAAGAACTACATGGAGTCTGAGATGTACTCCAACTCTCGGTCATAAGTTCACTCTATTGGGTGACTATCGGGGTCACTCCGACTCCCCATTTGTATCTTTCTTTTTTAGGATTTGGTGTAGTTTGGGGTTTTACAAGATATCCTTTATTTTGGAGGTTACAGGAAAATTCAACGATCATCCAGCAATATGCAGGTGACCAAAAGTGAAGGTTAGCGACACTCGTGTGACACTAGAAAACTCATATTTTGAGCTCTTATGCAATCACATGTGCCTAGCAGAGGTCCCTAACATCTAGGTGCCCTAGTCCAGGCTCATCTGAAAGTTCCAGGATTTTTCGAGTTCAATTGCGACAGTATGCTTCTTTTGTTCATCATTCCTCTAGTCTAGAATACTTCGGGATCAATTGCAAAATCAACTAAGTCTTATACCCTCTCTCTTGCACATAATGTTTCATATTTCTTTAGTTTATTGCTTGTGTCAGATATGTACTATAGCGTTTATTTATCGTACGTGACTTTGCAATTAGGATTTTAGAAATTCAATATTTTTGTGCTCAACGCTTCCATGTAGACCTATAACAAATTAAAACCAACAAATTATCAACTGGTCTTAGGGAACTCACGATGAAAACCATCAACATATGATGATTTGTCATTAGCCATACATCTCGCTGATTAAGCAAAATATGAATAAAAATGCTTAATATGATTTTTATTGTCGTAGTAAATGATTAATTAATTAAGTACAAAAAGTAATCTAAGAAAGCGAAGCTATAAAATATGAAACCCTAGTTGCAATGAGGAGATAGAAAAGCTTAGTTGATTCACTGAAATCCTGAACATGCAGAAAGCTGGAAAACTGGAAAATCTGAAGCACGGATTGTCGCAACGAAGCTTAGAAAGATGTAGATCTGGAGGAACACACTAGACAGGGGAGCCCAGAAAAGGGCAGGGGTGCCTGTGGGTGCCACAAACTGGTAGTGGGCGCATGTGACTGCGAAAATGCTTAGAAAACCATCTTTGACTGGCACAAGGTGGTCATTTTCCTTCACCTTTGGTCGCTAGTATGTCACACAATGTTTGTTGAGGTTGCTGGAAACCTGCAATAAAATAATGACCTGCAAAACCCTCAAAAAGACATCAAATCCTAAAAAAGAAAGATACAAAATGAGGGGTCAGCTTGTTAGCTATCAAACAAGTGATCTTACTATTGAGCATTGCACTACATTTTAGACCCAATGTAATTTTGTGTGTGTGTGTGCAGAATAGAGCCCTGGGTGGTTCTTGTGCGTGTCGCACTTGGATAACGAGCAAAGTAGCTAGATGTAAAGAAAGTTAAAATATGTGTGCATGAAATATAATAGATTCCCCTCCTATGAATAGTATAAAGAATAACACAGTCCCTTACCTTGAATGTATGCTAGAATGGATTCTTGAATGCTTTTGAATAGCCTTTGGACACAACCTTAGGTAGTGATAGCTAATGCTTTGTGTTTGGTCATTTATTATGATCACATAATTTTATATTTATATGATTCCTTTGCTTGAATTTCACAATTAACCCCAAAAAGGTTGACTACCTAAAAGATAAGATGCTCAAAAGGCTAGAAATGACCTAATAGATGTGAACAAAGTACAAAGAGGTTAGGGGCACCCAAAGGGAATGGGGCACCTGACGTTGGTGTCCTGGCTGGGCACTAGTGTCTAAGATGATAAATGTCAAGGTGTGAAAATACAAACTGGGCTAGAAAGGGTACAGGACCAAAAGTGGCAACAGAAAGAAAGCGAAGATGGCCAAAGACATGGGTTAATTAGTATTTTTCTTACTTAGGAATCATATGGATAGTAATATGCAATCAGGACTAGATAATTACCCAAAGTGTGTGATTTTGTGTCTACATTTGTCCCCACTTTATGTTGTTGAGCGAAAGCTTGATAACATAAAGTAGATAAGAGATGCATACCTGATAACCATGTAGATCGATGGCAATAAGTGTGCCAAGAGACAAGGAAAAGCGTGTAGTGATAAAAAGGTGAAGTGTGGATACTAAAGATGAGAAAGTGCAAAAAAGTGATGAGATAATGACCCTAGGGTGGAAACACATGTTGTAGATGTCGCCAATGTGTTGGTGTTCTGGTTGGGCACTACTGTCTAGGATGATAAAGGCTAAGGTGTGAAAATACAGACTGGGCTAGAAAGGGTACAAGACCAAAAGCGACAACAGAAAGAAAGCAAAGATGGTCAAAGACATGGGTTAATTAGTAATTTTCTTACTTAGGAATCATATGAATAGTAATATACAATCAAGACTAAATAATTAACCAAAGTGCATGATTTTGTGTCTACATTTGCCTCCACTTTATGTTGTTGAGCGAAAGCTTGATAACATAAAGTAGATAAGAGATGCGTACCTGATAACCATGTAGATAGACGACGAGAAGAGTGCCAAGAGATAAGGAAAAATGTGTAGTGATAAAAAGGTGAAGTGTGGATACTAAAGATGAGAAAGTGCAAAAAAGTGATGAGATAATGACCCTAGGGTGGAAATGCATGTTGTAGATGTCGCCAATGTGCCTATTATTGATGTTGATGTTTGTGTATTTGATGTTGTTGTTGATGTAGGATGGTGTTGACTACTGCTTCCCATACAGACAAACCTACAAAAGAGAAGAATGAATAAGTAGTCAAATACACATGTATATGTGTAAAAAGCATGTAAAGAAGTATGTAAAATGGAAAATGTGAAAAAGGAACATGTGCACTTGATCTATGATGAGGAAAGAGTGTAGAAAGGTTCTTGTAGATGTTGTAGAAAACCAGTTTTTTCAGGGGATCTCATGCCAATTATGATTGCTACGATTTTTTGGGCAATCTCACACCAATGATATGGAAAAAGTGTAGGGAGAAAAGTTTGGTGTCATCCTCCAACCTTTAACTGTTTCCCACAATGTAGAACGCCACTGCAGATGGTGTGTAAAAATCTGATCTGGTTTGACCAATTTTGATCCAATGCTAAAGAAGGAAATGTTGAATGTTGTATGTATGGTGGGTGTTAAGGACTATTTGCCATGTAAAATATGTTATGTGGAGTGTTGTAGATTGTGCAACACTGAATAATTTTGTGTAACTTTCCCCTGGTCACATGTGTCTAGGAAGGGTCAGGGGTGCCTAGGCACTACTGTCCAAGTCTGGGCTTTGGTGTCTGTGTTGTGTTAAGGACCCAAGTTGGGATCTGATCCATGTCTAATGTTGATGATTTTCCTATACTGGTACTGAAATTTGTTGTGTGATGACTCTAAATTGTTGTGTGGGGTGATTGATTCACCTAAATGATGCCCCCCTCATTTGGGGTGCACGTGTCATCGATGAAGGAGTATGCGGCCCAAAAGAGGACTGACAGTTGTGCTAAAGATTGTGCCCTGCAGGGGGGATGTTCTTGGTAGATACCAAGGCACACGAAAAAAAGTGGTTAGGAGACAAGTGTTAGTACAAGCAAACATGCATGTAAAATGTAAGTTGGTAAGCAATCAGACAATGTGTAAATGAAGACGCAAGAAGACAATGTAGACCGCGAAAAGTGGGTTTCAAACATGGTACATCACTCACGATGTCGTAAGACATCGTAAGACATTCAAGGTCATGTAGACCACAAGCAGACAAGTGTGCACACAAGACAAAGGACAAAGCCTGCAAACATTGGAAAACAATGATAAGCAGTGACAAGTAATGTAACAGATAACCATGGGAGAAAATAAATATGCAATACAAATGTTGCATATGAAACACCCATTAACATGTTAGAAAGATAAAAAGTATGTCAAAGTGTGTATAATCCGATGTAGTAATGTGTTATGAAATAAAATGAAACAACAACACCTGTAATGTACGAAAGTGGATGCCCCCCAGGAACCGTCGTGGGACTGTTAATAGGTATTGCGCAAAAAATCCATGTTGTGTTTATAGATATGTAGAATCTGTGATTACAACTAGAAAGCAAGTGAATGTGCATGTGTGTATGGAAATAAATAATGACATATAAGATATCTATCTAACATGTGTAAAAAAGTGTACATGTAAGCATAAGAAATAAAGAGTAAATGTGACCAAGATATGCAGTATGTTGTGGATGAGATGGAATGGAATGCAGTGTGAATGATAAGAGAAATGTGCCCCCAGAGCGAATGTGTATGCATGAAGTAAGGTTTATACATACCCCCTCAACAACCAATAATGAACTGTAAACAAGAGTGTGTCATCGAGAAATGGTTTAAATTATGTGTATTAGAAAGACATGATTATCAAAGCACAAAGCATTGAGTGAGTGAGTGAGTGAGTGAACGTGTGAGTGTGGTGAGGTCCATTTGAGATTCATACCCTCAATAGTCAAGTATGGACCGTGGAACTAGAGTGTGTCATAGGGTAATGAGTGCAATGTGTAGAAGTACAATAAATGTGTAGTGTGAATGCGTAGAGTGTGTAGTGTGTATGATGCACGATAAATCTTGCATAGAAAGAGATGTCATGAATACATGTAGTGCGTAGTGTGTAGTGTGTAGTGTGTAGTGTTCATGTATATAGTATGCCCTCAACAGTCAAGTGTGAACCAAAGCACAAGAGTGCGTCATTGGAGAATGACGATACTAATGTATCAGGATGTGTATGTTGTTTGTGAGAGACTAGATGTTAAATAATGAGGATATAAGATGTGCGTCGATGCAATGGGGGGATAAATAAGTGTGATGCCCCCTAAGCATGTAATTGATGGAGATCTAGTTGATGTCGCTAAGTGGATCAATATAAGGAGTAGCGTCCTTGACAAAAGTAATTGGACATTAAAGTAGTGATTGCTTAGAAGCCTTGAGAGGTGGAAGTCGAAAGAGGCCAGCTAGATCTTGTTGGTCTTACATAAGGTGGTTGTTTATTTGGAGTTTGTAGCGTTGTAGAATATTCGAGAGGTGTAAGAGTTATACTGATCTTTAGAGGAGGTTGCGTAGTTTGAATCGATAATGTTGTAGATGACTTAGTAGGAGGAGGTGATGTGAAACAAACCTTAAGAGGTGATTGCTTAGTTGGAATGGGTTGAATAGGCGATGCTTAAGTGACCAAAGAAGGCACATTAGAAGTGGCAACAAATGCTCATTAGACATAGAAGGAGCATATTTAGGAGCCCATTTGGATGTAGCATTTATAGATGGGCATGCAACAAAATGTTATGCAACAAATGAGATAAATCCTTGACGCTCAAGATGTTTGATTCTTCATTGTAGAGCATAGCAATCAGTGTCATTATGTCCATTGATTCGATGATAATTGCAATATGAACGACCTTGATATTTCACAAGCTAATGAGGAGGACAACAATGAGTGGATGACAAGGTAATTAATTGATGAACAATGAGTTGCGGAAGAATATCTTGTTGTTTAGCATTGATTACAAACTTGAGAGCCGCGGGGAGCGGCAAGATTTGAGGTTCACTAATATGAGCACATGTATAAGACATGGAATGAAAATGAGATGTAAAAGGAGAACGAACATGAGCCTGAGAAGCATCCTTAAGTTATTGGATTTCAGATTTAAGAGATGTAATTGTGGACTCCATAGCCTGAAATTTGTCATAAACTAAAGAACGCAAAGCTTGAATTGACTTCAATATGGGTTGATTGGATGGAGGATCACAAAGGCTTGAGTCATTGTTGATAGATGATGGAAAATAAGACTTAATTCCATAGTGGTAAGTGTATCTTTAGGAAGAAACATGTAGTGTGATAATCATTTTTGTCAGAAGAAACTTGACAGTGGTGAGGATGCATTTCAAGTAAATCCAGGACAAAGAGAATTTGAGAACTTTACGACCCATGATAGAAGGAAATTGATGTGATAAAGTATGATCCGAATGACGTGATTCGACGAGTTGGGTTCACCAAAATGATTAAGCAAAATGTGGATGAAAATGCTATGAAACTGCTTAATCTGATTGTTATTGTAGAAGTAAATGATTAATTAATTAAGTACATAGAAAGTAATCTCAAACAAACTAAGATATGAAATGTGAAACCCTAGCTGCAATGAAGGAGATATAATGACTTAGTTGATTTGCATAAGATCGCGAAGGGTGCACAGAGCTAGAAAACTAGAAAATTTGAAGCATGGACTGTCACAACGAAGCTCAGAAAGATGTAGATCTGGAGGAACACGCTAGATAGGGGTGCCCATAAAGGGGCAGGGGCGCTCGCAGGTGCTAAACAGAGACTGGCTAGTGGGCGTTTGTGACTGCGAAAATACTCAGAAAACTATCCTTGAATGGTTGTAAGGTGTTCGTTGTCCTTCACCTTTGGTCGCTAGGAGGTCACACAATATTCACCAAGGTCGTCAAAAACCTGCAATGAAATAATGACCTGCAAAACTCTCAAAGAGACATCAAATCCTAAAAAAGAAAGATGTAAAATGAGGGGTCAGAACTGTCCTCAACTCTTAAACAAGTGATCTTACGACTGAGTGTTGCACTCATTTTAGACCCAATGTAGTAATGTGTGTGTGTGCGGAATTGTGGCCTAGGTGGCTCTTGTGCGTGTCACACTTGATAGCGAGCAAAATAGCTAGATGTAAAGAAATGTAATAGATGTGTGCATGGAATAGAATATACTCCCCTCCTATGAATTGTATACGCAAAATAATGTAGTCCCTTTCCCTTGAATGGATGCTTGAATGCTCTTGAATAGCCTTTGGATGCAACCTTAGGTGGTGATAGCTAATGCTTAGTGCTTGGTCCTTTATTATGATCACATAACTTTATATTTATATGATTCCCTTTGCTTGAATTTCGTAATTAACCCTGAAAAGGCTGACTACCAAAAAGATAAGATGCTCAAATGGCTAGAAATGACCCAAAAGATGTGAACAAAGTATAAAGAGGTCAGGGACACCCAAAGGGGACGGGGGTGCCTAATGCTGACATCCTGGCTAGGCACTTGGTGTCCAGGATGATAAATGTCAAGGTTTGAAAAGATAGAATGAGCAAGTAAGGGTGCAATACCAAAAGTGACAATAGAAGGAAAAGAAAGGTGGCCAAATATATGAGTTTAATTAGTACTATTTCTTACTTAGGAATCATATGAATAGTAGTATGTAATCAGGACTAGATAATTACCCAAAGTGTGTGATTTTGTGTCTACACTCACTAACTTAAAAATCTCTTCTAGTGAGAGCAAGGCTTTGTATTATTGTCTGCTTAAGGATTTTAACTTACATGGAACCACATCAAGGCATTCGTGTAAAGCTTTCTTCCATTCACTAGCTTATAGTGATCCATGAAAACCGAAGAAATATCGGGCAAGGTAGTAAGCTTGCTCGTAAACTAACTATGTACAATCTAAATAGCTTTAGTTTGTTCCTTGGATTGTTTTACTTGCAGTAATTTGAAGAACTCTTTGGAGGCACAATCTTTGACCTTGACCCAATACAAAATAACTTGAATTTGAGCTCCTTTGGGTGACTTTCCACAAAATTGAGCTTGTGTCCAAGTTAGGTCACCATAGATTATAATTGAGGATCAAAGGGGTTGTATTCAAGTTGATCAAAGAATTTTATTTTATTTTTACAATGCACAATCAACACGCTTTTGAACATGTGTCACATGTTATCCAAAGTGGTGGAGGAAGGAAAAGGTGTGATTAATCCCTTCATTTCACCACTTGATATAGTTAGTCGCGTAGGGAAGACGTGGTACTAAATTCTACAACGTAGCTACGAGTCAATGATTTCATTATGATCTATAAGAAATGTGTTAAGGAAGAACTAAGTACACGACACTTTGAGCTAAGCACCTCCCCAAACTAGCTGGAAGGTAATGGGATTGTGATTGGAAAGCACAATATCTTGATCAACCATGATAACAAGCTCATCAAAGATATGAAATTTAAACACATGTTGTTCCAAAATCATAACACAATCAAGTCTTTTGAGAACCTTATCATCTTTGGCTTGGAAATTGGACCATGTAAACCAATGTTGAGAAGTAAAGGTTCATAACTAAAAGAGAGGGATTGACAACCACAACAATTTTTAAAATAAAACCATGCTTCATGTTGTCCCATGCAACATTGCATCATAAGGGCATTCTCTTTTTCCTTGTGAAGCTTGATCATATCAAACTCATTGCAAACAAGCCAATAATTCAATAGTTAATTATCAACTAACCATCACCATAACAACAATATTTATGGGCCATCATTAATGGCATGGAATTTAACAACACCAAATGAGTGTTCATTAATGTCGAGAATGACCAAGATAGCCCGATGTGATGGATCTTCATACAATGTGACAATCAAGGAGGAAAATTTTAGGATACTAAAATACTAGTAGTGCAATGGCCATATTCACAAGAAGTATGGAACTATGTGGTGTTTGATGAAATACATTTCAAATAAGTTAGTAGCAAAAAACTTGAAATTTTAACTTCCTCGAAATAAACAAAATCTAGATCCCCTATCCGTTGACATGCAAAGCGTGTAGAGATTTTTTGTGCGATCTCTTATATTCCATAAAATAAAATTCATGTAGGAAACTCTTCCATGTGAAGTTCCACATGTCCATCTTTGAATTGTGTATTAAAGCCTAGAGAAACAAAATGGTTATTTAAAAGAGGGAACTAGTTTGGAAAAATGTAGTCTTTGATGAAAATGAAGCAGCATTAGTCTTCCCAACTCGAGTCATTCCCACTATAAGGTGAACAGCAAGAGCATTGAAAGTGTTGACCAATGGTCATAGAGATCATATCCTTGAAAATAGTTGTTTACATAAATTTATCTGGAGAAACTTGGTTCTAAGGGATGAATCCAGGGTTCTATATAAGGGAAATCAAAACACGAGTGGGAAGAATTTTCTTTGATTTTCACATGTTTGGCAGATGTTGGTTATTTTAGACTAAGATTTTTATTTTTAGGATTTTTATTCCCAACATGTGACTTTTTGTTAGCCACAATGATCTAGCCATCAGTCTTATTTTTTATCGCTTGCTTTTCATTTAGTCAAGGTTGGGAGGTTAGCTTAGAGCTAGCCACAAGTAGATAGCCATAAGTCACATCTTTTACCTAGCTTGGCAGTGGAAACATGTGTTAAGCAAAATGAAATAAGTAATTTTTTTTGCATAAAATGCTTATAACCAACCTAAATAACAAAATATTCTTTCAAGTCTTTCGTGAGGTCAACCTCAACATAAACTCGTTTGTTTGATCAAGAAGAGTATAAATGATTAGCTTTGCAATAGATAATGCATCCAATAGGTTTGAGGATCTACGGTATAAAGTACTAGAGAGGAACTGGGAGGTTAAGGATCTCAAACCAAGCGAGAACGTCGAGGAACACTTGTTCAGGGACTTTAAACTCTTGAGTCCAAGTTGAAAACACCACGATGATCATTCAACAATAACCAACACCATGACTTGGCATGAAATCCTTGCACTTGTGACAACTCAATTAAGGAAAAAATTAAAATTCCCTTGGTGAGGTTTCCAACTCTAGAAACTTGAATCCCTTTAGGTTCCCATTGGTGCTTAATCTATGTCTATAGATAGTCCTGTAAGGGGGTGTAACCAACATGATAAGAAACAAAACAATTATTTTCATACAATTTTACAATCAGTTTAATCAAAGCAATATTAAGCAAAAAATAAGTAGGATGAGGACTTATTGATGCATTACCTCATCGTATACATTCAAAATAAAAAATATGCACTTGTTTGGGTGTTATTCTCACCACCTTCTACACATAAAAGTTGCAAATATCTTTACTAGGGTCGTAATTATAGGCTCAGATTGCTACAAGGACAATGGTAATTATAAATTTAATGTGAGAAGGTCTTAAAAGTCCCATCATAGAAGTATGTGCAAATAAATAAGGCACGATAAGACAATAAGAAGAGCCAATATGCAAAATCCTAGTAGAGCATGTTTCTCTCTAACACTAATTTTTAATGGCTCTCTATTTTTATAATCATGTTATTAGGATTTGAACATGGGTTCATTAAAACAAGGTGAATCCAACACACAACATGTTCTTTAAGTAGTATTTGAAGCTAATTTTAATTATGAATTAAAATCCAATTCTTAAGAAATAGTTTTTAGCATTTTTATACCTTCAACATTATTATGGTTGGTTTATTGTTTTTGCAAAAATAATGTTTTTTTAATTCTATAAATAACCATTTGTATGTCATTCTATTGGTCGAAATATTTACCTAGCCTAACAGGGACTTTTCAAATGGGCATTTTTTGTCGGTGAATCAAAGACTATTGCATGGATGTTAATGAGTGTTATGAACTTGGAATGTTGAGGAGGCAATGTCAAATACAAGTCCACAAGGAAAACTCTTGTGGCTAATATTTATCGTTGCCTAGACAAGTGCAAAGAATGGCCTAAGATAGTGGTATATAAAGATGACACAAAACCCCTTAACTTGTCATGTTTATTAGTTATTGTTTACAACCTAATAAAATTATTTTCTTTAATGTGCACAACAATAAATAGGATGCAAGGGTTTGTTATGAGAAATTAGTTTAATCTAATTAATTCACAATAAACCACACATAATCAAAATAATAAATTAATACTTATAATGATTGATAAACAATAAAACAATGACTTAAGTACACGAGAGGAGATGAAGACAAATTTACAAAGTGGTTGGGATGATTGTAACAAACTGTTACAGCAAAAACTTGAGGCATTAGTGAAATACGCACATGAAGATCATAACATCCCACCACACTTCCATAGCTCAGACCCTGAGTTAGATTTATGCCCGTATAACGGGCCCACTCCCTGCCCTATATGAGCCCCGAGCGAACACTACAATACCTGCGTAGCCACCCGTCTCGGGACTCGAATCTGGGTGGTTGCTCTGATACCAAATGTAACCAGCCATTACACTAAAACCTAAATGCGTTAGTGAAAGACGCACATGAGGATCATAACAATAATCACGATGTGTAGAAAGGTGGAAAATATAGATAACAAAATGGAATCGCTTCATTATCAATTCTAGAACTAGAAATTTGATTTGGGTAGGACTGTAGAAATGTTATAAGGTTCAAACATGAAGTTGGATGGTCATGACTAGAAGTGTACAATTTTATACCCTTTGACGATTGAGCTTTGCAAATTCCTATGTGTTTCACTTGCCTCGAAATGTCCTTCAATGTATGTCACTCTTATTTACACAACCACATGATGGCCTATAATCACCTACAACAAAGTGGAAACCTTAGAAACTTGTAATTCCCTACATCAAATCATTAGAAAACCAAAATATATATATTTTTTGTAGTGAGGTTAAACTACCCTTAGCGATCGACCTGTCCGAACTAATCTAAGTGTTACACTACATGCCCTCATACAAAATCAAGCCTCATGTAGTTCTCCTAAGTGTCTAAGTGTGAGTGTGATCTAAACCAACCCCCTATGGGTGTCATCGTGTCTCTTAACACAAAGATTACAAACCAACTATAGAGTATAAAATGTATCCAAGGTGGTAATAGTGTGGTGTGGTGTACTTCAACTACATGACCTAACCCTTTGTTCCTTAAAATCCTTTGACAATGCTTTGAGTGACCTTCTTCTTGCGAAGGCATGGCTTTATGACCTTTACATACTTGGAAATGGAGGAAACTAGTCTTTTTGAAAAGGTTGATTTCTTCATATTTGTAGTGGGGGCTTCTTTAATTGACATGCCACTAATTTAGGAAGATTTTGGAGAGTGTTGAGTGCTTTTCGAATGATACTTGCAACAAGAGTTTGTAAAAGTGTCATGTGAGTTATAAAGCGATATTGACTTGCTTATATAGCCTTCCACATGTGAGATATTTTGATATAGTCGACCCAAGAAAGGTGAAATGACACAACAAATATATTCAAAATGAAAACAGAGTTGAAGGATGCGAAAGGTCAAGACCATACAAGTTGGTCAGGACTAGATTTCACATTCTGACAAAACTATATGTGATTAACTAAAATAGGATTTATTTTAGTGTAATCTAATGTTATAGGAGTAGTAAAATGACTGAATAAATGGAACAATAAAATAATAGAATGCACCCAAGCAAACTAAGCTAGAAAATATAAAACCCTAATGTGCAAGAGAGGGTTAAGAAGTCCTTAGCTGATTGGGAGATGTCGTGGGATTGTGTCACAGTGCAGACTAAGAGGAGGAAATGACCACATAGAAGCTTGAAAAAGCAAATATCTGAGCTATATGACTAGATTGGGGCGCCTACAAAGGGATAGGGGGTGCTCATGGGTGCCCTGGTCTGCAGAAATGGTCAAAAAACCTCCTCTGGAGTGTCGTCGGATGTTTGCCTATGTTCACTTAATGTCGCACTAATGTTGTTGAACTGCACCGAATGTCGCTGTGAATAGGAGATGGAAAAATCACCTGCAAAACCCCAAACAAAGCATCAAAACCCTAAAAAAAATAAAGATACATATGAAGGGTCATACTGTCTACAACAACCAGAATGGTTGACTTATTAACTGAGTATTGCACCACATCTCAGACCCAATTTAGTTCTAGGTGTGTGTGTGTGTGTGTGCAATCATGCCTTAGGTTGCTCTTGTGACAGTCACACTCTGTGAAGTAGTGAGCAAATAACTAGATGTAGAAAGTAGTAAATATGTGCATAGAATGAATAAACTCCCCTCCTATGAAGTGTGATGCAGATGAACCGACCTTGTGTGCCTTGTGGTGGAACTAGATGGGTGTAAATATAGCTTTAGGTGCCTTTGATGGATGCAACTCTATATGGTTATAGTAGATGCTTAGTGCTTGGTCCCTCATTATGGTCACATAACTTTATATGGTTCTCATGTTCTAATTTCGCAATTAACCCTGAAGAGGCCGACCACAAAAAAGATAAAAAGCTCAAATGACTAGAAAGTTCCCAAAAGGTGAGAGTAAAGTGGAAAGAGGGTCAGGGCGCCCTATAGGGGACCAGGGCACCTGGGGCACCCCAGTCAGAAATATGAAAAATACAAAATGACAATACAGACTGGGCAAGTGTAGGTGTGAGACCGAAAATACGACAATAAGCAATGAAAAAATGGCCAAAGACATGGGTTAATTATTACTCTTTTTACTTAAGAACCATATTAATAATAGTATGAGACCGGGACTAAATAATGACTCAAAATGCGTGATTTTGTGTCTACATTTTCCCCCACTTTATGTTGGTGAGCGAAAGGCTTGGTAACATAAAGTAGATATAGATGCATACCTGATAATCCATGTAGAGGGATGTAGCAAACGCGCCAAAGGACTAAACAAAGCGTGGAGTGACAAAAAGATGGAAGGTGGAGACTAAAGATGTAAAAGTGTAAAAAGTGATGAGAGTGAACTTAGGGCGGAAGCTCATGTGTAGATGCCAATGTGTGTAGTGTACTTACATGATTAGTATCGTGCGTGTGATGTACCTATCATGTGTGTGTTGTTGTTGTTGTTGTTGACTGTTTGCTTATCATACAGATGGACTTGCAAAAGAGAAGATAATCAAGTAGTCAAATACACATGTATATGTGTAAAAATGCATGTATATATGTATAAAAACATGTAAAAATAGTACAAAAATGACAATGAAAAAGGAACATGCACACTTGATTTGTGATGAGACAAAAGGGTGTAGAAAGGATATCTTGTAACTGTTAGTGAAGTGAGATTTTTTTGGGCGATCTCATGCCACTATGGCTGAAGAATTGTAGGGAGAAAACCATGTTATTCTCCAACTTGTAACTGCTTCCCTGAGATTTTGATTTGACGACACTGGCTGAAGAAGTGTAGGGAGGAAAGTTTGATGTTCCTCCAACCTATAACTGTTCCCCATAATGCTAAGTACAATCTGCCCTGTAAAAGCCATTTTGTATGGGGTTCGTAAACTGGTCTGAACCCACTCATTGTATAACCCACGGTGTGATGGACAAAAACTAAAAATTGGACTGTATCAGTATTGTGTTGTGTAGTGTGTATAAACCCAAATAATGCCTCCGTCTTTTGGGGCGCATGCGACGTCGCAGATAGGAGAATGCGGCCCCAAAAGAGGACCGATTGTGTAACTGAAATTGTGCCCTGCATGGGGAAGGGAATGTGTTTGGTAAAGACCAAGGCACACACAAATAAGTGGCTGGGAAACTAGTGTTAGTATGAGCAAACATACATATAGAAAACAATGTGTAAGCTATAACATAAGCACATAATGTAAACACCCAAGAAGACTGGTGTCCCCAGATTTCATCCTGAAATTTGTGACTACCCTATCCGAATTTTTTTTGTACTTTTAAAATAAAGGATCGTTTTGTGTTTTTATTGCTAGGAATTGTGTTAAGATATTCCCAAAGAGCCATATTAGTCATTTTCGCCAAATACCCAGATGCCCAAAATTGTTATATTCTGTCATCGGGATTTGTCTGCGGGAAATTTGTATTTAATTATTTTGAGCCCCGTTTGAGGCAATTTGCGCTCCGATTTAACCCTGTTGTGATCGAACATATCATTATTCCTATATACCATAAGGGTTTTAACTAGGAATGAGTTCTGCACTTTATTTGTGACTTTTGACAACTTTTTGTGTTTTTGTGTTTTCCCGTTTCATTTTCTGTGAAATTTCTCTAGATCAATTCCTTTGCCGGTTTGGCCTGATTCTTGGCCTGGAGTAACTGGGGATCATCTACGCATGTTATGCCAGAAGGAAGTCGCCATCGAAGGTCCAGTTCACTGGGAAAAGACGAAGTCGTGCACCAAAAAGCCTCTTCTGGGTTGGCCGCATTTTTTGGAAAGCAAAGAATTAAAGTGGATAATGGAAAAATTAGAAGCAGTAGGCAGGTGAAATTTTATTGCCTGCCTTGCAAGGTACTTTTTCCCATGATAGAAAAGTCACTTAAGTTGCTGTGGGAAAATTAGAGGCAGCAGGCAGGCGGGAATTTATTGTCTGCCTTGTAGGGTAAAAATTCCCATGGTGGAATAAAAGAGAAGTCGCTTAAGTGAATCATGGGATTTTATTACCTGCCTTGTAGGGTAAATAATCTCATTATGAAAAACAAGTGACTTAAGTGAATCATGGGATTTTCGGGGCTGCCATGTAGGGTAAAGAATCCCATTGTCATAAATTCTTAAAAATAGAATTCTCTTTGGCCAAAAAGTGCGCCCCCTTTTGAGAGATAAAGACAACCTTTAATGTGATTAAATTAATTAATTTCTCTTCTAATTTTGGTGCCCATGTATGGAGAAAAGTCAACAAAAGCAAAGGGGAATGAAAGAGGTTGAAATAGATTGTCTAAAATTAAATAAATTTATTTATTTAAAGACAACCCCCTCTTGTGAAAAAGTGTGCCCCTTTTGGGAAGGATTTAATGTTTTTTGAAGTATTAAATGATTAAATAAATTCCTATTTTCAGTGGCTAAGGTTAAAGCACATTGTGAAGCTTAAGTGAAGTGAAGAGTGGATGATTAAATTGATTAAATTTAATTTATTGGATGGTTGTCCTTAAACATGTAATTTTAGCACATCAGTTAAAGAGAAAAGCATGATTTTTAATTAATTAATTGCTAGGAATAGGAAGGGCAATTATTAATTATAGAATTACGAGGGTTATATAAGCATGGGCTGCTATAAGGGTGAATTAATTAATTCATAGGTGAAGAAGTGCAGCCCAGAGGAAAAGTGCGCCCCATATTGAAGAGGATTTTGCCCCAAAGAAGATCAAATCAATGCTAAAAGCTTCCAATTTTGGCACATGTGTTGAAGGAGGTTGATTTGTGTTTGCATAATTGTCTGCATAAGTGATATAGGTACTCACGTGAAGTTGGAAAAATTCATGCTCACTTTGCATGCAAATAAAACATCAATTTTTGGGGCAGCAGGCTTGAATAGTGCAAAATTTTATTATTAAAATTCACTGTTCATGTTCCGGTTGCCATCTTTGTCTGAATTACTTGCAGGAATTCGTTACAGGTGCTTTACAAAAGAAAAGGAGCTTTAATAAATGTCCAATACATTGAATATATCCTCTGAATCTGAAGAATTATCCAGATCTGCACCAGTTTTGAAGAATTCCGGTCGATTAAGAAGAAAAAGAATCGTTCAGACAAAGATAGACAAAGCCATGGCAAAGAGGGACGAAAAAGAAAGCACAACGGAGTCATACATCACTTCCAAATTTGCACACATATGAGACACAGATCTAGGTCCGGAACCTCTTTTCGAATTGATTGATAGATCTAGAGCTGGAAAGACTTCCCTCATGTGTGCAGTCAAAAGCAGTGGAATCATTCGAGTTGCAACATTTCCATTCATATCCCAACTGCCAGAATTCGTCATGGAGTGTGCTAGATCCAGATCTAGATTCAAATCCATAATTGCAAAGGCTTCATCCTCTTGTTTCAAATGCAGCCCGTGAAGAAGTCAGTGCGTGGAAAATTCCTTCCAGGATCTTGTGCATGTGCTCCCAATCTTCCAGTTGAAGCCTTCATTGAAGTTGCATTCACTCTGAGTGCTTTCCAGAATTTTTAATTGTTCATATGCAATTAAAAATAAAGAGTTATTTACGGCAAACATTGCACTTATGCATGTACTGGAGAAGAACTGCAAAAGCTTCAAGGATAAAAGAGAAGACAAGGCGAAGGTAAAATTCTAGCCGCTTCTAGATCCAGCCGCTTCCAGACACATCCAGATCCAGCTGCTTCCAATTCTAGCTTGTTTCCAGATCCGACTGCTCCCAGGTCCAGTTTGGTGAGAATCAAATACAAAAGAATCAGCTACATGCAGACATGAAAAGGGACAAGACTGCAGCTTTCCTCTTCCTTCTTCTTTCCTTCGCCAAAGTAATTGAGTGATCAATTAAATTATACAACTTAAGTGATTGGTTTAAAAACCATTACTTGAAGAAGTCAACTACTAGGAGATAGGTGGCAGACGTGCAAAATAGAAGGTTCTATCTTCAGTTGCAAATCATGCATGTCATGCAAAGAGGCATTCAAGGAGGGAGATTGCCAGTTGTTTCCTTTCCCACTTCCATATGTGCCAGTTCAACTAAAAGCTTCCAACTTGTAATTGCCCCTCTACATTCTATAAGTAGAGGAAGAACCTTCGGGTTATAAGATCAAAATTTGTAAGCAACATTCTTGTGTTCCAGACTTTGTGCTGAAACCCTTGAGAGCCACTTGAAGTAAAGGAATATAAAGGAGCAGATTTATGGAGAACTTTGTGTCACGGTGCATTTGGTTTCTAGCTTTCTATCTTAGATCTTCTAATAAACTTTGTGTTATTTTAGATCTAGATCTGGAGTTGCCTTTGCTTATAATTCTGTGTGTTGATATCTATTGGTTTCTTCTATGTGCATGCAATCAACTATGTTATCTATTGATTGGGTTGCACATCTTCCCCATTTCTTCCCTGTGTTTTATTATTCCCTTCTTCTATAAATATTTCCTTTCTTAAACAATTGCTTACTTGTTACAGAGTTATACAACTATGGTTCATGAGTTGAATAGTTAAAGTAAAACCCCCATATAGATACTAGCATATTTTAATTGACAAATCTAACATGGGAGCCTCACCAGTAAATGAGGGAGATTTATCTCATAACTGCCTAGGTTTTCAACTATACAGAAAATCTAGCCAACAAAGACAATGTAGGCCGCATAAAGCAGGTTGTAAACATGGGACACCGCTCACAATGTTGCAATACACTCAAGGCTGCAGTGGCCATAAACAAACAAGTGTGCACACAAGACAAAGGGAAAATCCCACAAACAATAGCAGATAATGTAACAAACAAGTATGGAAGAAAATATCCCTACATAGCAAATGTTGCACATGAAACACCTGTTAGCATGTTAGAAAGATAAAACATATGTCAAAGTATGTATAACCTAATAATGGAAAGTGCTAAGTACAAAAATGAAACAATAGCACCTGAAGCATACGAATGTGGATGCCCTCAGAAGGTAGTGTGTCAAGCATTAGCATTGCATGTAAAAGCTCTGTGTTTGTGATCACAAGTAGAAAAGGATGTGAATGTGCATGTGTGTATGGTAAATATAATGACATACAAGAACAAATGCAAGCAATAGTAAATACAATCATAAAATGCAGTATGTTGTGGAGGGATAGAATTGAATGTAAAGTGGATGAGAGGAGTCACATGTCCCCCAAGTGAATGGAGTTGTATACAGTGAATTTCATTTAGTATGCCCCCTCAGCAGTCAAGAATGAACCATAAACGAGAGTGCATCATCGGGAAATGGTCAAACTATGTGTTGTGTGTAGCACATCGTGATGAGTATGTGGTGATGATATGTGTTATAGAGATAAATTGTGCGTGACTCTATAGCCTAAGCGTATATCACGACAAGCTAAGTAGAAATGAGTGGTGATTTAGCCTAAAGCGTATACCACTAAACAATGTAAGCAAATGTGATGATGCTAGAAGAAGTAACCCTATATCGTAAAGCGTATATCACTAATATGAGGAATGACACATGAGAAAAATAAGATTGAATGATGAACGTGTGAGTGTGATGTGGTCCATTTGTGTTGTATACCCTCAACAGTCTAGTATGGACCGTGAGTGATCTGAAAACCAAATTTAACTAGCAATTGTGCACACACATTTTTCTTGCTTCGTATTGATTTTCGATTTAAATTTGTGCATTATTTATTTTTGTATTTTTAATAAAAGAATAAAAACTGCAAGTATTGTGCAAATACTGAAAGAAATGAAGAGGATTCACCAGCAACGTGACGCAAGAATTGATAACAGAGTTCGGTGCTTGAGGCCTACGTCTCTGGGTCCGGTTGAATGGGACCGATCTATTAAAATCTTGAAAATAATCCTTTACAAAGAATTCTACAAAATTCAGACCTTCTCACAGTCTTCCTCTGTCGAAAATAATAGGGGTTGCCTTTTACATCTCCTTCAAATTCCACCGTTAGCTCAAGATATGAGCAATACAATATTTCTACACAGTCCCAATGCATTACAAATAGAATATCACCCTATTTATATTGTTTGTGCGCCTCCTGGTTTGATGGCTGGGCACTTATTTTTTTACTCGGCCCACCCGAGTTCCATTCCCCTCCTTGACTTTTGGCTTATCTTTTGGGATTAAAATCCCACATTGGGCGCATGACGGTTATCCAAGGGTTTTAAAATAGAAGTGGGCGCACATTTTAAGTGGCAAGGTAGCCACCTAAGCCTATGTGATAAGTGCTTTGACTTGGGCGCATTTCTTGGGTGGCGCATGGAATATTTTTAGGCACCCAATCCCTTAAATGGTGGACAGTTCAAACTAATGCGTGGGAAGTTTAGATATATGCGTGGAAATGAATAGATATAGGCGTGGAAAGTGCAAATAAGTTTATAAGGCGTAGGTAATTTAAAACATACATGCCCAACATCCCACATGCATGGCGCAATAGAAAATATAGAGGTTTATATACAAAGTTGGTTGCATGGTTAAATGAGAAGGAGGCCAAGGCACCCCTCCATAATCGAGTGTGTCGAACCTGGCTGAGGGCCCCCAGCCAGTAAATAACGTGGTCCATTTGTCCGAGATCGAGTGTCCAAGACCGGCATTCCAAAACCCATTTTTTTAATACGTCACACAATTCGTCCACATGTCGCAATACGATCGCAACACTTGGCGAGCGTGCACACGTCCAACTTGCACAAAAACTCCAAAATTCACCAGTTGCCCAAAAATTTCAGCGGGCTATAACTTTTGCAAACGAGCTCCGTTTTCTGCAAACAAACTGTCGACAGAATCGTGTAATTTTTCTCCACGCTTTAAAAATGACTGCAACAATTTCTGAGAAGATCTTAGATCAGTGTTTCTCTATGAGGATCCTCTGGATCAGTGAGACTAGAGTGCGTCATCTGGTAGTGAGTGCAGTGCGTAGAGGAGAATATGCAAAATGCGTAGTGCGATGTAGTAAAGTGTATGGTATGTAATGCGGGATGCGTAGATGACCCAAGATGTGTATATATATGTAATTCAGTATGTGTAGATGGTTTAAGATGTAGGATGACATGTACGAGGTGTAAAAATATGTAATATGTGATAGGTATTGGGTGGTGTATGTAGGACAAGATGTAGGATGCAAAATGTATGGTGTATGTAGGAAGACGCGTAATGTGTATAGCCTGTAATGTGAAGATATGTAGGATCGTCTGATGATATGCGTCACCTAAGGTGTAGTGATTATTGCATAGTGTATGGGGTTCATGTGTATAGAATGCCCTTAACAGTCAAGTGTGAACCGAAACACAAGAGTATGTCATCAGGTATTGACGATGCTGATGTGTAGATGACAATGCCTATGCTAGGAGGTTGATAATGTGAGTACGAAACATATGTCGATGTTAAGATGGCGGGGGGTGTGTGAATGTAATGCCCCTAAGTGTGAGGTGGAGAATATGATCATGTGACACTATTGAGGAGATCATCATTGTCGTGATCAAATCCTACTGAAGCAACATTGGAGACGTGATAAGAAATAAAATGAGATGGGTCATACAAAGAACCATTGCGACGTAGGGTGTAGACGCTCATTGCATATTCCTCATCAGTGAATGGTACTAGTGGACAGTTGTGTGTGTATCAACGAGAAAGATTCTGAGCATAAGTAAGAGACGAGTCATTAGCGATGGAGACATTGCCAAATTGCATAGGAAATGTAAGAGAAGTGTGGTTAGTATCTATAGTATCACCAATATAGTCAAGCAAAGATTGCCCAAGTGTTACGCCCTTAACCTATTGCTTGTATCAGGATATGAGTAGCCGACTTGTGGCTTACCATATCATTTATGTGACATTTATACTTTCATGCTTAGTAGGCTAGTGCCTTGGTGATGGACATAGCATATGAGTAGTATGTATAGGGGATTGTGGGTAGTAGTTCATCATCATTAGAGCATTTGAGTCTTATTTTATGGTTTGGAGGTTGCCCCCTTGAAGTGGCGAAGCTATTCTAATTGCATATTGAGATCATTATTCTGAAATATTGTGTTATTTGGTGTTTTATTGCTGCTCATAATCTAAGTTATATAAGTAATTTCATTACAAGTGGTATCAGAGCTGCGATCAGAGCCAAAATTAGGGCAAAAACCCTAATTTTTTTTTGTTTCCGCTCTATCTTATGAACTACATCGAATTTGTGGGTGATTTTTTTACCAAAGTTGTGAATAATTTTAAGTAAAAACATCTGAAAATTTCTGACCTTTTATATATAGTTTGTAAAAGTTATTGCAGATTTAAGGTTTTTGATAAAAAAATGCTCCCTAGACCGAAATTTATGGAAATTTTCAGAGTTCTTTATATTTTCGGAAAGCTCTCAAAAAAATAGTATTAGTATTTTCTTTGTGTTTTGTCATGTTTGTCCGAATATGTATCGAAACCCTAAACCCTAAGACTTGACATCATGGCGGGGCCTTCCACAAGAACAAAAAAGAATCAGGTCACTCCGGGTAAAACCCCAGATAAAGATGGGCTAGTGATTGAAGAGTTGGAGTCGGAAGGGGTAAATACAAATTCCTCAGCACTAGGTTTTACCTTAGTTGATCATAAGGTGAGCCAACTTTAGTATGAGCTACGAAATGTACAATTTGAGATGGCCTCTAAAGGAGACATAGACCAAATCAATCAGCGGTTGGATGATATCATGCAACATGTAAAGGGTAAATAGTATGGCCCAAATCCACCCCATATCAACCAAAGAGGATCTTCAGTTCAAAATAATGGACAAAATAACCATGTTGGATCACTTATAAATCCAGCCTAATCAGAATCCAACTTATTCACAACCATGGAACATGATGCCGAAAGTGGATATGCACAAATTATCAATGGTAAGGATCCCCTGAATTAGAAAAATCAAATGGAGAACTTCTTTGAGTTACATAAAACACCATCAAGACAAAAGGTGGCATTGGCATCCATGTATCTTGAACCAGACCAATTCGTTTGGTATCGATGGTTATGTGCTTAGAGGCAGAAGAATGGTCTCAGTGTCACTTGGACAATTTTTACCGAGGAGTTGCAATTGCACTATAGTTACAGTGTTTCAGAGAACTACTTTAGTCAATTAACAAAGTTATGGTAAACAGGATCATTCAAATATTATGTGCATCATTTCCATAACCTATCCTTAAGGGTGGAGAATATTCCAGAAGAGAATTTGAATGAGCTGTTTCTTGGGGGTCTTAAGGACCACATCGAGCATGAGGTACATATGTTTAATCCGCTCAAGCTTTCTGATTCTATTATCATGGCACGTCGAGTAGAGGAAAAAGTTCTTTGTAGTGGGAGGCCGCCTTTCATTAACACTAGAGACCATAATATCTCTTTCCCTTCATTCGCTAAGCCAATTAGACTGACTCCTCAACAAATGGAAGAAAAGATAGCAAAAGGATTATATTTTAACTGTGACAACAAATATGGACCAAGACACAAATGTGCTGAGAAGAAGTTGTTCTCTATTAACGGAGGTAATGAGGATAATGAGGAAGCTGAAATTATAGAAGAGGGTGAGGAATCAGTAGAAGATGAAGTAGAGGATCACTAGCCTACAATATCTTGCATGCATTGTCAGGTATTAGTACTCCTCAAACTCTCAAGGTTATTGGTTATCTAAAAAAGTAGAAGGTGACGGTGTTGATTGACTCGGGGAGTACTCATAACTTCATAAATAGTAAGTTAGTTGCCTGCCTCAATTGTTTTATTTACCTAGCACCATAAATACAAGTTATGATTGCGGATGGTAGGACTATAAAGATTCTGAGTTGAAGCATAAGATTCTTGCAGAGCTACATGCCTCACTTGTTGGAGGACACTCTAGGTTTTTGGAGACATATCATAGAATAAAAAGAGAATTCTTTTGGGAAGGACTCAAGGGGGGTGTACAAAAGTTTGTATCAGAGTGTTTAGTGTGCCAATAGAACAAATGGGAAACAATTAAGACATCAAGTCTGTTGCAACCCTTACCAATTCCTAGCCAGAGATGGGAGGAGGTCTCCATGGATTTCATCACTGGATTGCCTTGTTCAGAGGGTAAGAATGTTATTTTGGTGATTGTGGATAGGCTCACAAAATATGCCCATTTTTGTGCCCTATCACATCCATTTGCAGCTAGTATAGTCGCAACTATTTTTTTGGAGACAATTCAAAGGCTACATGGAACCCCAAAGATAATTGTAAGTGATCATGATCCTATTTTCACAAGTAATTTTTGGATGGAATTATTTTCATGTTTGGGTACTCAGTTAGCTCACAGTTCATCTTATCATCCTCAAACTGATGGGCAAACGGAAGTGGTCAATAAATGCTTAGAGGGGAATTTGCGTTGTTTTGTATCAAATAAGCAGGAAAGATGGATTAAATGGCTACCACTTGTAGAATGGTGGTATAACACATCTTTTCATACGTCTTCTCAAATGACCCCATTTTTAGCATTATAAGGTTACCATACAGCTTCTATCACTTCTTCCTTGAGGGTGCAAACTAAGGTTAGAGATGTTAAGGAACACATTCAACATCAACAACAAGTTTTGGCTAGTTTGAAGGAGAATTTGGCATTGGCACAAAACAGGATGAAACAACAAGTAGATCAACACCGTAGTGAAAGATATTTTGAAATTGGTGATTGGGTTTTTATACGTCTCTAGCCTTACAAGCAGATGTCCTTAAAGCAACAAAAAAAGGACAAAAAACCTGCTCCTAAATATTATGGCCCTTATCAGGTTCTACAGAAAATTGGCAATGTTGCTTATAAACTAAAGTTGCCTCTATCTTCACGCATACACCCAGTATTCCATGTTTCCTCCCTGAAGAAGGTTATTGGACATAAATTTGAAGCCCAGAAAGAGTTACTAGAACTTGATGAGGAAGGGAGAATCATTTTGGAGCCAGAGAAGATTCTGCAAACACATACTAAGAGGCTGAGAACCAGAGACATTAAGGAATATTTGATCAAGTGGAAGGATCTGAGCATAGAAGATGTAACCTGGGAGGATGAATGTTTTATGTAGCAACATCCAAGATTATTCAACGTTGAGGAGAATGTTGGTTTGAAGGGGAAGGGCATGCTACACCCTTAACCTATTGCTTGTATTAAGATATGAGTAGTCGACTTGTGGCTTACCATATCATTTATACTTTCTCATGCTTAGTAGGTCGGCCTTGGTGATGGCCATAACATATGAGTAGTATATACAGGGGATTGTAGGTAGTAGTTCATCATCATTGGAGCATTTGAGTTTTATTTTATGGTTTGGAGGTTGCCCCCTCGAAGTGGTGAAGCTATTCTAATTGCATATTGAGATCATTATTCTGAAATATTGTGTTATTTGGTGTTCTATTGCTGCTCATAATCTGAATTATACAAGTAATTTCATTACACCAAGTGTCAATGGAGAAGCACGAGGGGCAGGGGTAACGAAGACCATCAAATGAAATACAAGAAGGCCATAGGTGACCACATTGTGACAATAACCATGATATAAATGAGGTGAGTGATTTGGTGGTAATATGACATTAAGTGTCAACCCAAGCCTAGTTAAGCCTTCATGTGTGCAAATAGTGTCTGAACAAGTATGATCGACCGAGATGTTATGCCAAAAGGAGTTGTTGATTAATAGTGTGCATGTGAAAGGAGGTGGCAGAGAGGCAGACTGTGTAAGAGGAGATAAAACAACATCTAAAGTGTTGACAGACCCCTGATAAAGTATCATAGCATTAGTAGAGGGAGGGGTCTTAAATTTGTATTCACCTGGGCCATTGGCCACAAAGGTGTCCTCTAAATTATAGGAATCAACATCTATAGGAATAAAAGCTAAGTTTTCCTAATGCTTCATCAGTAAGTTCAAAAACATCGACTCTGTCATCAAAATCCTCAGAATCATTTGTGTTAGCATTATCATGTTGTATAGCTTTCTCAAGTATGTTGGTAGGCGTTGCACTAGATGGAGGAATGGAAGGTGCCTCGATAGGTGGAGAAGAAGTGTTGATAGGAGCTGATATGATAGGTGAAATAACTACCGCAACGTGAGTATAAATAATTGGAGTATTTGGAGCGACATATGAAGATGGCGGGGTGCTAGATTGACCAATGTCATATGTGTCAATACTACCATATGGAATGGGTGGTGGCAGAGGAATATGCATACCATTAAAAGGGTTGATATGACATAATTTGAATGGTTCAGGATCAAGAACAATAGTATGTTCATAACCATCATGTAAAAATTTGGCACATTGGTGAATAGTAGATGGAATTGCTTGCATTGTGTGAGGCCACGGTCTACCTAGCAATAAATTAAATTGAAATGAGGCATCTATTACATAAAAAGTCAGTGAGAATGGTCTTAGGACCAACCTAGATGTGTAATGAGATAGTCCCTAAACATGTGCGAGTGGTAGAGTCATAACCTTAGATGATAGTAGAATTCTTAGAAATGAGATTATCGCTAATACCTAGTTGTTTTAAAAGAAAATAAGAACATAGGATGACGACTGAACCATTATCAATAAGTACTCGTTTTATGCAAGTGGTGATAATGATGACGGTAACGAGCAAGGGTGTGCATGGATTGCTTTTAGCAAAAGGCAACAAATCCTCATTAGTGAAGGATATAACATGTGGCAGATTTCGAAGAGACTGTATGGGGTGTGTAAAGGATACCATAGAGTTATCACTTTCTATATGAATGACATAAAGGGTTGTTTCTAGTGTTTGATGACAATCATGCGCATTACGTAACAAGTCATAAAAACAAATCTTAATAGGCGTATTCTTAAGTTGTTTGATGATGTCATAGCCCTTAGAAGTAGTAGGAGGATACATCGAAGTGATGGGTGGAGGAATAGAAGTGGGTGGAGCCATAGGAGGATGAGTACGATGAGTAGTTAGTACATTGATGGAAGGATCAACATGGGGTGTAACAAAACGAGGGGGATGTTGAGTATGCACTTGCATAAAATCAACAACAGTAGTGACTATACTAGAGATCTTAGTAGGTTAAAAAGTAGGATAAGATGATTGAGCCATGACTTGATGGGGTGAAGACATAATCAGAAGAAAGTGTGGGATCGATTGGGTTCACCAAAATGATTAACTAAAATAAGATTTATTCTAGTGTAATTAATGTTATAGGAGTAGTAAAATGACTAAATAAATGAAACAATATTTAATGGAATGCACCCAAACAAGCTAAGCTAGAAAATTTAAAACCCTAATGCGCAAGAGAGGGTAAGAAGTCCTTAGCTGATTCACAGATGTCGTAGGACTATGCCGCAATGCAGACTAGGTGAACAGGAGGAGGAAACGATCGCACAGAATCCCAAAAAACACAAATTTGAGCTATTTGACTGGATTGGGGCACCTGGAAAGGGATAGGGGCACCCTAGTTTGTGGAAATGGTTTGAAAATCTCCCTTGGAGTGTCGTTGGATGTTCGCCTGTGTTCACTTCCTATCACACTAATGTCATTGAACTGCACTGAATGTCGCTATGAATAAGAGATCGAAGAATCACCTGCAAAACCCCGAACAAAGCATCAAAACCCTACAAAAAGAAAGATGCATATGAAGGGTTCGGATTGTCCTCAATGGCCAAAATGGTGGACTTATTATTGAGCGTTGCACTACATCTCAGACCCAATGTAGTTCTAGGTGTGTGTCTATGTGCAATCATGCCCTAGGTTGCTCTTGTGCCAGTCACACTTTGTGAAGTAGCAAGCAAATAACTAGATGTAGAATGTAGTAAATATGTGCATGGAAACTATATACTCCCCTCCTATGAAGTGTTATGCAAATGAACCAACCTTGTGTGCCTTGTGGTGGAGCTAGATGGATGCAAATGTAGCTTTAGGTGCCTTTGATGGATGCGACTCTAGATGGTGATAGTAGATGCTTAATGCTTGGTCCCTCATTATGGTCACATAACTTTATCTTTATATGGTTTTCTTGTTCTAATTTCATAATTAAACATGAAAAGGTTGACTACCAAAAAGATAGAAAGCTCAAATGGTTAGAAAGTGCCTAAAAGGTGAGAGTAAAGTGCAAAGAGGATAAGGTCGCCCCAGAGGGGGCCGGGGCGCTAGGGGCGCTCCGGTCAAAAATAGGAAAAACACAAAATGACATTATAGACTGGGCAAGTGCAGGTGTAAGATCGAAAATAGGACAACAAGCAATGTAAAAATGGCCAAAGATGTGGGTTAATTATTACTCTTTTCACTTAAGAACCATATGAATAGTATTATGAGACCGAGACTAAATAATGACTCAAAGTGTGTTATTTTGTGTCTACAATATGGTCTGGGACAAGAGAAGTGTGATGTGAAAAACAAAGTTATTGCTAATTTAAGAAAATTTAAATCTAAGATAAGGACATGCTGATAAGATAAATATAACAATATTCAAGCAAGATCTAGCTAAAGAAATGCAAGCAAGAATGAGGATATGGGATAAAGATGACTTAGCTTGTGACTGTAGGTATGGACCGATTTTGGATTGGAAATTGATATGGAAGGGTGGATTCTCGGCTACGCAAACTATGTGTCAAGAACTGTAATCTAGAAATTGACAAGATGAAACCGCCCAAAATGGGACAAGGCCGCCCAGGTGCTAGTGTCTGATCTGGGTGCTGGTGTCTAGGCAGTGGCTCAGGATCTGGTTCTTTCTATGTCACTCAGATTGCTCCTTATTCACTATAGGTTGCAATAGATTCACCGCATCACACGTGTACTTGCAAAATAAACCCCAACTACATGTACAATACTTAAGCGCACATTAGATGGATAAAAATACCCATATGCTTGAGTTGGACTGACCTCAATGGTCACCCTAATGCGATTGTCACTGAGTGTTGCACTACATTTCAGACTCCATGTAATTCTAGTGTGTGTGAGATTGAAATAGTCTCCTTTGAGCTATGATGTCCTAGTGCCAGTCGCACAGAGAATAATGGGCTATAACTACTTTATCCCAAATACAAATGTTAGGTATGGAATTCAGAATAAACCCTCATATGTAGTGAAGTATGTAATGCCAAAATGTAGTCATTGGTGTAATAGATATAAATATTAGCTCCTTGTAATAATATGTGCCTCTTGAATGCTTGCCTCCCTAATGAGGTTAAATAAGACACACAAACACACATGATTCCCTTTATTAAGTTTCATTATTAACAAGTGAAAGTTCGACCAAGAGTGATAAAAGAAGACACGAAAAAAGTAACATTCGAAAGATTAAAAAAAGAGACAAAGAGGACAAAGTCGCCCAAAGGGGACAGTAGCGCCCAGTGGACGGTCCTGTATAGGGTGCTCAAAAGGTTAGGCAATGAAATCAGAGATGAGTAGAATGTTGGTTGGAATGCAAAACTATAAGTTGTCAATCAAGTACAACAAATAATAAAGATGAAAAGGATAAAACTAATGTTAAAGCAAAGTAAAGAGGTGTTAATAAGTAATTCTCTTGCTTATGAATCATGCATATAAATGAAGTACTTAGAGGCTAGATGTACATAGCAAGTACGTGATTTAGTGACTACAGTAGCACGATGCACAAAGATAGTTTACTGCTTTGATTAATTTATATTTCTTGGATTTGCAACAAGGCAAAGTGTAAAGATCAATAGGTCTCGAAAGAGCTAGGAAGATGTACCGATTGGACTTAGAATGTGAGCATCTGTCATAGTAAAGGAACATAGTAAAACTTGTTATTGTCGATGAACAAATTACCAAAATTTAGTGTCTACAATTATCAAATTCAACTACTACATTGACTTGAGATGGGATGCTCATGTGTCTTATCAAAAGAAAGACGAGTTTCATATTTGTTCCCTTTAACCCACGTCTGCACTTCTCCTCCCTCAATCCCCTTCTTCACCGCCCCTCTTCCTCCTGCAATGTTTCACTCCTTCAAGCTTATGTTCATCAATGCATCCTTATCATCATCTCCATCACACTGCTCATGCGTGGTTGTTAGTTAATTGTTTCAATGAAAACTATGTACATTAATTTGTTTAAAGTGAAAATCATCCCCATGTTTTTGTTCCACGAAAAGAATGAATGAAAGTTCTTTAATAACGTCAATGGGATTAAACAATGCATGTGACATGGAGGTGAAACAAAGGGGCCCCACTCTAGCACAACCACTGGGCACAAGGCCCCCCCTATCAATCTTGCAAACTTTCCAACCCTTTTTTGATGTTGGATCTTCCACTATGTATCTTGATCGACAAACTGGCTATCTTTTCAAGCCTTGCTTCCTCAAATAAGTCGGTTAATTTGTTAGCGCCTAGGGTGTCTTCATACTTGCTACGAATGTCAGTATACACTACACACTCCATTATGTAATGTCATTCTCTCTCCACCCCACTTTGGTACAAAATAAACATATTATCATTTGCCACTCATTGGGCATTGTCCACCTACTGTCTCACACCAAAGATGATGCGAGCTACACCTCAATTGGGCCATCAACATTTTTGCGTTCCACTTGATTTCCAATCCTATGTAGGCTTTTTCATCATGTTCTCGTACGGGGTTAAACTCTTTGATCTAACATGTTTTCTTCTGCCGCAGTTGGTTTGTCCATATCGCTGTCATAAATTTACCTCTTACATACTTTTCGATTTCCTCCTAATTGTCTGAACACTATTGCATACTAATGTCTCACTTGCTCATCCACTTGTTATTTTGTTTCATCCACGTATTCTTCCTCATGCTTAACTCTTCTTCCATCGCCATTCTGTGCCATCTTTGATTCTCCATCCTTTGTGTCTTTTTAAAATAACTTAATGTCTAAGTCATTGCCTCTGTCTCCATCGGGAAGATCCTCGTCTCAACTAAAATAATCTCATATGGGACTAAAGTTTTGATTTTGAGACTGCTTGTAATGAAATGTTTTTAGATTCTCTATATTTATCTCTATTTTAGATCTCACATATTGCTGCCCCAAATCTCACAACCCTGAAAAGCCATTTGAGGACACGTAAAACAAACAATTTTTTTTTAGTTTTCCAATCCCATAACCCGCACCCCTACCCTCTGTTTCCACCCTACACGCTTTTGTGGCCAGCCACATCATTCAAACGTTTTGCCGACATGGCACCTTGCCATCTGGCACAGGTTTAAAAGAGAGGGAAATCCGCAGACGAAGCGCAGCCTTGGAAAATGCCGAGGCAAAAAATTAAAAAAGTTGAATCCTAACCACAGCGAAACAGAGCAGCGGAGAGGAGAAAGGCTTTCGATTGTTACAGTATAATCATTACAGCAAAAACTGTGCCCCTGAATTCTTGACCAATATAGAAGGAGTTCTAAACTTAGAGGAATTGGTGGGCAATTTGGGGCCGATAATTTATTTTTCAAGCATACAACTCTTGTTTTTACAGTTAGGGTTTCATATTACAGGTAAGTTTTTAACTGCCAAAAAAATATTACAGGTGTATGCATTTGACATTTGCAAGGACAGACCAGAAATCAGGGATTAAAAGAGATGCATAGTTTTTTCTTTTTATTTGAATAACTCAATTGTATATGTATTATTAAAGACTCAATGCTTTGACAGTCCACAGAAATTTTTGTTGGAAATTCAGATCATAGAATTATGAGACGAAAAACTGTCTAAGAAATATATTAATCTCTATATGTATTATTTGCCTTTCTTCAATAATGATCCACATGTTTAAAAATTGTTTTAGGCTTCAAAACCAGCAAACTACGTAGGTTAGAATACTTCTAGGCTTACAAGCCCCTCAACACCATAGATATATTGCTACACTCGATCGCTGTCAACCAAACATGCTTCTCTCTTCCATGTTTTTGAAGTTGTAAATTTTGTTTGCGAGATGTCTGAGAATCCTCTGGAATAGGTAATTTGTCGCACTCACCCATTTGCAACTTGATGCATGGAATGCACCATCAACCTTAGATCACACATATTAGCATCAATGCACCGGGAGAGCATATTGAGCTGGGTTTGAACCTGGGCTGTCATCATATCAATTGTTCCACCTTGCCACTAGATCCCAATTCAATCCAGACCTTGCCCTAATAGGTCGTTTCTTTCTATCTTCTTTCACCCTTTTTTCTTCATCTTTTAAATAGGTAAGTTGTATCATGATCCCGTAGTCAGCTGAACATTCCTCCTGTCCGTTGTTATAGGGAAATTATAAAGTCACCACTTTGTTAACTAAACATGGGGAAAACACACTCAAGCTTTTTGATTATAAGCTACCCTGGAGTTCCATGTCTGCTTTAACACAGAGAGCACGCTGAGCGGAGGTTGAACCTGGATCATCATGAAGGCAATTGTTCCTCCTTGACACTAGATCATGGCCTGCTGGATTTTTTGTCTCTTTCATGCTACTTTCTGAATGTAGGGTTGTTTTTCTTTGTCGATGTACAAGACTTGCTTTTTCTGGTAGGGGACTGTGGTAAAGAAGAATGGTAAATGTAGATTATGTTATTGTGGATGCAGCGGGAGGATTTTCTCCATTTTGAGACCTCCTTAGGAAAGTGTCATTGAAGAGAAGGAAGTTAGTTTCTAGGCAAATCATGGAGGAAGATGGGGAAATGACTGTCCCTAACCAAGAAAATGGTGGCGAAGTTGTTGTCACTGAACAGAAGGAAGATATTGATGCTGTTGTTTCTGAACAGAACATTTCTAGAACTGTGGGAGGGACAGTGGAACCTGAGGATGAAGACGAGGATGAAGATTTTGACTTCGATCCTTTCCTGCAGTACATGGATGAGAAAGAAGCTTCTTCAAGCTTAAGTTCGGATAATGAAGAAGTACTAGTCGAGGAAGGAAAGGATCAGTTAGAAGATGTAATGTTTGATGAAAATGAGGCTACATGGTTGGAATTAGGGAGTGATGTGGAGGAAGATGAGTTTGTGGCAAATTATGAGGATGATGATGAAGACATAGATGAAGATGAGAACACAGAAGATAACAACGAAGAAGTAATTGTCAACCAAGATGAGAGCACAGAAGATAATGACGAAGAAGTTAGAAATCAGCCTGGCGAAGATCTGCAAGCATGTAACACTATGTTGAACAGAACGGAAACTGAAAATGATGAATTGGGTGCAGGATCTAATGCATTGAATAGTTGCAGTGCTTCTGGGAAAGATGAAGGCTCAGGTAACTTAACTGACAAAGTAGAACTAGAGTTTGGTCAGACTATGGATGCTTTACCAGATCTGAAAAGTCCAAGAAAGACAGCTATTGTGAGGCAGAGAGGTGAAAGTAATGACGAAGATATTGAAGATGCAATATCTAAGCGAACTCGGGCACGCTACTCTTTGGCTGATTTGTCTCTTGATGAATTGGAGACTTTTCTTCAAGAGTCGGATGAAGAGGACTATTTCCAAAATGTTGATGACGAGGAGGAATACCGAAAGTTCTTGGCAGCTGTTGCAGGAAGTTTTGAGGGAAACAACATGCATGATGAAGTTTCACAAAATAAGGAAGACGAGGATGACGATGACGAGGATAATGATGCAGACTTTGAGATTGAGATTGAAGAGGCACTGGAAAGTGATGATGAAATAATTGGTAGAGAAAACAGGAAGAGAAAGCACTGGGAAAATTTTCGCAGACCAAATACAAGAGAAATGAGGCGTCAAAGGACTTCTATTGAAAGTAAAGACAGACTTCTCGGGCTTGCAAAAACTCCACTTCGTCCTTTGCTTCCATTGACAGAAACATTACGGGCACAATCTCGATCTCTAGAAGGAAAGAGTTTCACGTCTGGCCAATCTGCACATGATGGGGTTCATATTCAGAACAGGGATCTGCAAACTGGGTTCACAGCCCATCAGATTGGGCAACTGCATTGTTTGATTCATGAGCATGTTCAGCTCCTTGTTCAAGTATTCTCTCTCTGTGTTTTGGATCCCTCCAAGCAGCACATTGCACTTGAGGCTAGAAGGATGATGAATGAGCTTTTTGACAAATGCAATGAGGTATTATCGTGGAAGAAAAATTCATATCCCGAGTTCTGTTTTCATCCTCCATACATTCATCCCTCTGTAACTGAAAGCATTCAGTTGCATCCAATGCCATTGCTTTTGAATCCAAGCAACAAAACAACTGCTGCAGGAAGCACTCTTCAGAAAGATATGGAATCGGGATGGAATCCTGCAGTTTCTAGCCCTATACAATCAGTGCTAGATGTAGCTCCACTTAGACTTGTCAGAGATTTTTTAAATGATGCTGACCTTGGTATGTACGTGGATGGCAACCTCTTTCTTGCAACCATACTGTTTTAGTCCTGATATATACCATTTTTTTCTCTTGTTTTATTGATATTCGAGTAGTGCCTTAAATCTTAAGTTTCTCTGCCAGCTGTACAAGAGTCCAGACAGCAACATCTTAAAATTGGAGAATGTCAAAGCAAGACTGAACGAGAGCCACTCTTTCGTGTTCCTGGTACTGTCTTTTAAGTCTACTATGTTTTCAATTTCGTTTGTCTTGAGTAATGCCTTAAGTTTTTAAGTGCTTTCGCTAGTTGTGCCAGCTTACAGGCAACCCCATTTTGAAATTGGAGAACACCAAAGCCAGTTTGAACAAGAGCCTCTCTTTACCTTTCACGGTACTGATCCATATTCACAAGCTCAGAAGAAGTCAGCAAGAGGCACAGTTTCATCTGGAATACATGTTGTACTATCATCTACTCATCGACCTCAGAAAAAGACAATGGCTGCTGTAATGGTGGAAAATACTAAGAGACAATCAGTGGCCCTGGTTTCAAAGAACATTGTAAATGTTGTGCAAAGGTTCTTTCCACTCTTTAATGTTGCTTTGTTTCCTCATAAGCCACCTCCTGCATCTGCTGCAAATCGAGTGCTCTTCACTGATGCAGAAGATGAGTATGTTGCTGACTCTTTTTGACCTCTAGGACAATATTTTTATTTGTCAATTGTCATTCTATTTGTTTTACTGCTAGCTCCAAAATTTGTTCTGTCCATGATTTTACAATTTTTATAGGTAGTTACTACATGCCTTTGCCAAGGTAGTTTTAAATATTTCGTGAAGTTAATTACAATATTCAAGCCTTATAGTCCTTGTTGATACTTAAAGGTAGAGGTAGTTTTCAGAGTGTGCATATCGTCAAGGATTCCCTACTTCTTCCTTCCCTCTCCACGCCAACTTCCCACTCTCACTCTGCGCGCACACAAAAGAAGAAAATTCCTTGCCGTGGGGTATACAGGGACAGCAGGGGATGACATTATATACAATACTAAAAAATGTATTTCTTCAAGATGTTTAGCACCATGGAAATGGTAATTGCACATTGAATTAATAAAACATATTTATAAAACACACAATATTAAAACTAGAAAAGTGTGAGTTTCAAATTAATAGCAAGGGATAGCGTGAAAATCTATTTACATTGTGATCACAATATTATAGGCTTACAGTAGAAACAATGCTACTAAAAGTAAATACATCAATAGCCAATCTCAGATAACCCCTGATCAATCCTTTGCCTTTACAAGATCCAACAACGGTTTGTCTTAGCAATAGTTAACCTCAAATAGGCACTATTTTTTCTGCTAAAGCTCATCAAATTAACCAATGGCACACCAATGGAAGCCATCTGTATTTATAAAACCTTGGTTTTGCTAATGCATGTGGTATCCTTAGGATTCCCATCCATATTGTGCTATTGGTTCCTTGAAATATGTTGGATTCTTGTTAGGACTATGAAGCGTATTATGCACAGAAACTAGCTTACTCTTTCTTCTAGAGGTAAGCTTATTTCTCTCATTAGAGTAGGTGAAGCCATATGTGGAATGAATTTTAAGAGTAGTAGAGTAACAAGCAATCTTGCAACAAGAGGCAATTCTACAATTTATTAAGCTCCAGAGCTTCATCTCTATTCATTCTTTTGACCATCTTATGTTACAACCTCTATCTGATTTTCTTGTTTTTAATTTCTAGTTTTTTTGGTAAGTAGAATGATGTTAGGAAGAAAAGAACATTGCACAGCACTAACAAAATTAACCCTAATAATAAGATTGGGGCTGTATTTTATTGGTATAATCTGCTGGAATACATCAATAGAGAAATAACAATGGTGTGGAACTAATTAGAAACCAAGTACCTGGTGGAAGATCTTTCTGAATCAGAACTGATGCTGTTGTATAATGTTGTTCCAACTGTCCCACGAATAAGATTGCTGCTAAATGAAAGAATGCTTTCAGTCCAATGCAATGTCTGGATGAGATTGCCCACAAGAAACCAAAAGGGTTCTGTCCTCTGATATTTGGATCCAAGGGTTTTTGCCCCTGAATCGATAGATGAGCTCTGCCTGCTATAGCTGGCCACTCTAGGTCTGAAAATATGTGAATTGAGCATAGAATGATCCTCTCAAGGTCGGGCAGCCTCTATTTATTATTGGCATGCTCTCAACCTAACCTTAGTCTAAAATAATAATATATTTTTTAATTTGATATGACACTAATGTCACTTAACAATCAAGTACTGCATAACACGGTGCTAGTGTAAAAACATTAAAATGCCCAAGTAGTCAATAAACCTCGACTTCTCATCAATAAATCAACCATAGTAGGAGAACCACTCGCTAGAAATATCCGAGATAAAACATTGTGAACAATTGACTCAGGCTGCATGACATGGTTTTATTCCCATAGCCCTCCAAAAACCCAAAAGAAATAGGAACAAGTTTTTCCTAGGGCACTTATAATGGACATGTACACTTAAAAATCTCCAAGGGCATGAACAATGTTGATAGTAAAAAGGCCCCCTTAGGCAAATCTGAAATCCCCCACGAGGAGACTAATGATGAGGCATGATGAGGGTCCTGCCTCCAATCAACATCCTAAAATTTAGAAATTGCCCCTAAAATATAAGAAATGGTTGAAAACTTAAAAAAATACCAAGCACAAATGAATGGAACCAATCCTCACTAGTATAGAAATTGGCTTGTGGGTCTCGCACATGTTGACTTAGTACAAAGGGGACATTACATGTAATTGCATCTTTTTATCTACAATTAGTTGATATTGCTTGGCTTCATTTTGTCAAAGGAGCCACCAAGTTCTTCAAAGGATCAGATGGTGCTAAATCTCTAGATTTGCATAAATAAATTCAACAATAAATCAAATTAACTCATGAAATGAAAAGTACAGAATATACAGAGAAAATGAAAGTAGAATGGAGCAATTTCTATTGAATATTGGAGGGCGTTTTATACAATTGCTTGCTCCTATAATCATGGAGTCAAGTCTCATCACCTTATCCCCATATCTCTCCTCTAATCCCTAGTCATACTCCCACACCCCTATCCATGAGTTGTGCATGACAACTAATTGTGCACACTCACATATTATTTAAATATTAAATAATACAAATATTCAAACCATATGTTCACACTATGAACAAATATTTCCTAACAGTCACCTCCTTAGTGTGAACATGTATGAGTTCTGTCTAGTACTTGCTCATTTTCTACAATCTGATGGTTTTCAAAGAGTACCATCAACTCCAATAGGTTTTCTAGTGGAACCATTAACCACTCTGAATGTGATTTTCTAAGAGATTCACAAACTCTCAAATTGGTTTTCTAGTGGACCACCAACCACTCCATAGCAGCGTACACGATTCCCCATCCACATTTTACAAAAGATAACAAAATATATGAAAATATGTTCTTAACTATGAACATGAATTATTCATCTGTTCTTATTACATCACACAATGAAAATTAAACACACAACAAAAATAAATGCCACAAATTAATTGTGTGGCCCCGTCGCTTGTGGCTTGCGAGAAGTCATTGATTAACCTCATTCCTCTGCTGCCTCTTTCCTCCATTATCTATTGCTTTAGTTACTCAGAAAATTTGATCATGAAGCTCAAAAATACCCCCCATAAAGTAGACGTCGCATACAAGCGAAAATGCGTCCAATTAAAAAATACATAAATGTATTATGCACCACTTTTTTTTTTCAGATCCCTGTTTTTATTTCCATGTTTCTCTTAAAATAAAAACTGGGTTTTGTTTTTAAATTTTAATAGAATTTTTCCAGCTATTAAGTAAACAAACACAATAAATTTCATAATATTTCGAATCTGGGTTTTTTAGATAAAATCAATCTATCAAACGTTTGTTCTTATTTTTCCAGAAAAAAAACAAGACATCAATCGAATGTCATATGAGTAAACTGCGTTCTTTTTACTGTGATGTGTTTGTTGGAAATTTTCTTACGGGATTCTTTCAACCATCTTCTACTTCTTCTTCTTCTACACTTGCAGAAGAAAACCTGCTTTGATACCAGATGATACTAAATCTCTAGATTTGCATAAATAAATTCAACAACAATAAATCAAATTAACTCATGAAATGAAAAGTACAGAAAATACAGAGAAAATGAAAGTAGAATGGAGCAATTTCTATTGAATATTGGAGCGCGTTTTATACAATTGCTTGCTCCTATAATCATGGAGTCAAGTCTCATCACCTTATCCCCATATCTCTCCTCTAATCCCTAGTCATACTCCCACACCCCTATCCATGAGTTGTGTATGACAACTAATTGTGCACACTCATATATTATTTAAATATTAAATTAAACAAATATTCAAACCATATGTTTACACTATGAACAAATATTTCCTAACAGCTTGTTGCTCAAATAACCTTCTCATTCATGGTAAATGACTTAACAATGGCAGATTTAAACTCTTTTTGGACTTCTCAGTCATCAATTGGAGGCACTCTTCTACGTCTTCACGTATCTCATTTCGGGTTCAATGCATTGGTTTCCATGTAGAGAGGAGTTCTTGTCATGTTTCTCCCACTCTATAAATATACCCAAGTTCCTCTTGTCTGTTGATCTGTATTTCCCTAAGAAAATTGCCTTGTTGAAAATTAAATGCTACTGCAACTACCCAAATTTCTCAAATGACAGTGGTTTTAGAGTTGTGTTAGGTTAGTAGAATGTGCATTAGAAATAGCAAAATACCTGTAAACCATAAACAATGAGCAAGAAGTGAAACAAGCCACACAACACAAACGACTATTAACCTGGAAACCCCAGTGTGGGGAAAACCAGCTAGAAGTGGCAACTGCACATCTTCCTTTTTTTCTCTTCAAATAAAGATCCCAATAAAAAGAGCTCTAATGATCATACAACTCACTCTCACTATCATATCCTATCTTCCTAATCCTGTAATGGAAAGAATACAAGGAGCATAAAGTAGTATCATCTATGAACAATTGACTGCCCCTTGCTACTGCTCATAGATTCACCAATTCACTCCAACACTCCTTGATTATTGATCCATGATTCCTGATGCCAATTTCTTAGTACATGGTTCTTATGAATTTTGGAGATGTTTCTTCGAATTCCAAAGGTTTTGGAAATGCCCAGGATGAGAAGACCAATCATTTCCTGCCATCATTCTGATTATTCAGCTGATGCGGTTGAGCTGCCAGTTAAGACAAACTGTCAGTTGAAAAATCGTCCTGTCAGTAACAAGATCAGCCCTAAGGCTTGCAAAACTGCTGCTTATTACAGAACGATAGTTACATAACTGCCCTTGTTTAAGCGATGGTGTTTTAACAACAAAACGTCTTGCAACTCATGGAAGCCATGGGTTTTGCACATGAACTCGAAATTAGATGCCTTTTTTTGAATGCATATAACTTTTTGAGAGGATTCCATATATGTAATTACAATTTATGGTTAATGAACTACGCCATATGTTTCAACTTGATGAAGTAGACAATGTCTTTGTCAGGACTAGCAATGTACAACAATGCCACTCATCAACTTTCCCATGTTTCGTTGATCCTGACATGTCCTTGGATTCTAAAGTATTTCTTGATGATTTCCATGGATCCTTACGGATCATACTTACTTTTTTTGCATGGCTCTTCATCCCACAAAAGTTTACTCATTCATGAGATATAGAAAGATCTCTCCCTCTCCCTCTTTGGAGATTCTGTATAGTTGTTGGTGTTTGGCCTTGACCTGCAAATTTTCTTGATGCTTTGCTCTGCGATTTCATTGTAAAACATCTTCCTCACATCTCCCTTGTTCATCCCAAGGTGATGTCTCCCACTCTGCTTGTACATCCCAATGCAAAGCATCCAAGATAGAATGTAGTATTTCAATCTTTCTCCTCATTCAAGATGGAAGGCTTCCAAAGATATGTACAGCCTCAAGAATACATGCTCAAAACCTGCAATTTCACCTCCTATCCCTCCTATGAAAGAGCAGTGGCTAATTCTTTATCCTCATGCAACATGGCAGAGTGAATTGATTTGCTTCTCATAGGGTTGGCTGTCCCAGTATCTTTCTCTGCTGCAATCTGATTGGTTTTGTGGTTCCACTGTGATTCTTCTTCTATTGTGTCTGCTCATGACTGTCCCGTGATGATCTCTTACCGGTTCTCTTTCCCGGCGAAGTCCCATGATATTGGAGCTGATCGTTCATCTTCCTCTTCAGTGAACGAGAGATGCTCTTCACTTTGTGCTTTTCCTCTTACCTATGAAGAGTAAGCCTTGAGATTGATGCTGGTAACAACTCATTTGTTGGCTGAAACACACATGTTACAACCTTCATGTCATGCCAAAACATGTGTCAATGGCTGCCATGCCTGATACACTTTGATTATTCCTACTAGAATACATTGCCTTAGAGGAAACATGCATTGTACCATGCACAGTCACTGTCAAGCTATCTATATGTGCACGCCATAGTGCCGCCATACCAAAATCATACCTGAAACTAACTGCAACCATGTCTAATGTGCAAACAGCTACCGAAATATGCATGCTTTATCAAGCCATATCTACTGCAGCTGTAATGTCCCCAATTCCGCGCAGTTGGCCTAACGGCCCTATTTTGGTCTTAGCCCTGGTCATTCCCAAGGGACTAACGACTTTGGAGGTTATTGGGGATGGTTGTCTGATTTCCTACTAGGTTTTTGTTATATTTTGGGCGTTGGGAGGGTCTAATGGGCCCTTAGTGTTCTATTTTGTCGTTGGGATCACTTAAGTGGACACTTTTGGCATTTAATGTTATGTTTCTTCGTTGGGGCCACTTAAAGTACCTTTTTGGCGACTTGAGGGATATGTATTGCATTTAATGTTATATTTCTTTGTTGGGGGCGCCTTTTTGGGCCAAGGCGCCTAGGGGGAAAAAAGTAACTTTAAAATATTTATTAAATGGGCCCTCTCCATGGGAAAGTTCGACTTGGGGGTTTTAGGGTTCCTTGACATGAAAAAGGTTATAAAAGGAGAAGAGGAGTGAAGGGAGAGGGATTCATTCATACACTCATTTTCTTTTCATGTGCAACTGCTGTTTGCAACTATTTAGCTTGTGGAGTAAGATCCCACGGGAACCCTAGCTTCGGTGGTGAAAGATCCATCCCTAGCTAGCAGGGCATTCTTCGGTAGTGAAAGATCTACCCTAGCTTGTCATTTGGAGTGGATTTCAGGGCTGTTTTTACAGAGGTATTTTCAGGAATTTCAGAATTAGGGTTTGAGGGTTATTGAGAGTTTTTGTGGAGATTTTCAGCTGGTTTCCGGATCAGACCTATAGCAGCCATAGAGGAAGGGTTTAGCATCATCTACAAAGGATTTCACAAGGGTTTTGGTCATCTACCAAGCGGGGCGACTTGTTTGGGAGATTGCAGCCCTAATTTCTAGGGTTTTCAGCTGGCCGTTTTCAGATCTGAAGGTTGGAAAGTCATCTTCCATATTTATATATGTTATTTCCCAAGTTTCATTAGTTTTGCACTTGTATTCGGAAAGATATTAATTTTCGAAGTTTTCCAGCTATTTTAGGCACGCTGAAAATTTCTGGCAGCATTATATTGACTGAAAAATTCCAAAAATATTTTCCTTGTGTTCTTTATATTATTATCTCGTTCCATTTAAAATTTCAAGTGATTTGAACGGTTATTTTGGGAGTTATCCATATTTTTCTGTTCGCTGCCCTAGCTGTAATTTTCTGCATAAAATCTGCAAAAAAATCAGATTCAGTATTTGCTGCAAATTTCTGTGTTTTGTCTATTTTGTTGTAAGATCCCAACAAGGGATATTTCAGCAGCTCCTTATGTGCTTACTATGCACGTGACATACATGCTGAAAATAACCTACTACAATCAGTGATGCCCATATAAATACTAAGCAGTTGTACGATGCTAAAATCAGGCTTTAACATCAATATCACAATTATTGAAATTCCAATATGCATGCTACAATAACTGAATGATGCTGTCATAGCTCTTCCTCATATTGGAATTGTTTTCCCATTTTCATATACAACAACTGTGAGGATAGACTCTATAAAGTACAACAATAGAGAAATTATAAAACAACTTATTATCCATCATTGTGACGATTTTATTTCTAGACGTTTCTGCCCAATCTCATGCTTTGGATGCTTGGTCTTCTTGGAGTGCCTCTCTTGTCACTTTTCTCTCCGTGTTATGCATAACAAGTGGTGAGCAATAAGACTGAAAACATGCTATTGGCTGCTTGTACTTGTTATTCCCAAGTGGGTTCGCTGCCTGTTTTACTTGTTTTACATACTATGGTGTAAAATGTAATAAAACTGAGATATAAATTCAAACTATGTGATCAGGGCATCCAAGTGCATTCAAGATATTGAACTGACAAGACAATAGAAAGGTAGATTACTTAGTGATTCTTGATGTCTGTCAGTCACAATGTTAAATTGATCAGAGTTTAAGCATGGCAAACCAGATAACAATACACTGAAATAATATATTTAGAGTTGAAAACGTTTGGGATATTTTATTCATTGTTTGAGAATACATTATATAGATCAAGGGATCTCCTACAAAGGAGGAGTCAATACCAATCATGAATCCCCCTTATCTCTCCATAATCCACATATCTCTCAAGCATTATTCTCTCCTATAGAATCTCTCACACCCCTATCTATGAGTTGTGCATTACAACTATTTGCAGACTCATGTATTATTTAAATAATAAATAATACAAATATTCAAACTATATGTTCACACTATGAACAAATATTTCCTAACACACAAGTGAGGTGTTAGCAGCTTGAAATAATCAGAGAGGGCTTTGTCGGATGCTCAGACTGCAAGGAGGCTGATAGGTGTCTGGATGCTGCCGGCAAGAGGTGACCCTTGTGACAGACCGAAATAGTCAGGCTCTACTGGCAGTGTCTAGGAGTAGTTTGAGGGTTTGTCACTTCTGGATCTACTTTGTCACTGTGTGCTCTATGCTTCTGAGTACCTGCAAGTTCTTCGATCTGCTGTGCTGATGTCTATTTCAGCTCTTCGTCATAACCCTAATTGTTCTTGAAAGAGAGAAGTGACCCTAAAAACGAGGTGAGCATTTTTAGTTGGATTGACTCCAGCCACCCCTGTGGTTGAGTGTTGTCTACATAACACTATTCCGAAGAGGCCTTAGATTGGTGTAGTTCTCCCAACTAAGTGAAAGTGTGCTAATTGTGCTCAAACTATTGACCTTTCTTTAGAGTTTGAAATTTGGCATCATGCAACTTTGACCTATCCGATTTTGGATTTGGCCCTATGGATTGCTCTAGGGCCGTTCCTTGAGAGATTGCAGATTTGTTTCAACTTTGATAGAGATCCGCAATGTAGTGAAGTGCTCTAGACTTGAAAGGAGTCTCTAATGCATGTGAAAGGCATCCAAGAGGTGAGTAGTAAACTCATAAATGTTTTATATATATAAGTGACTCTTTGTTAATTTTCTGTCATAGTGGACCCTCGAAATTTGTCTAGGCTGACCTAATGATGATTGCCTAGTTTGAAAACTAGCCGTGAATACACCTGGACACTATAGGCAAGAGGCGATGCCTGCGGCAAACTAGAATAGTCCGGCTTTACCATTAGTGTCTTGAGAGTGCATAAAGGTGGATTTGGGCATGGAGAATGTTTGTTTAGGATTTTGGATTGTTCTTGTATCGATTGAACTGATCTTGAATAGATTTAACTAGTAGATAGTGTTGGCTAAGACAACAGGGGGGTAGAATCATAGAGGGAAAGTGTGCACAAGATCAAATATATGGGCTTTTATCCAAGAGTATAAGAGTGTGTCAAAGTATGCTAAAGTTGATGTTGCCAAAGTGCCAAAGACCAACTTTAGGTGTCTACGCACACCCCACTTTTAATCTAGTATTGAAAATGCTAATTTAAAAGTTAATAACATAAATTTTGTACTCGATATAACCGCGTCGGGTGTTGGAAAGTATTTCTTGAATGTGTCATTTGCTCCATTTGAATTATGCAAGAAAACATTAATGTATTAATTTCTTCACATGATGTAGAAATTGAAATAATTTGAACCATTGTAAGATTGAAAAGGTAAGGAACAATTGCACCTGATGGTATGTGAACCAAAACTGCTGCTGAAATGTGCTCTTGTAAGTTTGGAGAGAGTGAATTCCATGGGCCTCAAATGACCCTTCATATATGGTGAATTTTGAATAACTTTGTCCTCTTCTTGGCCAAAAATTTGAACAAGGGTGCTCTGATTTCTCCTGAATGTGGATCTTGAAATCAGATCTGTGAAGGTTGGATCATCCACTGCAGGCAAATATCAACCCAAAAGTGTAAAGCAGTACCGATGGCTCCATTGATCCTTGAAATTATAAAAAACAATTTTGAACAGGGATGAAACCATGCCCAATTATATCATTTTCTCCTCGAAGTGATATAGAACGCCATAATTGTTCCTTGAAATGTCAGAATTTTCTTCTCAAAATGTTGTATAATAGCTCATTCGCTCTTATTTGCCCCTCAGAATGACATACAATGTTATAAGCATTCCTTAGATTCATATAGATATTTCCCATTATGCCCCATTTGATCCATCTGCATTAGATACTCTATCTCAGAATGTAGTATACTTTGGCTGACAAGGCCTGAATCTCTGAGACAAGCCCATTGTATGCCCCCTTGAACACATCATATGTTATATAGAAAATTGTCATGAAAAACCCATTTATAATCATGTTTGGATATTGATCATTTTTAGGATATATGAACATTGCATCCAAACTTCAAAGTAATGGCAGTTGTTTGTCAGTGTTAGCTAGATATATCAATGAAGCTCATAATTATATTTCAGTAGTATCATGCGTGATAGAAATCACGACAGTAAGCACACAATAATAGTCAAGTAGTTTTATGCGCAAGAGTATGTATATACAGACATGCACACAATCATGTCATACTCACACGATGAAGATGTAGACAAGCATACAAGACATACCATAAGCTCGACATGAAATGCCATGGCCAGGACTGAAGGGTCCTTTGACATAGCCGAAATACGAATGATTCACAAGCACACGCACACAATCAATGTAATACACATTTGCACACGATATAATATGCAGGTGCACCCACATATAGTTCCTCAAGCACATCCATCAATATAATGAATGCCATAATCATTAGTAACAAGTATGTATTAGTAACAAGTATGTATGAAGCAAGTAATGTTAGTCTGCAAATCAATCAATTTCACTATAGTATGGCAATATATCATGTCCATAGGACTCTAAAGTAAGAACATGAGCAATTCATGTATCATTAGTCTAAGTAGCTCAATATGATCAATGTATTATCATAGAAAGACATCACCCGATAAGTGTGCCAAGATGCCCCCAGTATGGGCACGCCCCTAGTGTAGAAAGTAGGCGCATGTGTGTGAGCAATGTCACACATCTGTGTGTCCATATCTCTTGTATGGCCTGCATGTCCTGCATCCATCTCATGTATATATCGTGAAAAGCATGTGCATAGAGCATGGATATGTAAATCACCATGTATCGAGTAATGCACTAAGTCATCATAAGTTCCAATCATCATAGGTTATGCACATGTCTTGGTTTTATATTTTTGTCATATTTGAATGTTATCTGTTCTTTCTTGAATATTACTCTCAATCATGCGTTAGTTAATCAGGCAAGGCCAAGATGCAAGTTTTCAAAAATAGAAGAGTTGTAGGGTTCGAGACAGTTAGCAGTATCTGCCAAAGGCATAGTGTATGTCGTGCAGTAGCAAAACAATCCAAGAGAATGAGATCAAGTGGGATGCCCCCAATGTAGGTTCAAGTGCGAATGGCGAAGCCTTATCTCAAAGGAGTTTGGATAACTCATGATAGGGATGTGCCCCCTATAGGCACTAGTAGTGAATGCATATATGCTAATGTCAGAATTTTGTGTAGTTATAGATGCGATCTTGTAACTTCTTGTGTGCCATGACATAAGCTGGTGCAAATAATCAATATGGAGAGGTGGCAAGTAGTATGCCACATTGAGGTGTAACATGCCTCAAGGCGTATGCACTAAGATCATATTGCTTTCAAGGATCTGTATGCACATCGTTGTCAGATAGTTAGCATGAATGTTTAGAATGGGTTCAACTGAGTAGGCAAGGGCCAAGTTAGTGATCAAGTCAAAGCTCAGGGCTAGAAGAATGGTTGATCTCAAGGTGTGTACATGATCATAGAAGAATAAAAGAATGTGGTAGAGTCATTGACAGCAGGCCATAAAAAACTATGTACAATAATTGACATCTGAGCTGCCATATGAAGATAGGTTAGGTGAGCTAATCTATGATCCCATGAACGGGATGCTCATGTATAAGTCTTGAATCATAGGGTTGCGTATGTGTATCATCCATGTCATCTTCATCGTCATGATTTTACTCCTTGATGTCTGGGTATGTTACAGGTATGGGGTCCTTGATAGGACCAATTTTCACCGTCTCCGTACTTTTTTAGTCTGTGCCATAAGTGCCTCAGGTATCTTGTATATACCATCTTGATAAACTTTGACTTGGTATCCAAAGGTATTAAATGTAATTGTTTCATTTATGTTGTCCAATGTTACCCCCATATTGTGTAACTATGGCTTGCCAATTAGCTTACTATATTGCATAGGAGTTGGCATAATGTACTATCCTAAGCTCAATTCTTTTGGGCCAAATGTGACGCATAATCTAAGTTGTCCTAATGATGCTTCAGGATGTGCGTGCTCATCACACTCATATGATACACTTCCATTTACTGGCAGAAATCAATGCTACACATGTTACTTTCTGTCGTAACATCTATGGGTATTTCTCAAGTATATATCCCTTCAATAAACACCTTAATCATTATCCCTTTTATAAACACCTTAATCATTAGAGGTTTACTTGAAGGTTGTAGTTGTGATGGGGCCATCTTAGCAAATGAAGGTTGTATCATTGTTGATTTCATGGAGTCCCTAGCCATCAGAGCCTGATTCATTCTAGGTATGTCAGTGAGGGCTTGCTCAATTTTAATGACACCATTTTTGACAAGTTCATTGATTGTTTGTAATGGGACACATTTATTTGAATTGTGTCTAGTGATCCTATGATAGTCACATAATGGTTTGCCTTGCTGTTTTGACCTGTGGGATGCATTCTGAAGTTGAATAAGAGGTAACATAATGATTCGTTTTCAATGACCTTTCTATTGAGAGGAGCGAGTCTAAGGTAGTTTTGTTTTGAGTAACGAGAGAAAGATCTTGTGCAGAGTGCTCCCTTTTGAGATTAGACCTAGTAGATGTGTGTTAAGCTTGAACCTCAACATTGATGGATTGAAAGCGTAGAAGTTTATCCTCAAAATCTACTAATGTATTGCACACTAATTGCAAGATGTGTAATCAACTGATAATGGCTTGAATTGTAGAGGAGGCAATAGACTTTTGCTAGAGATTAATTGTATTTCTAGTTCTATTGGTTGAGGTATTGACTTGAGAATTTTGTCCATAAATCGTGAGATGTAATCACGATTAGGTTCATCAACGTTTTGTTGGAGAGCCAATATGTGTTCGAATGTGAACTCAGGCTCAATGTTTATGTTAAAATGGGAGAGTAAAGGCTTTTCGATTTGGAAAAAGGTGTGCATAGATTCTCTAGGTAGAGAATACAACCAATCCAAACTACTACTTGTTAAGTTTTTATGAAAGATTTTGAATAACAATGTCTCATTATGTCCATACTTGCCAAGAGAGGAGGCTAAGTGTCTTAAGTGCGGGTAGGGATCCTCGTGCCCTTCAAACATGACAAAATTGGGCATGATGAGATTGCATGGATAAGGAGAGTCAAGTATGCTACGAACGATGTGTTGGCCATGAATCACCTTGTGTTCTGTTCTTGCTTTTGATGCAATAAATTTCATTGAAAACATGCTATCTCTTTGTTGAAGGTCCTTGATTGTATGCATCATGGATCCTAGTTGATTAGTAGGTTACTAGGTATAGTCATGATAAGAAATTCGGGCATTGTATTTTGCTTTTGTCTTCAAAGATTGGCATGGAGAAATCATGACAATCATTAGGAGGTATAGGCTCATATGTATCTTTCATCTCATCGCTTTTGTTTGTTCCTCTATAAGTGTATTTGCCAGGGGATCCGTATCACCTTGTATATGTTCAATGTTTTGAGTATTTTGAAACTCCATAAAAGAGGGAAAATAATCAATGTTGTTTAAATTGTACATATAAGGTGGCTCATGTTTCTCACAAAAATCATATAAAGCTATATTTGCCTAATCCTTATGGTTATGCATGATTGCTGTAACAATAAGGGACAACATGATAAGAATGTTGTGCCCATCTAGGGGTGATACCTCTAAATCATTAGTCATTGTGGAAGGTTTTAATGTAGTGGAAAGGCTAAAAAAAATATAGATCCCAACCTTACTAGAATAAGGGACTTCATTGGTGAAGACCTTTAAGAAGAGGGGTTATGGAGGATTGGTATTTACCAAGCCTTTTTGCTCTTGTAGCAAAGGGAAGGCCAGAAATTAGACCTAAAGATTAAAACCTCAAGAGCGGATAAATCTGGAATCCAAGTGTGAAGATCAAACTCTTTGAAGGGAAAAAATTCTGAAACCCTAAAGTAGAAGAAAACCTAGGGTTTTTGTGTTCGATAAGGAGTGGGGTTCACCAAAATCTTCTACTTATTTTACACACTATGACGTAAAATGTAGTAAAATTGAGATATAAATTCAGACTATGTACTTAGGACATTCAAGTACATTCACACAATAATTGAATTTGATTTGTGTGAAGCAGATATTGTAATTAGAAGATATATAATTGACAAAATTATAGAAAGGTAAATCAGATAGCTGATTTTGGATGTCTGTTTGTCACAAGTGAGGTGGTGGTAGTTGGAAATGTTTCGACATGGCATTGTCACATGTTCAAGTGTGAATGGAGGCGGCCAAGTGTTTGGATGCTACCGACAAGAGGTGACCCTTGCAGTAGACTGAAATAGTCTGACTTTACCAACGATTCCCAAGATCAATTTGATGGTTTGTCACTTTTGGATTTGCTTCATCATTGTTTACTTTGCACTTGTGCTTGTGAGTTCTTCGATTTGCTGCCCTAATTGTGCTTGCAAGAGAGAAGGGACCCTTAAAAAGGGGTTAGCAATTTGAGTCGGACTAACCCCAACCACCCTAATGGGTGCACGTTTCCTACATAGTACTATCCCAAAGAGGCCTTAGACCCATGTAGTTCTCCTACCTAAGTGAAAGTGTGAATCATGTTCAAACAATTGACCTTCCTTTAGACTTTGACACATGACATCATACAAGGCGAGTAATGAACTCATAGATGTTTTGTTTATACATAGGTGACTCTTTGTTAATTTCCTGCCATAGCCAACCCATGAAATGTGTCTAGGATGACAAGTGATGATTGCTCAATTTGAAAACTAGCTGTTGTATGCACTTGGATACTACACAAAAGGCGACGCCTGTGGCATATTGGAAAAGTCCGGCTTTACCAATAGTGTCTTGTGAGTGCAGAAAGGTGGATCTGGGTATGGAGAATGTTTGTTTGGGATTCTAGAGTGTTCTTGTATAACTGGATTGATACTGGATAGATATAATTGGCAATATTGGCGGCTAAGACAACAGACTGTAGATTGATAGATGGAAAGTGTGCACAATAGCCAAATATATGGGTTTTGTCTAAGTGTGTAAGAGTGTGTCAAAGTATGTGTAATATCTCCTTTTAGGATATTATTTAAATCTGCAAAAATTAATTATCCGGATCACCTTAGGAATATTAGATTTTCTTAGTTTGACCTCAAATAACCCGATGTTGGGAGTAATACAACTCAAAGTGGTGTTGGAGTATGCCAAGGTGGTGTGTTAGATGAGAAAACTAATTAGTATGCTAATATTACCCAGATCTGATTTTTATAACAAGCGATAAGTAATTAAAATTCAAATCCCAACTGCTGCAATTTTCCAAAATTAATTTCCCTTTAACCATCCAAGCAAAAATCTTCAAACTTTGGATTTTGGGCCACAAAAATATGAAGAACAATATCCCAAAACTAGTTTTTGCACAACCAACATAAAACCTTAATTTTGCCCTAAAAATTAGGTTGCCCAACACATTTAGGGCCTCCAATTAACCCCAAAAATTATAAAATCACTTCCCCTTATTTCTCCTAATTTCTACAATCAAATCCACTATTAAACTGACTCCAAAACAACAGATCTGAAATAAATATTAATTTGTAACAACCAAAAAACTTGTAGAAAGCTGAAATCTTCTAAAATTCATAACTTGCTCATTACTCCATATTTTTCCCTCAAATAAATTGTAGAATTTTTTTATAAATTAAGGGCTTTCTAAAGAGCTATCATTCCGAATTTTTGAAACACTGCAACCCTTCCAAAACAACCCCCAAAATCTGAAAACCAGTCGTTAGGGTTAGGGAAAATTAATTAAATAATTTCCAGCTCTTTCCTAGCCTCCAAACACACCAAAATATTAGTTCCAAACTTGGAAAAATATGCCAATATAGATCAGACTACAGATCTAGTTCAAAAGACTCCAAAACATGCCAAAACAACCTCAAATGCAAGTCACTTTAGCTCTAATAAATGCAGCAGTGAACAACAACAAATAAAACATCATAAACCCTTCCAAAATCACTTAAATTTGAGCCACAACATGCAGATTTAACGTCACAAATTAATGCATCAACATATGAGCCAAGTCGCCAATATTAGAATGGAAAAACAACGCATAAACACATTCAACTCAAGAGAACACAATGGAGAGAACAATGAGTCTTCAATATTCTTCAATAATGGATCCAAATGAGAGAGAGCACAATGCAAGAATTTTGGGCATACATCCCATTTCTCCAAGCATGTAGAGAAATCAAATGATCAAATCCAACATGAGTCTAACAATGATCCCAAGCACTCCTTTTATAAGCAAGGAGGCACAAAATTCAAAATCCCTAGGAGAGGGAAATCATTAAATAAAAGCATAGTTTATTTCCTCTCTAGGTGTGGCGTCCCCTTTTCAAAGGGTGATTTTAATCAATAAAAACCAGTTAAATATTTATTTAATCAATTCCCCATTTTAACTTTTATATTTTGGGAATTAAATTAAATAAATTACAAAATTACACAATTAAATAATTAAATAATTATTGCTTTATAATGACAAATAATAAAAATCACTCTCCAAGCAATTATATTTATAATTAGGACCTCCATCTCCTATATATTTGTAACAGTCTCAAAGCCCACGGGGAAACATATGTAGAAAATTATTATTATTGAATTTATGTGTTCATTCTAAGCCAAATTCACACCAAACTCTTGAATCTCATTTTTGAAAGGGAAGCAATTCCCAAAAAGGGGTCCACATAGTGGCTATTTCAAATGATTATTTTCAACCATATTCAGTACAAAACATTACTGGTTTTTTCTCATGGTTTCAACAGGAATCATTGCTAGTTGTCATATCAATTGAGTTGGTGATTAACAATCGTCAAAAAGACCTTACAATTTGCTATTGTTATAAAGTGTGTGTGGCTGTTATAATCACTAAGAACTTGTAAGCGTGATCCCTCTAAAGACTGGGTTGTATGGAATTGTAAATTTTTCTGCTCCGGCTCACCTCACTTTAACATCGAATTGTTAATGTCGATTTGTTGAGACTCTTTGTCCTAACTCTTTCACTGTAACCTTTGTTATTAATAAAAGATATGGATGCATATGCTTTGTAAGTCATGCCCCTTGAACTCTTGAAAATAATCCCACATGCATCTATACTAAGTAGTCGTTGAATAGAATAGAATTAGTATAAATGTGATGCATAGGTTAGTGTAAATTCATAGGCATAAATTCTTTTGTATTGAGCTTACTAACATTAGGTTGCCCCTTTGAAAGTGGCCTACAATTATTGTATGCAAATCTGATCTTTAATGCAATTAGACTTATTTCTATTTCATTTTTGTAGCATATTTTCTCTATGATTTCAGAGTCGGCTTATGGATTTGTTGTAGGAAGGCTACCTGAAACCTGGTATCAGAGTTCTTTCCAGGGCTCATTCTGCAGCAGCAATATTAGTTTAGGGTTTCTACAACTGTCCACCATATGCTCCAACCTCACCCTTGGAAGGACCTTGGTGATTAGAGTGGTAACAAAAGTGACAAAAGTGGCAACACAAGTGGAGCCTTTTTAACCCCAAATCCACCATGTTTTACTCTATTTTTTCCTCTTTTTCTTGGAGTATAAACTGTGTTATGACAGTTTTAAAACTCACAAGAAGATTGTCCAAGATCTAGGCCAAGCGGTAATCAGTTTTTCACATTTTGTGGAAAGAAGGACGCATGCCCCAATATCAAAATCAGCATCTGTATTTACGGCAATTCAACTTCCAGTGTAGAAAGGTGGATTTGGGTATATCAAAAGACTAGTTGTTTTGAAGTGTTCAGCATATAGATTGAAGCTATTTTGCCATTGATATAACTTGCAGATGCATTGGTAAGACAACAAGAGGGTAGCCTAAAGAGGGAAAGTGCTACGAACCAGACCTCATAAATGGGATAGTGGGTTGTGACCAACTATCTAGTCTACCCTCCATAGTATGCTTTGAAAGTTGATGATTGACACTATTTACGAACGGGATAAATTTAGGTGTGAGCTACAAACTGCCCCATGCTTACCCAATTAGTACAAGGCTATATCACGCTTTCACATAGATTGTGGAACTCTGGGAACCTTAGTTGGCAAAAACCAACAATAGAAACATCTAATGCTTTGAAGAATAACATTTGCAGCTACTCATTTCGCACACAGTACAAAACAACATCTTCAGTTTGCAAATCGTATAAATCTCATAGTAGTAGACAGAACAAGGTGTACAAAAGAATCGGTTATGTGAAAGTTCGTATGGTTAAGAAGTACAAAACAAACTTTTATTGGGCTCGAGGTGGAACCATTGTGACTTTGTTGACTAAGGTCCATCATTTTGTGCTGTCCTAATAGCAATTTTGCAATGAAGAAGGCTCAAATGCCTTCACAAACCTTGATAGTGCATCTGTCAAACTTGCTATGAAGAGGGAAGTCAACCTCATCTCTGAAACATCAGGAACCATGACTGATAATCTTTGAAAATCTGCGATGTACATGTCTAAAGAACCTGTTTGTCTCAAATGAGTCAACTCCCTGAAGTGCCTGTCGGGGTCCCTCCTGTCAAATGTACTCATCAACCTCTGTGTGAACTCTACATAGGTATCAATATGCATGTGTCCCTGTGTAATAAGGCCATGATGCCACTGGTCATGTGCATCTCCCTTAAGATGTAGGATTGCAAACTTAATTGCATTCTCTTTGCACATAGGATTCAAGGCAAAGTATGTCTTCAACTTCTGAATCCAGGACTGCGTGATACACTTATTAGAACCATCGAAGTGTGGAATGGAGATTCGTCCCAATCTCCTCTGTAACTCAGGTCCCTGTGACTAATGATCTCTCTTGGGTTTGCTACCAATTTTCATTCTGTAGTACTCTGTGAAGGGCATGTAATCTCTAAAACCCTTGCTCAAAGATTGGTATCTTTCCCAACAAGATTCCTCATCCAAAACATCTGCTGGCTGCCTTACTTGTGAAACATCTAGATCCTTCAAGAAAGAGGGTTTGTGAAGCCCAAATGCCTGATAGAAGAATGGGGAGACTGCTGCCTTGAATTTCCACTTTCACCTCTACGGACCAACTGTCCCATATTGGTAGTTTCCCCTCTATCTGCCTGAGTCTCAATCCTGCCCAATACTAATCTCTCAGTAAGTTGGCTCAAATAGAGATTAGTAGTTTCCTTCTGTTTCACCATGTTGGTGAATAATTGTTTCATTAGATCAACACCCATATCCTCTCTATCACCCATCTTTTCAACCCAACAGGCTAGAGAAACAACTGTTCTGATACCACTGAAATATCCCTTGTGGGATACCACTCGAAAATGCACAATATATATATATATATATTGCAACAAAATAAAATTTCTGACTTTTGCAGAAAATAACCAACTAGGAAAGCGAACTGATTTTAATTGATATCTCACAAAATACTTGCTCAAAATGCATGAAATTTTAAAGAGAGCTTGCAACAATGATAACAAACACTAGAAAAATATTTTTGGAATTTTTTGAATAAATATAACTGTTAGAAAATTTCAGAAAGCCCTAGACATCTGAAAATCTTCAAAAATTCATATATTTTCAAATACAAGTGATAAAATTATGAAAATGTGGAAATAACATGTACAAATAATGTAAATGAAAGCCCAACCTCCAGATTTGATAATAGTAATTTGAAAACCCTCCAAAAAATGTTGCAAAATTTCAAAGTGAGACGTCCCCTTTAGGAAGAGGCCAAAAACGCTTAAAAATGTCTCCAGAAATGGCTCCAAACCCTGCTCTGATTGCTGCAATAAATCTGATATGGAAACCCTCAATTCTTCTCCATAAAAGCCTCAAAAATCCTCAAAAACCCTTCTCTGGAAACTTTGAAAAATATCTCTAAAAAACAGCCTTGAACCAACTCCAAAATGACAAACTAGGGTGGATCTTTCACCACCAAAGCGTGCCATACTAGCTAGGAATGGATCTTTCACCACCGAAGTTAGGGTTCCTGTGGGATCTTACTCCACAAGCTAAAAGATTGCAAACAACAATTGTTCAATGAGAAAAATATGTGAGTGTGCAAGAATGAGCTCTATTACTCCCACATACTCCTGTTATAATTTCCCCAATCAACAAGAGGCCCAAAAAGACCCCAATCGACCCCTTCTAGGAAGAACTACAAAAACATTAAGTAACTTAAGTTACTTTTCCTCTCCTAGTTGCCATAGGGACTTAAGTGACCCCCAACGAAAGATTATAACATTAAAGTGCCATGAGTCCCCCCTTAACGACAAAACATAACATTTGTTCCCACCAAGCCACTTAATACTCATGTCAACACAAAAATATAACAAATAAGCAAGGTGGTAACAATCACCCATACCCAATAGCCTCTGACGTCATTAGCCCCTCGGGTATGCCCAAGGCTAAGACAAATGAAAAACCTCCTAGGCTATCTGCTTGGAATTGGGGACATTACATCATAAGATTTTGATGATTGCTGAATATCGAGACTATAATAAATTAATACTTGACACGAAAGGAAGGATTATTGTAGCCATTGTTGAAAATCCAACGAATGCTGAAAGTGACGAAGAATTCATTGATGGAGGGTATGCATTTTAAAAGAAGCCCCACATTTTGAAGATAGGAAGAGATCTAGTGTAGATAAAACTCAACATGGATTGTTGCCCAGTTAGTTTGAGAGTTTTTGGATCTTGGGAGTTATACCCTTACAAGATTCATGAGACAACTTGATGCAACATTGTGGATGTAGCTCAATATGGATTGTTGTCCAATAATTCGGGAGGTTCGTGATTCAGGAGTTCATGGGAAGGTGGAATCCGGGAATTCTGTAAATCAGCTCGAGAACTACACCATTTATGAAGATTATGATGTAGCTTGATGGAGCTCTACCTGGTTAGAGAACTGTTTTTCAAAGGGAAAAGCATTTGAAGGAATTAGCGCGGTCTTGATTGGTTCTGTTACTATAGATATTATTGGCATAGTATGTTTGTGTTTTCTTTCTATAGTATAAGCCTTAAGAGGGGGTATTAGAACATAAGGCTTATAATTTAGCATTGAGTATATATTAGTTACGTATTAACTAATATATGATTGTAACCACTTTGACCATTTTAAACCATTTCTTACGTAATAAAATAGCGGACACACAATGAATAATGTGTGCATTCCTCTTTTATCTTCATTCTCTCTCTCTCTCTCCATATATTCTAACAGCCCATACATGTGTATGCAACTCAACATCTTCTTCATTGCAAATCGTGTAAACTTTCAATCCATTAATCAAATAAAATCCCCTTACCATTACATGATTGCAATGGTAATGAAGAAACATGTGAGAACTGTTCTCTCCTTTTTGATTCTTTTGCTTTGGTAGTCTCTTCTTTCCCTGCTATTTGTGGCTGCCCATTCTTTCATTTGCCATTCTTTGGGTGAATATGTGGATGGAGTTTCCAACACTTTACATTCCAATGCCGACTAACCTTACAATCAGTACAAAAATGGTTAGAGTTGCACATGCTCATATCAAGTGGCTTCTTACGTCCTTGGAGTGTGTTTACTGTCTTGGACATTCTCTTCTTGTTTGCTTGAAGAATGAATTATTCCCTCCCCATTTCTTCTAAAGAGCTTGAGCTCCTTAATGATGGATTGTTTGCACTTAGCATTCATTGGTTACTCTCCCCACAATAAGTGCAAGAAACAAGATACCAACATTCTTTTGCCACATGAACTTCCATTTTATAATTGAAAACAAAAGATAGAGAACTTCTCTTAGGCATACCTTCTTGGGCTGTCCTTGGATTCTTTCCTTGCTTCTTGAACTCGCAAGTGAAGTTAGTGGAGTAAAATCTCCCCATTGCCTCTTTGCATCATGTGGATCGAATAGTTATGCAGTTTCTGCTTCTTCATGACTTGAAGGTTGCCTTCTATGTGGACGTGCTTCCTTGTCCTCTTGAGGTAGATTCATTCTTCCCTCTTCTTGTCTTGATTGCTCTCCAATCAGCTTATGGCTTAACAAAAATGATGTTAGAAACATTTGTACCTTTTTTGGCTGTTTTTGGTATGTAAGTTGTGTGGAGTCCATTGAAACTACTCTTGTTTGGGTCATGCTAGAGCATTCTCCAATCTCTAATTTATTTTCATCATATCCAAGGCCTGCATATTGAGGTCTTTCCTCAATATAATGGGATTGATGATTCTTTGGCCATGCTTGTCAGGCCCCTTTCCATGATAACCCATCCTTATTCACAACTCAGAGCCAATACCACTAGTATGCTTCTCAGAATGGCCAATGGATTTATTCAATGTTACATTGGAAGAAACAACCTATCATGGAGTGTTTACCATGCATACCTCTGTCATCGTTTGAGCATCTTTGGTAGAGGTTGGTTACCTTTTCTTGGTAGACTCTACTTCCCTTTGTACTCCTTTAACATCTTGTTGGAGATTTTCTAACAATATTTCCTTTACCAAAAGTTCTTCTCATAATTATTCTATGATACACATGAAGAATTCTCCATGGTCGTACCATGTAATTTGCAACTGCTCATTCTATGTTTCCAAATTTTGCATTAGCATTCTCAGTCCTCTACTCTTCTATTGTACTTCGCATGTCACAAGTTTGTAGCTCCTCAAGTCTTATCCTCGAGGATTTGGTCATGTCTTTTCTATTCAACCACAAATTCCTGGAACACCTTGTCAAAAAGCTTAGCTTATAATCTTGTTATATACACAAACTCCTATGTGTCAACAAAAATCTCTACAAGCCACAAACTCCTCTACTCTTCTTGTTTATTTCCATGGATCATTTTGAACCAGTCGCGATTGATAGATCTAACATGACTCAAAATGCTTTCAAATATATTGTACATTTGTTCAAGACAAGGGACACTCGTCTAAATTACACATTAACTCCATTATTGGAGTGGGTAACACAATCTCACACACTATTTGTTTTCCAATCTTTATTTAACACCCTGCATTTCACCATATTGTCCTCATTTATCTTAGTCTGCCCACCTAGACCATTCAATACACACCACACTTTGAAAAGATAAAGTAACATGTTTCACAAATACATGGCATTCCTTCCTTGCATGGGTCTCTCAAAATAGGTAGTGACTTCGAGTGATATCATATAAACATAGTCACATGCTTAGCAATTGAAATCATATGATAGAGAAAAAAAGAAGAGAAATGAAGAAATCATATTTATCTCAATAAATGGCCAAAATAGGACGAACTAAAATGTACAACAATAATAACAATGAAAAGATGGCTAAATTATCATCCATCCAAGAGAGCAACAAAAGTATGTTTACCAAATATAAAACCTAGAAGGAAAGTAAACCCCACAAGAGCAGATGGCTCTAGCTATAACTATAATCCCCAAGAGAGAGAATGATGTGAAATGGACCATTACTACAAAAGATAAACCGAACAAGGAGAGTAAACGATGGAGCAAACCCTCCCAATCCTCATTAGCACCAAAAATAGATCGCTCTATGATATGAATCAGTTCAGATCCATAAGACATACCTTATCTCCCTCATGCTTGACTCATGCTCATATCAAGCACATTCATTCTCATATCAACAAGATGAAAACTGTGAAAATGACAAGACAATGACATGGATGCGATAGTTTGATGTAGAGAAGCAAATGGACCAAAGGAGAGGTCCCCAACTGAACACATCACCCTTATTTAGGGAAACAACATAGGTTTGGCATGGACCGAGCTCCTCACAATGCAAATATAGGTTTAGTGTGTGGTAAATCTGTTGATAGAAAATATAACGTAGAAAAGACTTCCCAAAATGGAAGATGAATCGACTCGTATGTCGTCTGTTGACTTCCATCATGGGCATGCGGCGGTTTGTAACCCTTTTGTATGCATAAATATGGAAGTCAATCATTCTAATTGATCATCCAGAGTTGTTTGTAAGTTGCAACATAGTGTCGGAATTATCTTTCTCAGTTTGAATAGCAAATTAATTGCAGCAGAGCAAGTGTGAAGTTCATTGTTGAAGGATGTGTTGTAAAAAACACCCCCAAATTCTCCAAACTCAAGGCGACTCCCTTTTAGAATTTGAAATGAAAATTGATAAATAAGTATTGGAGTATTTGGTGACGGCTTGACGGTTGTAGGGAAAGGATACAAGGCACCCTCTCCAAGAGTCTTAAGTGGGAAATTGCTCCAGGTTGCAGTCGTAGATGCATTGTCAAGCCTAGAAGATCAAAAAAATAGTGGTAAAAATATAGATGCCCCATTCTTTCAGATGGGTGAACAGATGGAAGGAACCGCACCCAAATGGTGAGATGGATTTATTGAAGTTAATTCATGTCTTTAACATAGTAAAAATGCAGAAAATTTGAGCCTTATGTAGGAGGAGGTTGTCTTAGAGGTGGTTATACAAAATGTTGTGCAAGTAGTCACTGACAATGTAGTAGCATATGCGGTGGCTTGGAGACTACCACAAGAGAGGCATCCATCAATCTTTTGGACCCTTTGTGTGGCCCATTGTCCTGACCTTCTTTTGAAGGACATAAACAAAATTGACTGGGTGAAACTGGTTATTTAAGATGCAAAAAATATAACCAAGTACATATAATCACCCTTGGGTTCTCAGCTTGATGAGAGAATACACCATAGGGAAAGAGCTTGTGTGAGTGAGTGTCATGAGGTTTGCAACTAATTTTGTAACACTGCTACTAGTTTGTTGACATCGTTGAAGCAAATGTTTGTGAGTCAAGCATGGCTAGACTCACAATATTCAAAGAAAGCCGATGGAGAGAAGACCACAAAGACAATTTTTGATGATGTTTTTATGAAGAGAGTTGCAAAGATCTTCAAGTTAACTTCAAACTTAGATTTAAATTTCAAGTCTATTAGTTTATTTTCATTTTTTTAGTGTAATTTACATAATTTGTGAATTCATAACTTTAAAGTTTAATTTGTTTGTAGGTGTTAGAGCCGCTGGTGAGGGTTTTGTGCTTGGTTGATATGGAGCAAAACCTGATGGAATATATTTATGAGGCCATGGATAGGGCCAAAGAGGCCATCCAAAACTATTACAGGGGGTATATAGTCAGATTTGGTTCTTCTTGATAGATAATTGATTAGAGGTTGAACAATCAACTCCACCAACCCATTCATGCATTAGGGTACTACCTCAACCCCAAGTTTTTCTTCTCCGATAGCTTTACAGATGTTATGTAATGTCCCAAAATGGACATATTTTGACCAAGTTGGATTTTAGGCAAACCCCACCACCAAAACAAATTTGTAGAAGATATAGCAATCATTAATAAGGCAGATCTGAATTTTATATGAGAAGTGCGACTAGGGTAGAATTGAAAACTCACACAAATCAGCAATTAAACTCATACCCACTTACTCCAAACTGATTTCTATATTTTTAATAGTCCATGCATGCATAAAAATACAGATTTTTGAAGGTAAAATAGGATGCAATAATTTATAAAAGTCTGTAGACATGCTGCCCTTAAAGTTGACTGAAAATAATACATTTAAGCATCCAAAAATTCATAAAATGGGCTGATTCAATCCCCAAAATTTAGCTTTATTAATAGCTCCAAAAATCCGATCCAAAAACACTCTGCAACATACCAGATTTGAAAAAAAGTGGGTCGCTCCACTAGAGATGAATAAACAAACCACAGCTGGAATTTTATTCTTTAAACCCTTGATATAAATATGTGCAAAATACCTTCACAACTGCTGCAAATAACTCTGAAAATTAATATAAGTCTTTCCAAGCACTATAGGACCTCTTGAGTAGAGATTCCTCACATTCTCTAAGAGGGTTTTCGTCCTCTAGAGGTAATTCTTAAGGGTTTTCGTCCTTGGAATAAATTATGCAAAAGCTCTAAGCTTCAGACATAAAATTAGAAATTAGATAATCATCATATAATAGAATGAATGCCTATGCAAGTCGACTTCTCCTTATAAAGAAAGAAAAGACCCAAAGGCAACCTTTTTTCTTCAAGGGGTGCACCTTCCAGACTCCCGCAAGGAAGCTCGAACCTCAACTCCGTTACATACTCTTGGAACATCTTAGTCAAGTGCTCCCTCATTACCTCCACATGTCATCCACATATACTCTTTCGATTCCTCCCCCTCTTCACTTCTCTAGGATTCCCTAGATCTTGATTCAAAGCTCTAGGGAATCCTGTGTTTTGTTTCTCTTTGCATTTTCGTGGCCCCTTCACCGCTTGTGTTTTGTTTATCCTCCTTTATCCCGTCGATTCTCCTTTCCCATCTCTCCTCCCACGTTTTTGCTGCTCAGTTTTACCCTAACCTGTGACTCGTGTGCCTTTCACGATTTGCTTTGGGCCTCTCATTTTACTGTTGTTTTGAGGGCAGAGGTTGTCATTTCGAAGTTCGTGGCTCACATTTTACGCAGTTTGTGGCTCACGTTTCCCAGTTCGTGGCTGACATTTTACCCAATTCGTGGCTCACGTTTTACACAGTTCGTGGCCCACGTTTTTACACAGTTCGTGGCTCACGTTTTACACAGGGATCCGCTCTCTTCGTGAATCACGTTTTCTTGATTCACGTTTCCTTGGCTTGATTCGTGACTGCTTGTTCGAGCCCTTTCTATCCTCCGCGTTCGTGGCTCTCTGTGCTTGCATTGTGGCTCTTTGAGTTCGTGAATCTGTGCAGGTTCGTGACACCCTCCTCTGCTGCTCGAAACCCTGAATCGGGGCTCAGAACTTCACACACAGTCTGGTTTTGTAGCTCGTGATTTAGATTTCGTGTTTTCTTGGCTCGAGCTCTCGTAGTGCCATTTTTGTGGGTTTCTGTCCTTCATTTTCGTGGCTCCTTTCTCTGCAACCTCATGGCTCTCCTCTTACATTTTCGTAGCCTCTGCTCCTACAATTTCGTGGCTCTTCTCCTGCAATTCGTGGTTCTGTAATCTACTGCTATCGTTTCCGGTTTCCTTTTCCTGTTCGCTGCTTGTGTTTTCTAGTGGTTCTATCTCTATGTACAGGGCCACTCAGCTTGGGGAACTCAGAGACTCACCTCTTATCATCTCACCTCTTCAAACAATCTACTCCCCCGCAATGTCTGTCTCCACCCCCACAACACCGTCGGTGTCTAACCTCGGATCGAACAAACAGGGTCAACAGGACAGCAACATCCCAAACATTTTGGCTGAACTGATCAGTAGGATTGAGAGATTGGAATCCTCCAACAGAACCCTTCGAATTGAGGTTTTTGATTTAACCTCTCGAGTTGAAAAGGTTGAAGCGGACAATCTTTCTCTTCACAAGCAACTTACAGATATCACGACCCAGGCCACCCCTACAGGTACTAATGACCAATTACAGGTAGAAATTTCAGATCTGAAGCACAAGCAGGATGAGTTTCAAACCCAACATGAAAACCTTATGAAACAATTTGATTCATGGGCACATATTGTGAAAGGTAAGGGCCAAAACACCTCTCCTATTGTAGTTGTTGAAGAAGTTATACAAGCCAAACTTGTAGAAGGAAGAAACAGACGGACTAGAGAGTGCAATCTCAGAGTTAGAGGTCTGCCCACACCTCTTCCTCCTTTTGATCCTCTAGCCATTGCTTCTGACTTCATCACAAACACGTTGGGGTTGTCGGAAGTACACATTGACAGAGCATGGCTTGGTCTGGACACTACCCTATTCCTTCGCTTCAAATCAGCTGAAGACAGACTTCGGGCTCTCAGGGCTAAACAGAGACTTTTCTCACTTCCGGATAAGATTTTCCTTGATGAAGATCTCACTAGAGCACAGGTGTCAAAACTCAAACAGTCCCGAGAGATGGTCATGGCAGCCAGGAAGGTAGGAAAATGGGTCGTAATTCGGAACCTTAGAGCAGTGATTCGAGACACTTTTCCTCCTGGTTGGGCTCCCGGGTCCAAATGACGGTCCCGTCGGGTGAGGCTGCATAATAGGGGCATTGCCATTTCATGTTGGAATGGTAATGGGTCATATTGGGCTTCACCTAGTCTCCTACAGGATGCACTGGGTCACTCTGATCTCCTTTTTGTTACGGAAACCCATGAGAACCCCATTCGTCCTCTCCCGGACCTTAGGGGGTACTATTGGCTCTCTATTTGTAGGCACGAGTCTAGGAGTTCCGGTGGAGTTAGGGGTTCTGGCGGTGTTGCTTGTTTGGTTAGGGACACTCTTCAGGGTAGGATCTTTGTGGCAGCTGAAGACGAGTTTGCATGTTTTCTATGGATTAAGGTTAGATGGACCCCACACCTTACCCGGGACATTTACATTGCAGTTTGTTACTTCCCCCCTACCTCTTCTCCTTTCACCATTGAGAATGGCCCGGTTGGGGATCCCTACCATGACCTCCCTGTTGGCATTTCTCAGTTCTCAGCAGTTGGTGAGGTCATCCTTTTGGGTGATTTCAATGCTCGAATCAAAAACATCCAAGTTTCATGTCATGACAGGACTGTTGATGCTCTTTGTACTTCGGAGGTGGACCCGACTTCTCTTGGTCTTCAGAGGGATTCAGATGATGTGACAGGGCCCTTGACGACATATGGTTGACACCTTTTACAGTTGGGGGAAGCTCATGACCTATTGATCCTTAATGGCATATCATGTTTCCCAGATTCCAAATTCTTCACCTGCAGACCTCACGGTGGTGGCGCTAGCGTTGTTGATTACGTCATGACTATCCCCGACCTTCTTCCCTTTTTCACCACCTTTCCATCTCCCCCATTCCCCTTGTTGATCATGTAGCCCTTTCATTCTCCTTGGAAACTACTCCCCCCAGACCCCTAGCCCTTCTCGTTGCCCTCCACACACCACTCTGAGACTTGCTGAGGGTGACCCCATAACCTTCTCTTTTCATTTTCGTCAGCTTCTCCCCCCTTGCCCCAATTCACTATGTATGCCATTGACAGGATGTACAACTTTCTTGCCACCACTATCCATGAGGCTGCCCTACTTTCTTACCCCCATTCCACTTCCAAGCCCTGTAGTACACAAACTTGCCCCATGAACCAATGGTATGATGACGACTGCAAAAAACTCCATCGTCAGCTCCGCATGGCCTTCAGCCATGACCTCCCTTCCCTCCCCCCTTAAAAAAATTGCCTATCGTAATCTTCTCCACCACAAGAAACGCACCTTTATTGCCCACAAAAGAAGGGATCTTTGTATCTCACTTTCGCATTCCCCCAAACGCTTTTGGCGTACCATCATTCCCCGACGCTCTCCCTTTACCCCTAGACCTTGACCCCCATACTATGTTCAATCACACATCCACCCTTTATGACATCTCCGGCCATCCCGACCCCCCACTTGCCACATTTTCACCCACTCAAATGTCAAGAAGGCCATATCGGTGATGAATTGCAGCAAATCAGCAGATGAGGAAGGCTTCCAGGCAGAATTTTTCAAGCATGGGATCGACACCATCATTAGTTATTTGGTAGACCTATTCAATCAGGTGTTGTGTACTGGCTTCCCGCAATCTTGGTCCCACCATATTATCCACCCTATTCACAAATCCGGTCCTACTTTTGATCCTAATAACTACAGGACAATTATGGTGGTTCACACCTTTTCTAAGTTGTATGCCACTGTTCTTCATTTGTAGCTTTCGGCATTTCTTGAGCAGTACCAGTGCAGAGCCAAAGGGCAAGCTGGCTTCAGGATAGGATACCAGACTATTGATCACATGCTCACCCTCTGTGCTATCATCGAGGAAGCACGTCACCGTTCGTGCAGGGTCTTCTGTTGCTTTGTGGACTTTCGGAAAGCCTTTGACTTTGTTCCGCGGGAAGCCCTTTTCTGCAGACTCAGAGACATTGGTATTTCCGAAACCCTTCTTGCTGCCATTACCCGGCTGTATGAGGAGGTTTTGGGTCGCCTTCGCACTGCTGTTGGGCTTTCCGATTTCATTAAGAGCACCATCGGGGTCAAACAAGGCTGCCCCCTCTCTCCTACTTTGTTTGGTATCTATATTAATGAGTTGGAGGATTTTCTTAGAGACCACATACAAGACGGGGACGACTGTCTTCTCCACCATGTTCTGATCTACATTCTTCTCTTTGCAGATGATGTGGTCTGTTTGGCTTCTTCGGTGGAGGGGTTACAGAGACAACTCGATGCTTTAGCCCTCTTCTGCGATCATAGGCAACTTACAGTCAACATGGGTAAACCAAAGTTATGGTCTTCAATGTGTTGAAGACCTCTGATTTCCATTATTTCTACAGGGGGGAGGAGTTGGAGATCACCAACTCCTACACCTATCTGGGGGTTCTCTTCTCTGGACCTCGGTTCAGTTTACGTCCGGCTATTCAACTCCGCATCAACAAGGGGTATGGTTCCGTTGCGATCTTGGAGAGACAATGCTTCCGCCATCACTTTCATGACACATTGTTCAAGATGTCCCTCTCGGACTCTCTTGTGAGACCCACTGTTCTTTATGGTTTTGAGGTTTGGGGCCCCTCCCTGCTCGAGTCGGATTGGGCCTCTATTGAGCGGGTTCAGATCCTTTTGCTTAGACAGATCATCAGATGCAAAGAGACTGTTTCCCATCATATCCTTGCCGAGTTTGGGGCTCGTCCTTTCAGATTAGAGGTCATCTTTGGTCTCATCTCACTCTTGCACCGCATCCAGGGAATTTCGGACTCCACTAGCAGGGATAGATACATCTATCTTGCTTACTGTTCTTCTGAGGTCATTACTCTCTCCGACTGTAGTGGTCGTGTTCGGTGCTGGTATGCCGAGACCTCTTGTCTTCTTGGATCTCTTCAGATCAACATGGACCGTCTCCCCCCTTCTAGGTACTCCATGGATGCTCCTGCTCACCTCCTTTCAAGCACGCAGGAGGTACACAAAATTATTAGAGACGACATATACAGACTATTCACCTAGGTTACGTGGACCAACTCCCGGGAGGAGCTACGCTGGAAAATGGCCTTCTACGCCAATCACTTCTTGGAAGTCAGTAATGGACTCATCATTCGCCCCACCTATATCTCCCGTCATTGGATGCATGCTCGTCGCATATTTTTGGGCCAGTTCAGAGTTGGAGCCCATAGGCTTCGGGTCGAGAATGATCACCATTTGGTTCGTTCTGAGAGGATCTGCCAACTTTTCTCCCTCCAGGAGGTTGAGACAGAGGAACATTTCATCTTCCGATGCTCCATCTATTATGAGATTAGAGGGAGGTTTTATTGTCTCTTCTGTGAACATCCTACGTTCACGACCTTCTTGAGGTATTATGATCAGAGGTGCCTCGCTCTCTATTTACAAGAAGCCATTAAGGTCCGTGACAGGGCCCTCCATCCTCCTTCCAGGGAGTCTACTACTCAACAGATCACATCTTTCTTTGATCTTCTCCCGGGTGTGAGGGGCACTAAGCGGGGGCATGACCCTAGTGGAGATCTCCTGGCCAGATCTGTCAGGATTAGAGGAGCTTCTTCCTTGACCAGAGATTTCCGGATTCGTGCACAACCAAGAGCTCTCTCTTTTAGACGACAGACCACCGGGTCCACCCAAAGAGCTCGACATTCCACGGAACATAGGCATCTCCAACAGTTCCCAGTTCCTAACACCAGACAACAACACATCACCAATTTCTTTTTAGTTGATCTTGGGCGACAGTCGTGAGGGTTGGTGTCGAGGCTCTTTCCCTCCACCTTCCTCTCATCCCTTGTGCTCTCTTCTTCTTCTTCTTTTGTTGTTTTCGGAGACCCTCTTAGGTTTTCCCTGCGGTTCTTGCTTTGCTCTATATTGTACAGTCCCATTGACCTATCTTTGTGGTCACTTGTTGGACATTTAATATAATTATCTTATCTTATCTTATCTTATCTATGCATTCTCCACCCTCCATTTCCCTTCCTAGGACAAGTCGCCATTTCCCTTAGGGAGAATAAAAAAGATATTTAATACTTATTTTTCCCTCCCAAAGTTGGTTGCATTTTTCCTAGAGGGAATACATAATGAAATGGGCTTTTATCCTTTCTAAGTTCCCATTTCCCCTTCTAAGGCAAGTTGCCATTTCACCTAGGATGGATAACAAATTATATTTGGGCCTTTTCCATCCGAGATTTAATAATTATTAAGTCATATAAATTATTATAAATGCTCTATATACATTTTTCTTTTATTAATGGCACTTTATAATAACTTACAATTGACTTAAGTCACCTGTAGGATCTCCCCTTAGCTCTTGGGTAGACAAAATAGGCTAAGGGTCTTCGATTGGGAAGGGGATATTACATGTTAACGGTGTAGTTATGGACGGTCTCTCAACATGTATTGAGAGGACGAAGACAAAGGTTGAGGTGAGGGATCATATTATTTTAGATTTGTAGAATTACAAGCATGAAGATTATTTTCTTCGGTGTTAGCTGTCTGAGGGAGAACCACTCAACCACTAGGTAACAAAAATTAGAGTGTCAACTTATATGTTAGAAGTTATAAATTTAAAATTATTAATTACTTATAATTTATGATTATCTTGTTTGTAGGTTCTTGGTGGGAAGTTTGGGGAGGAAATACCCTACATCTTTAAAAGCTAGCCCTTAGAATTTTATCTCAACCTTGTAGCACTTCTTGAAGAAAGTGCAATTGGAGCTTGTTTGAGACCATTTACACAAAGAAGCGCAACAAGTTGACTCACAAACGCCTCAATGAATTTGGTTTTTGTGCAATACATCTTTGGCTTTGCACAAGAAAGGTGGAGGCCACATCGCAGGAGCCTATTGATTTGGATGAGATTAATCCATACAATGAATAGACTATACAAGAAGAGGAAGTCCTCGCATTCATAGAGGACGACATTGTTACTTTCGAGAGGGAAGCTATGGAGGGAGAAACACAAACAAGAGATATTGGATGGGATGACATCTTTGGAGATGACGTTGAATATGTAGTAAAAGGAGCCACTTCCATCTACTACTAGGGTGGAGCCGCAGATGCCTCCTTCAAGGAGGAGTGAGCAGTCGCAGTCAAGTGTGGGGACTAGTAGAGACACTAGACCCTCTCCCCAATATTTCTCTAGAACGGAGGAGAGGAAAATGTAGATTATTGTAAATTGTAACTTGCATAGATATGTAATTTATGATGATAATTTTCAATAATCATTATAAATTCATAACACTTATCAACTGGCTGTTGTATTTGTATGATGATGTGATTTTGTACTATATTTGTATTCAAATCTAATAGAAAATACTTTCCCAATGTTTTATATACTCATTTGATAATTTTGTAAGTATATTTTGCATAAAGTTTATGTTTTTTAAAGAAATTTGTGTATTTTTTAAAGTTGCCAAATATTCCCCAAGCCTTGCTGAGTTTTTGCTTAGTCAATTTTTTTGGGTTTGTTGAGTATTTGCCAAATATGAGTATGCAAACTATGGTTCAAATTGTACTTCGAGATGCCTAGGTTCATTAATGCAATCTAATTAAGGTGTGGAGCAAATATCTGTGGCAATCTCCGAATTTGGTAAGAACGGTGTACTTTTTGTGAGCCTGGGGACTCAACGTGACAACATTTTCAGTAACAAAGCATGGCATTTTAATGGTTTAAGAACTAGTTTCCATGTTTCAATACGAGATCTGCATACAACCCTTTATTCAAATAAAAGTTGCTCAAACCTTTTTAGTTAGATACAACCTTATAGGTGAAATGAAGGATCGATCCTTTCTTTCTATTAATACACGTCTCATTTGTCTTAGAGACATCAATAATACTTGATACGAGGAGGAAAGCCCAAAAAAGAAGTGTTCACGCCCATCCTATTCCTTGTTCAAGAGAGAGTACCATGATCACCACCTTTGACTGTACGATTACAAGGAATAGGTGGTACAAGGAAGAATATTTAATTAGTTTGATTCCCAAAGGGTCATTTTTCAAAGGTCATCTGATGCTCCATAGTTGAGCCATAGCTTGCATTCTTCCATTTCGGTTATTTGGAAAGGTGACAGCCTCGTCTTTGCTGGAATACTTACTAGCAATGCTTTTCTCGATATCAAACATGTGTTCATGGTGATGTGCATGGTTTAGTTCTTTTTCTTTCCGTGTTCATTGGTCATTTCTTTTCATGTTCTTTCATTTCCGCACTATGGGATAACATTACAACTCTATTCTAATGCTGATTTTATAGTGAGTATGAACGAGTTTGACGGCATCATACTGAGATTGGGTGGCTTGATAGGAGTTGGCAGAAATATCTTTGGATGCACACTCATACAAAGTTGAAGATCTTGAAGAAATAAATAAGCTGGAGATAAGGCCTTGGTGCAAGTTTGTAGACCAGATGCAAGGAGGATTAGCTGTCATCTATGCTGGCCATTGGATTTAATGATGCATGACAATTCCATTTCTTGTCTATGCCTTTTAATGCATTGAGTGCAATTGCTCAACAAAGCGTCAGTTAAATGTTTATATATAGATAAGAACTAGTAACCCAATGAATATACTGATTAGCTTCATTTTCCTTACTACATTGGAGGGTCCAAACTCTTTGGTATTCCAAGAAAGGTGATATTGGAAAGCTAATACTTAGGCTTGCCACTATAGAAAATTTCTTAGAGGAAGAAGGTACTTGCTGATGTGACCACAATGTTGATTGGTAAGCAGAAAAAGGATATTTTGCGACGTGCATAACATGAACGATTTTTTACCAAGTTTGTGTCAACTGCTCTTTCTACAAGAAAATCTTGGACAACTACTACGATAGTGAACCCTAAGTTTATGCTCACACGTTTTTAAATACGAAGACTCTATAGAGATAGCCTTCTTGAATACATCCTTATAAAAAAAGAAAATAATCAGCATGGAAAGGAAGGCCATTGCTGGAATTCTTTTTTACCCCTTTACTGGATTCTACATGGACTTGCATGCACATTTTCATTTTGGTACCTGTTGTTGCCTGCTTTCTCATCTCCCCTATACCACTATGAGAAGCACTGCCTTAGTTTATCTACTAGAGCCTCACGTCCCAGTTTATGTCTACAATATTGAGCTGGGTTGAGGAGTGTGAGGGGATAATATAGCTTTAGCTGATTTTGTTTTGCATCCCTCATTCCACTCGTCTATGCAAGGTCCAAATTTCTATATACTTTTATCCCTTTCACAACTTGCATGAGATGAGGCCTCCACCTATAGTAACTCCTTGTTCACAAAAACGATTTTTTTTCATTGTGACATTTTTTTTCCTTTTTGGGACATTTTGATCATAAATTTGTAGAGGTATGTTGATCACAGCCCAAGGGGTGGTACAGTTATGTATGACAGTAGCACAGTTCGGTGTTTCTATGCATATGTATAGTAAGATTATAAATTTATAGGGAGTACATGGTGGTCTCATATGCACGTGGGCTTGTGGACCTTAAAAGCACCCTTCCTTTCTTTTTCTTTTACATTACTAGAACTATTATTAAATTTTTGTATTTTTGGGTTTTTTGAGGGCCAAAGAAATATGGAGAAATATCATACAAGGAACCCGAGGAAAAAATTCAAGATAATTCACATTTCCTTCTCACCATTCTAAGTGTTATTCTTATTTCTTCAACCTTATTCTTATTGCTTCAACCCTTTTTTCTAATGTTCTCAACTTCTTATTTTTCTAGTTCCTTTTTCGTTTTGTCTGAATTATTTAGGATAAAAAGCCAATCACACTCTGCAAACAAACCTGCAAGACAATAATTTTTTGTAAACAAATTGGCAAAACAACAAATTTTAAACTCAAAGAGTAATTGTCAGTGCAGTGACCAGACCACCCCTACAATTACTCTATTTTGCATTCCATTTCACTGCAATTTGAACTTAATTCAAGTAGTAGCAACAAGGATTATTTAAGATCTGCATTGTATTTCCAATAAGTATAGGGAATAACAGATAAATCTCTTTTGAAACTGTTCAAGTAATATGGGTTTCACTTTTTGGTATCTTGAAAGTTGACATATATTTTATAGTGTAGTTTTGTGAAGGTTTCCTGTAAGAGGGCAATTTGGTTGGCCAAGTAGTAAGTGAACTGAGGCACATCCGTGCATCCTCTGGCATATATATGGTTAGATTATCTCTTGTTGGTTCATTCAAAAAAAATGGCAGGGTATGCCTTCACCACATTTTCGACATGCACCAACCCACCCACCCTAGAGTCTGCATCTCAATCTTGCATTAATTTGTCACTGTTGGTTTGCAAAGGAGGCCCAAGATTGTTCTCCACATAAGTTGCATGGATTTGTATCAGTATGATAGCTTGGAGAGTCAATTTGTGTCCCGGTTGGCAATGTCAGCTCCCCTCTATAAATATGTTGTTTATTCTAAAATTTATACAAATATTACAAAATTATCCTCAATTTTAAGATTCCTATCTTTGATTTCATTCTTATCACCATTCTGATGTAATATATCTTACAATACAATAAATATTTCTCGAATATTAAAAATCGATTCTCAATCATCATTAGGCAAACAAAAAGCATGTCCAAACTCCGATTTCTAATACTATATGGTCAGAGCCAGATTATACAATGAGGAACATGTCAAAGTATATAACAAGTCAATAACTTTCTTTGGATTAGGGGGTAGGCTTCTAGGTAATAAATGATTCCCATCCTACCTGTGATTGACGGTTGTCTCGCTTTGGCTGCTATGTTCATTATTGAGATGTACTGGATGAGACAATCAGTCACATGGTACATCTGTAACAGGACGCATCCTTTCTTACATGGGCCTCTGTTATAATTTTTGCCATCAAAAGACTTGCAAATTTAAAACTTAATTTCTAATGGTTATGATTCATGAATGAGTCCAACTGAATCTAATTTATAATTTCAAATAGTTGTGATTAATTTGTTTGGGTTACAACTAAGTGAATTCCATGTACTGAATCTTAAAAACGAACCTTGTCATTCTTTATATTTTAAAAAATTTACCCATTATGTTAACAGTGAACACCATGTACATAGTTTGGATTTATTTTTCATATGGATCTGCATACCAAAGACAGATTGGGCCTGTATCTGATCCATATGAAAATTGTATTTAAGGTAGAATGCAGTATCAGTGCCAATACCTTGGAGTCTGGAACAAATCACTGGACCTATGCTCTCTAGCTTCTTGTGGGTACTCTTCCCACATGATTTTCCTCAGTTTTGTTATACTTCTTGTGGGCACTCTTCCCACACGATCTTCCTTGGTTTTTGTTATATTGCTTAGTACTAGATCCAAACATCATCTTTCTTATCTTTATCTTCCACGATTATTGTTCTCTGTCTCCAAGTTGATAGTCATTCACAACTATTTTCAGTAGTTTGTGTAATGTCCCCAATTGGGACTCTTTGAACTCTGAGTGGATTAGAAGCAAATCCAACACTAAAATGCAAGTCACTAGCAATTAATCCAAAGATTATGTCTGCAGGTCTGAATTTTAATTAGAATCCAGCAACTAGTTAATAGAGAAACCCATACTAATATTCATGGCAACAAGGATGCATCCTAACTCCATTCTGACATACAGATTTTTGGTAGTTCAAAACAGCTCTAAACAAGTGAAAGGGAGACCATATAACTCAGTTTGAATCTGCTGCAATTAATTGCCAGAAATGGCAACTAGGAGTATGAGGAAAACCCTTGTACAACATCAGCTAATAAACATTTTTCCCACATAAATGTATAGCATAATCTTTTAGCAGTTCATTACTGGATAAAATTAGAGTTTGCAGGCACAAATACACAAGAATAATTGTTCCAGAATGCTGCAGAATATGGGGGACTGTAGCAGCTCTATATTTCCTCCGAAAATTCTGAAAACAATATATTTGAAGCCCAGGAATACAGAGAGTTTGTCAGAAAGAAATAGTAGTTTACTTCTACCATCTAAATACTGAAATTACTAGAAAAAAGGGGGAAAATGAAGACTACCCCAGGTCTTACCCCCAAAATTTCCTCTGTGACATCCTTCTTTGATTCAATTGTTGACAAAAACCTGAATGGGGCAGATTTAGCATAATTTAACTTAATATTAAAAACCCTGAACAAAAGTAACATGATGAGGTTAATTGATGAGAGTGGGATGGCATTGGCAAATTCTTTTCCCCCTTCAGCATTATATCTAGAGATAGTATGGACATGTGTCAAAAAATACAATCCTGCCACACAATATGTAAGAGATGGGAGTGGTTCTTTAGTTTTTTCCTTAGCAGAATAAATGAAAGCAATGAAGGGCAGACCTGGAATGTACCTCAAATACCACGAACTCACGAACTGTCTAGAAGATGGGTTGCTTTACCCTTGCACAAGCACTAACAGCTGCTGCAATTCGATTTTATAAACCCTTGCTCTAAAATTTTGCTAACACTACTGGAAATACAAAATTTATCCTTGCAAGCACAAACGAATTCCCTGTGTGGAAATTCCTCTTCTTCTCTAAGAGGGGGTTTTCGTCCTCTAGAGTATTTTTGCAAAGCACAAGCTTAGACAAAATTCCAAATCGATAAAATGAGTATATGATGAAAGATCCCTAAATGGGTCTCACTTGTTTTCCAACAACTCTAGGTCAATAAAAAACACCAAATATTGATCTATCATAATTATGGCAATTACCCTAATGCAGATCTGGGTTTATTTGAGAAAATGCGACTAGGGTTTAAGATAGATCTTAATGCAAATGACACCCAAAAGTTATATTTTCGATTTCAGATGATTACCCAAATATTTAGAAACTGAATCATGAAAAAAACTGAATTTATTGCAACCAAACAACCCAGAAATCAGATCTGAAGTCTGCTTAATATTCTGCCTGAAAACCCTCAAAATATACTTCAGAAAATACAGCGATTTGGTTTACCATATTATGGAGAATATTTGACAAATAATTTTAAGGGAAATACCTCTGAAATTGCTGCGACAACTACCCACAACAGATCGATCCAACTGCTGCTCAAAAACCACCGAAAATACCTTTAAAAACTCTTCACAAACACTGCTGAAATGAACCTGGAAATCTGATTAACAACGCTGGAAATTTCTGAGTGAAATCCCCTCTCAATCCCTTGGGGTTCTCGTCCACAAGAGGTAGAATTCACAAGGGTTTTCGTCCCTGGAATTTCTGATAAAAGCAAGAGCTTTTAACAATGCAAAATCTGATAATAAAAATCTGGATTGATAAAATGATCATATGATATCCCTCCTCTAAGTCGACCCTTCCTTTTAAAGGGAAAATTGGCCCAAAGGGACCTCCAACTCAACCAATCACAACAAGTGATTTCTTCTAGACATGTGCCCCAAATTTTCCTTAGACTGGGTCGCATTTTCTTGGGAGGAGTAATAATTTTTATTCTTTCAAAACTCCATTCTTCCTCCTTTGTCCAAGTTGCATTTTTCTAAGGAAGCAAATGTCACATTTCCCTATTTTCTCATTACATGGACAAGTCGTACCTCCCTATGGTAAATACAATTAAAAATAATTGTATTTTTACATTTGACTCTTTTATTTTATTAATAAGCTTATTATTTATTATATGTGCAACTTATAATATTTTATTTTAATATTTGCACAATATAATAAAATAATAAAACTTAGTCACCCTTGACACATCCTTTGGCCGTTGGGTAGACAAAAAGGACCAAAGGTCTTCAATGAGATCTATTCGAAAAGAGGGACATTACATATGATGCCACAGCCAAGTCGAATTCTCCTTCATATAGGAAAATCGACCCAAAGAGAACCTCCAATCTGACCAACCAGCTGCCAGGATTTATTTCTATGCAAAATTCACTCTTCTAGGCCAATCACATTTCCCATGGAGGCATACAAAAATAATATATATTTTTATCCTTTCTAAACTCCCTCTTTTCCCTTTGTGTCAAGTTGCCATTATCCTTCTAGAGAGAATAAAATAATAATAAATCCCTTTTACAATGATATTTGCCTCTTAAGGCAATTCGAATTTACTCTAGGGATTATAATTAATTTTTATTAAGCCAAATAAACTAACTATAAGTGCTTAATAAGACTATTTTATTTATTTTAGGCACTTATATTAATTTATTGTGACTTCAGTCACCCTTGCACACACCCTTTGGCCGTCGGGTAGACAGAATGGGCCAAAGGTCTTCTGTACTATTATTCGAGAAAGAGGGACATTTCAGTTTGATTTCTTATTTTTGCTATAAGATATTCTAAGTAGCCTTGTTTTATTTTCATATCGCTTTAATATACATATAACATGCATTTACAATTCTACAACAGTAAATTGTTAGAAACACTGGGATCTAGGCATAAAAAGTCTCTATCCACTTTAATATGATTTATCTGTTAATTTAAGAATTGGTTTTTATTTCTTTTTTTTTTGTAGATTGTTGGCAATGGGCCTAATGACCTACAACAATAATTGGAAGGAAATAAAAGAAAGGTTTCTCCCAAGTAAATCTATGAATCAGGTCAGTATGTAGATTTGACCTTTTTTAGCATAGGTGCTGGTTCTGTCAATCACTGGCGTTGCTGTTGATTACTTGAAATATCTGAAATGTAATTTAATGACAGCCTTCCACTTTAATTGTCATAAGGGTGTGATAAGTGACAATATTTTCCCTTAACTATTTTGTACAAATATAGCATATATTAACGTTTTCTGAAGTGCAAATTGTTACTTCTCCTGATTTTCAGCTTATTGAACTTTAATTAGGGAGTCATAGGATTCTATTGGAGGTTTTGTAAAATACACCATAGATGCGTGTCATATTGGTATGCCAAAGTTTATTTTATCTCTCATCAGCTCGCTGGATGAGTTTACTTAGCTTAGAACTATTATTTTTGGGAGATGCTTTCTAATTGATTGCATCATGTGTGTTGATATGCCTTTCGGTCACATTGATTGCATTTTGGTCACCATAGAACATAAAAATAATTTCATTTTACTGTTGGTTTGATTGCTAGGGACATTATGAGGTTATAAACTTAGAAGATAAATACAATGAACTTTTTTTGTAACTGAATTTGGGGCATTGAAATATCTAGAGCTATGTAAAAAACCATCTTGGAAATGAATAGAATAATGTCAAGTTCACTCTTGACTGGAGTACATGTGCACATATGCCGTTGTGTGATCGCTAGCCATCTAATAATGTATCAATGTAAACTAAATAAAATTATACTTAATTTCAATTGGGTAAGGGGGGAATTGTTTTGCAATTACCTTAGGTTTGCTTTTGACTTGAGAACCTATACGTTTGTAGTATTGAAATAATTATGGCGAGTTACGTACTTTACAGAAAAAGGAAAAAAAAACTTCCCACCGACCACTATCAACCTCGAGCCTCTTTCACTTACATATGATCCAAACCCCATTACGAAAAGCAGCAAGCTTTCATCCACATCAGAAAAGGGTTGCTAGGATCTCAAGCAATCTGGTTGGGGAGGCCATGACCTCCTCCCAACCCTGATCCCATTCTAGTTCATATCTAAGCTTCAAAACAACTGTCTCAAATGATCCAAACTGGATCTACAAAGAAGGTCTGAAAACATTTCTGCAACTCCATGCAAAAAATTTAAAAAACCATTACAAGATGAAACTTCGCAATCAAAAAGGAAAATGGCTGCTATCTCAGGTTGAATACACCCCCAAAAGTCTCTTTCTTTGTAGAATAGAGAGAGCATTGATTATGGTCATTAAAGGAGAAAGCTCTAATCTCCAGGTTCATGGCATCTTTCCAGGAAAATCTCTAAGAGCTTGGATAAATGGAAAATGGAAGCCCACAGGTTCACTGGAGAAACTGATGATGCTAAGGGGTGCTTCATGGCTGTATTCTCTTCCAAACAAGAAAGAGACCAGATCTTCCAAGGGGCACACTGTATTATGATGAAATCAGTGCTCCTCATGAAGCATGAAGGTCTCCCAACAGCAGTCCCTTTTGGGGCCGTATTCCCCTGCTTTCAAGTGAATACTTGCAAGACAACCTTCTGCAAAAATTTGGAAATTCCATTGGGGAATATAATTCAGCCTCAGCTTTCACAAGGAACACAGTTGTCCTCAACTATGCCCATATTTGTGTCAATTAGAATCATAACAAACTACTGCCTAATTGATTGGTCCTGGACACATGGTGGATCAAATGGGAACGATCCACAATAAGAGTATACCCTTCTGGTGCTGTATCTATCATGAACATGGCCACCTGTAATGGGTTTTACGTACACAAGAAACTGCATATCAGCCAAATGATACACAAGATCTAATTCAACCTGCGCTTTACTATGATAAGAACCAACAAAAGCAAAAGTTGAAGCATACATCCCTACCAGTAGAGCAGAGTTCATCTCGAAAGAAAAGCAGTGAGAAATCAGAAGGGAACAATTTCACAAACTTATGCTAGAAAAATGAATTTTTTTCCACATAAGTCAGATCCATGCTCTGGCAGAATCCCCTTGCAGCCCTCATAGATTCAGAAATAGAGGAAATGGATCCTGTCCTAGACTCCTAGGGCAATAAAACCCCCGGTCACTCACCAAAAAAGGGATAAAGCACAAGTACCAATGATTTTTTTTTCCAAGGCAAGTACTTCTACACAGCTCAAATTAAAGAGAAACAAGGATAATGCACAATCCCATAGAGATCTAATTCCTACAAATTGTATACTTTGGGAACCAAAGTCTTTGGTGAAAAGTAAGAACAAAAGGAAACCTCTTCTGGATAAATAATGGAGGACAAAAAATTGTGGGCTGTAGTAGTTTCAGATTGGTGGTTCCTGTCTTCTTTCAAATTGATACTAAGGTCAATGAAGCTATACAGATCACTGGGCGGTTACACTTCAATTCTCCATGGTTGAAAGAATTACAGAAAAAGCACATTTCTAATTTGAAAAAATGTGGCTTTCCCTAATTACACGACAATATTGGCAAAAGGTGGGCAGGGGTGAATACTTTGCAAGGTTTTGAGACATACAAATTCATGGGGAGAGTGAACTATCTCAAAGAATAATTAAATTGTGGAACAAAAAAGTCTTTGGCAACATTTTTACATTGGACTACAGACATCAAACTCAAACTCAATGATGTCCAACAACAAATTTGAGGAGTCACTGAAGAAATACTTCAACAGGAGAAATCCATCACACAAAAATTGACCGAAATAGCTCAATACTGGTGAGAAAGATCCAGAGAGCAATGGACCAAGTTGGTTAACTCAAACAATAATTATTTTCATAAATCAGTTCGAATCAGTCAATTCATCCATGCTGTTCATTAGATGAAACAAAGTGATGGTATTTATGTCACAAACCCGCAGGAGATTTTGGTTCAAGCAACAAAATATTTTGAGCAAATGCTCTCTGAGGACACAGTGCTTCAATGATTCTGGTTCAACACGATTTAGTTCAGCATATTCCCAACAAAATTTCAGATTCAAATAACTAACTCCTACGTCCAATCACAATAGAGGAATTAAGAAAGACAGTCTTTTCCTTTCAGCCTGATATATTAAAGTTATTAAGTCATCATGTAAACATCAACTAATATTTAATTAATAGTGTATTGATTATCTAAAATTGGTATTAGAACTTTCTTGGATTCAACTGCATGCATAGGGCACGACAGAGGAGGGTAAGCAGCTTTTGTATTTTGAAATTATCAATAATAACAATCACATATTTTTTGTAGAGTCATAGACTTGAGAAATTTAGTCAATTGCATTATCTGTAATTAGAACCAAAAGTCAGTCATTTTCATGGCCAATATGCAGACTTCTAGTTCTGCCAGAAGTGCAGGAACCAGTTGGTCATAGCTATAAAGTATGGAATTATAAATTTTTAACAATTGTGGAATATCGTGCTTGTGATCAAATCATCTTCAAAAAGGATTTGAGACTGGCTAGAAATTTTGCCGCCTATGACAAGCATCATAACGATGCCCTTTGGTTGTTGAAGTTATTTGTGCCAAATGATTTAATCCCTGAGGTCTGGAATGCCAGTGGAGGGTGATCTTAGGAACAATCTTTGAAACAAGTATTGGATTTCAGGGAAAAGTCAAATTTTGTACCTGAAGAATTTGTCGTTTTCAGCAATATGCATGAGGGTGGGTTGCTTTCAGAACATCTTATTCGGATGAAAGATCTCCAAGATCAGCCTGTTGCCATCGGGAAAAAGGTGGATGATGATGACCTTGTTGCACTTGTCCTAAATAGTTTGCCACCCTCCTACGAAATATGTTACACTTGATGGAGGAAATCCAAACATTGACTTTTTTTAACAGGTTAGTTTCTAATTGTTGTAGAAGAAATTCAGACAGACTGAGACAAGTGAGTTTACTCCTGGACAAACAAAGAGTGCATTTACTGACTGGCGGAAGGGGAAGTGGAAATGTATTCTTGGCGAATAATCTTCCATATACCAAGTGAAATGTCATTACTTTCATTAGGTTGGGCATGCGAAAAAAATTTGCTGGAAATGATAGTATGATCTTTCCTCCCACAAAAAATGGCAAGAGGTCAGGAAAATGTGGCAGCAGTTGAAGAATGGGATTTCGGGGAATAGCATGCTCTCATGGTATCATGCTAGAACAATAGTGCTACCAGTTGCTTGTTCATTGATTCCGGTGCATTTAGACATTTTCATGTCAAAGGGACAAGTATGTAAAATTTATTACAAATACAAAATTTTCTGATTTTGTTTGATTAGCTGATGGAAAGCCACTTGTAGTAGAGGGGATAGGAGATATATACATTGTGTTGAATGATGCTAAATAAATCTTAGTGAGAAATGATATGTATGTTTGTAGCATGTGTAAAAATTTCTTGTCTATTTGTTAGTTAAAAAATTCTAATATTGCTGTAAATTTCTCTGGGAAGAAGTGTTTAGTGTCTGATGTGACGCAGGACAAGGTATTTTCCCTAGTTATTGGGCAAGTTGGTGTGTATAGGCATGCGTAAAGTGAGACTCCACCATACAAGATGTGTTGGAGGATGAAAATCCTAATAGGCTTGTTAACCCTACTCCAGGTAAGTCACATGCAACATTTTGTGGAGGGAATATCCACTGTACATGATATTTGAGAGGTTTAAATGCCTCATGTGTTCACTAATGAAATGCCCCATTTACAAGATGGGCATATGATGCATGGTAAGTTGATAGGACAACCCACTCATAGATTTGTGGAGGGCAACTCCGCTATCTAGCATACACAGGAGGCACATGGTGAGATGGTAGGAGAAATCATTCAAAGAAAAGCATTGGCTTGGAGAACTGGAAACAAGGTTGCTAATCCAACAAAGCATGTTCAATTTGATTTTGCATCTTACCTTTTTACGGTAACTGTATTATGACATTCTAAAGCATAAGGCATACCTAAGTGGGAGCCTACCATACAAGTAAAATATGATGCCTTATTGGAGAACCATACTTAGGAGATAGTGGATTTACCACTAGGTGCGTTGGTGGGATTAACCATTAGATACAAATGGGTAAATATAGTCAAAAGCAAAGTCAATGATACTTTGGACAAGCACATGGCATGTCTTGTTGTGAAAGGCTTTATACAATAGTAGGGGAAAGACTATTAGTAGTACTTTTCTCTTGCTGCGAATACTATGAGGATGGTCACATTTTAGTTGCTTCTCTTCGAAGATTTGGATGAAGAGGTTTACTTGGTGCAACCTGAAGGTTTTCGAGTACCTGGTTGCGATCATCTTGTTTGCAGATTGATTAAGTCCTTGTACGAACTTAGGCAGGTTCCATGAGCCTGTTATTTTTCCATTGTTTAACATCTCCAAGATTTTGGATTCAAAAGTAGGGAGGTTGGGTTGAAGTTATTAGCCAGTGATGATTCATTACTGGTTAATGAATCACTGTACAAACTATTGGTGGGCAGCCTAATATATGTTATGTCTACATGACCGGATCTATGTGTTGTTGTTAGTGATCTTTCTTGGCTTTTGTCTCAACCAAAGTTCAGACATTATGTTTGCAATTATTTTATGTTGCTATGTGTGATCTCAATTTGCCCAATGGAAGTTGCATAAAATTTGCAATAGTCAGGGATTATCACCTATCGACAGAGTGATATTCCTTTGTGCTTGACAGGGGCAATCCCCTCATATGATGGTTTTTTTCTGTATTTTTGGTGCTTTCAACCTGAAAGCACAAAGGGAGCAAAAATGGGAAAGGAAGGAGAAGGGAGAAAATGAAGGAAGAGAGAAAGCCACTGCAAAATAGACACAAAGAACTGCTTGGATATCTCACAATGAACACAAAATAGAAACCCTCTCTTTCTCACATGAATGACAAAATACAACAGCAGCTAGACAAAAACACAAAGTCTTCATAACCCGAAACTGTACAGATATGGCACGAAGTCCATGTACGCAGACATTCAACACAAAGTCTGAGCATCAACGTGTCCCATACAAGGGAAAAAGAAGCATTTATAACACCATTCAATTATAAATAGCAGAGCATGAATTTATGATCGAAGAGCATTAATAAGACCATGGAGTAAAATGGTGTCGTTCACATTGCATTCATACATTCATGGAATTATGGGAAAACATACACACACAAAATTGCAACAGTTTATCTCCAGAATTCAGAGAGAAAAAGAGAGGGAGAGATCCCTCTTATATCTGATTTCCAACCTTATATAGACATCGTGGCCCAAGAGGTAGTTGAATAACTACTTAATGACTTAACTTGATCTTATGATCTCAAAATGACTCAACTTCAGCTACATAATGGTTTAGTAGTTTACATAATTACAATATTCAATTAGTTCGATAAAAAATTAATAATACTTTTTTTACATTTCCAATGTTTATCATATATCCCAACCTTTGGATGTAATCTGAAGCCCCATGTTTGAAATGAGTACCACTGCCAGGGAACCACCACAATTTACCTTGCTCGTGCACCCAATTTTGCTCATCTTTTTCATGATGTCAAATTCGGCAATTTGGAACAATTTCACGAGTAGAGAAATGATGTTTGCATCAATGACAACTTGCAGTTGCTCTTTGTTGCCTGCTGTGATATTTGAAACTGTCCAGCATGCTTCCTTCTTGACATTTCCTTATGGTGGTTTGTTAGAAGTTGTAACAGGCATACAAGCATGAACTGTGTTTGCAAATCATCCTTAGTAACAATATTTCCTAGCGTGCAAAGAGGAATAAGAGCCACAAAATTAAAGTATAGCAGGAATTCAACAAATCCACAACAGATACATATTTATGTCACAACTTGAATTTTGTCATTTGCTTCATCTGATAAGTACGAAAGATCCCATCTTGCATATATCTAGACTTCCATGTCGTCCTGGTGAGTGATAAAAATCCAAGGGACATTTCTCAGCATCGACAAATTGGTATTATTATTTAATTAGGCCAAAAGTGGTATTCAATACTATTGACCAAGAATTTGATTACCAAGATTTGGGATCATCATCAGCTATATTCCCCAAAGCCCGAATACCCCATTCTCACAGATTATCTCTCACTTTATTATGTGATCAAGACAACTTTGCACACAATGAGATAACAATCCGTCGTGTATCATCTAGGTTTCCTTGAAGCCATAAAATCTCGTCAAGATGAAACATAGTGTTTGCATAATCTAAGATTCACCCCTTGATTTTTAATGTCTGCTCATAGCAAGACCTAGCTTGTTCCTGTTTGTGTTGCATAAGATAGAATCCTCCATGGTTGTGTAAAGCAACACCAACCCATGTATCTTCAAGGCCCAAGGTTTCCTCCAATAGTTAAATGGCCTCTAGATACAACGACTCTGCTTTCTCAAACATTTCCTTCATTATGTATAGCTCTACTAGATTATTATCGGAAAATGCAACATGTAGATCCACCGGTCCAAATCCTTGTTTAGCCTCATCCAAACCTGAAAGAAGGTAATTTTCTTGTTTATCTACCTTCCCTTCTGAAGGCAACATTTGTAATTTTGTCCCTTGTTAGTGTAAGCCCTCTATCTTGTTGTATGAGCATTTGTAATCACTTCTCCATCTGCGTTCCAGTCCTTTTCACATTACTCAACTTGCTATTTCATTAAGGCATTTTGTCAAACAGTTGAATGGCGACTCACTAAAACCTGCACTTACTTCTATTGGCATGCTGCCAAAGAATTGATCCATCAACAGGTTCATTATTCTGAAAGTAGCTACAGTATGGTTTGGGTAGTTTACAACTGTTCATTAATTAATGAGTAACTAATGTGGAACAAATAATAATTGATATATTTAATAGCATATACATATAAATATACCTATTATACACACACATGCATGCCCAAACATTCAATTTCATACAACTTAACCAGTAATTAGCACTAAATATGATACAAATTACCTCGAGCATCATCTAATATCTTATGTACTCCTCTAAGATCATATTTTATTAATGAGGTTTCATCTTCATCTGACAAAACATTAGTATATTTTCAACTAGGAATATCACTGTAATAGGTCACTTTCTTTTAGAACATTAAAAATGATTTTTTTTTTCAAACAATACCGAGTTTGCTCCCAAAAGAGTTCTACCCCATTCCAGCCTTAGAATGATTGCCGTACTTCTATCAGGATATTTAATGCTCCTTTCTGCAGGTTGCTCCATTTTAAAGGAGAATATGATACCTATAGGCTAAAAAAATGATATCATACATTGCTCTTACATCAAAAAGAGGGGTTATGATGTTTATGTAATCCATTAGTTTGTCAATAAGGGATGCATATAGGCAATTAATCCTGATATCTGCTCGTTCCTTTATGTTTAAACTATCACATTAAGTCCCACGGTTCTTTTTGGTTTCCTACCAAGGCTTTCAACTTTCAAGATTTCATTTTATGTCTTGACTCCAAAATTGGGTGATACACTAGGTCCATTGTACTTCGAAACACATAGGATCAGAAAACATTCACATTCTTCAAACAATTCAAAATTCTGCGATTTTTGGAGTACAAGAAGGAATTTTCTATACAGTGACAGCAGTGGTTGTACATGTAACACTGTCAGTCCTGCAACAGGGGTCGGTTGTGCATGACATCGACAGTCCTGCTCTACAAAGTGGCACTTTTGCCTATATGCAACAACAAAATCAGAAACAGCTGGGAATTGACAGCTCTTCCAATTCCTGACAGTTGGTGGTCCATTAGTGTGAAAGGATACCCCCATTACTTGTACAAGCAAGAAATAAAGCCCAATTGTGAAGGCATGTTGGACTGTTTACCAGTATATCCAAGTTCTAAGTGGTTGCGAATTCAGCTTTTTGAGACTAATTTTGTAAGCAGAAGGAATTGTAAGCTCCTTTTCTCAGTTTCCTCCAAGCAGAGGTTAGTTGTGTACAGAGATGCTGTAGAACACCCTAGTTCATGCATATTGAAATATCCCTTGTTGGGATCTTACCAAAATACAGAAATTTGCAGCAATATACTAAATCTGATTTTTTTCTAATTTTATGCAGAAAAGTACAGCTAGGGCAGCGAACAAAAAATGTGAATAACTCTTGAAAAATACTTGAAAACACTTGAAATTTCGCCGGAAGCTGGAAGAGGTTTTTGGTTTTTCAGATAACATAGAATGCTGCCAGTTTTTTTATAAGCGTGCCTAGAAAAGCCGCTTCATATCTTTTTGACTACCAAATGCATAAAAAGGAAACTTGGAAATAATATTATGAAAAATAGTGAGAAAAACCTCCAACCTTCAGATCTGGAAAATTCCACGAAACCCTAGAATTTTAGGGCCTGCAAATTCCCAACCAGGTCGGGAAAACAGCCAAAACCCTCAACAAACCCTCTTTTGTGAATCCTTATGGGCTGAAAAACTCCAGAAAAACTATCGTGACCCTTCCCGAAACTGCCTAATTCTGAAAACCCTCCTGAAGATTCTTGTTGAAAAGGTGCAAGAGCCTAGAAAGCTAGGGTCTTTCACCACCGAAGAGTGCCCTGCTAGCTAGGAGTGGATCTCACCACCGAAGCTAGGGTTCTTGTGGGATTCACTCCACAAGCTTTCAAACAGCAGTTGCTCACTATTATTCACCCTAATTCATGCATAAACTACATTCTATTCACTATAACATTTAATGCAATACATATCCCTCAAGAAGTTTATTTCAGTCCTTTTAAAAGCTCTTTATAACCCTGTAGTAGCAGAAATTAACATTTACGAATCTGTTTCTAATTTCCAACAAGTACAAACTTAAGATAATATAGATCACCACTAGCCAATTATATGTTTGTAAGTTAGTGTTACATTCTTTTTCTATTGCTTTCATATATAAGCTTATTACATGTTGCTGTAGTACTCTTGGACATTGTGCTCAGTGGTGTAAGAAGCATGTCGGCACTATTAAAATATAAGGCTTATTTATTACTGTTATGTTAATATTAGTTAAGTGTTAACTATTAAATGGTTGTAACCACTTCAACCACTTTGCAACCATCTTTCGCATAATAAAATGACGGATAAACAGTGATAATGTGTGCATTCCGGTTTCTCTTCATCCGTTCTTTGTACATTCGAATCTTTCTTTATCCTTTCTCTCTCCGCATATTCTAGCATTGGTATTAGAGCGGGACATGCAAGCAGAAAGAGAAGGGAAGAAGTTCAAGCCAGTCCCGTTAGGGCACAGTTTGAGTTTACAGTCATCATAAGGGCCTTTTACTGATTTACAGCGAGCATTTTGAAAGCCTTTCACGCAGTTTTGGACGAAATGCAGCCAAAGGCTTCATTTCTGCCATTAACAACAGTCCTGTCATTAATAACAATCGCGAATATATTAGATAAACCAGTGAATCAGAAGATAATACAGTCACAGAAGGTTTAAAAGAGTTGTTTCCATTCGCGAATCCTGTGTTAGGGCATGAATCTCAGTCATTTACCAGTTGTGAATTATAACTCTCCATTAAACACCATTCAGAAAAGTCGCGATCTGAAGATAATACCATACTAGTGAAGGCATGCGAGGAAGCAAGGAGAAATCCCGGTCGTGAAAATACAAGTCGTGAATCTCTTTGCTAGAGCACGGGACGAATTGCAGATTGTTTGTTTTACAGCTGTGGAAGGGTTTTGTTGTCTTAGAATTTGAAGAGATTCAAAGTGGTCTAGGGAAAAATACGCCAAAAATGTCACTCTTGGAGTCAATGATAAAGAACTATGAAGAAAGTTTACATTATCAAGTAATTGAAAGACATATTTTTCAAGAGATGGATAAGATCGCAAGGAAAAAGATGAAGGGAAAATTCCAAGACACACCATAGTTACTTGAGCCTTGGAGACGTGGTTTCCAGTATGGGAAAGAAGTTATCGGATTTTTGGGATGGAAAAGAAATTTCCGGATTTTGGGAATAGTGGGAGGACGGCTATTACGATAATATATAAAAATTAATATTCAAATATTTTAACTTTGTTCAATGAAATTTCGGGGTTTAAACTTTATTAATGTTTTTCAGGGTACTTTATGATTAGGGTTCAATGTTTTTTTGAGGTGGTGGTAGAGGAGGTGGGGGTTATTTCAAGGATAAAGCATTAGTAATAGAAACATTTAAAAAAACTCAAAATTTTTGGGATGTTCTCTTCTTGTCCCGACATCCCCGAAATGTCCAAGACATCACCAAATTCCGTGTTGTGCGCCTTATGCTCATTTGCTCTATACATACCTTAAGCCCTTTGCGGGTTAGTAACGTGAGATCTTCTTTAGCATGCTTTGTGTCGAGATACCTTGCGTACAACCTTTGTGCCAATTTTTTTTTCTCCATCCGACCTATGAGCATTTTGGCCTATAACGTGTGTAAATGTTCAACTCTGCGTTTTGCTCCCGCACCTTGTGCACACTTCCATCTTTGGCGCAAAGAAAGCATGCACACTCCTTGCCTTGGCCAACCTTCAAAACCTAACTTCCAACTCCTTTATAGCTCCAACCTATATTTCTCTCTTGTGAAAGTGGACTTTTGCATCATCTCGAAGAGCTTAAGAATTGCCACACTGTGCTACCTAAGTTCATACACAAATTTAGATTTATTTTGAAACGAATAACCTCTTTTTGGTTGGTGCAAGATTGTTGATTTGCTTGGGATGCTCCTACATCAAACTCCCCAGGTAAGTAAAATGTAAGCTCCTGCTCACATGTTGAAATCTTCTAGAGTTTGTCCATCTGTCTATGAATGGTATGTTGAATCAAAACTTAGTTTCGTCCCCTACTTCTTTCATAGTGTTCACCGAAAATGGCCCACAAACTTGTTGTCTCTTTCCGATACTATTTTGCATGGCAATCCATGCAGTCTTACCACCTCTTTGAAGAACAAATTGGCAATGTTCGTCACAGTGCTTGTCTTCTTACATGCAATGAAATGCGCTGTCTTCGAAAATATGTCAACAATTACAAAGGAGTTGTTTCCCTTTTGCATTCGTTGCAATCCTAACCCAAAATCCATTATGGTATCATCCCATGATTTCTTTGGTATTGGTAGTGATTGATATAAAATTGTGTCCTAATTTCTTCCTTGGTCAATTGACAAACTCTATGCTCCTGTATAATGTTGCACGCATTTGGGTCCATCCTTGGCCAAAAATAACTTTCCGTTAACTACGCCATAATCTTGTCATATATCTAAAATGACCTGCTAAACTTCCATTGTGCTTCTCCTTGAGCAAATTCTCACACATTAATCCTCTGGGCATGCATTACTATGTTCCTTTAAAAAACATTCCTCCTTGTACGAAGTAATCTAACCATGGTAACCTATCCACACTCGTTGGTCTGTGGATGCTCTCCAAGCATCCCTAAAATCTTCATCTTCCGTGTACAACTCTTTCATAGCATTAAATCTTATGACCTCAACTTGCATCTCATTTAATAAGATGACTCTCCTACTCATCGCATCAATTTCCCACTTCCGTGGTTCAACACAAATGCGTAACTCGGCATAAACTCGACCCATTTCATGTGCCTCTAATTCAGATTTCCTTGGCTGTTGATGAATTGTGATGCATAATGGTCTATGTACAATACAAAATCCTTTGGCAACAAATAGTGTCTCCACTTCCTGAGCACTTGCACTATGGCATAATATTCTTGGTCATAGACCGAATGATTCTTCCTTGCGATGCTTAACTTCTCACTGAAGTAAGCTGCATGCCTACCTTTTTGACCTAATATTGCCTCAATTGCCATGCAACCCGCATCACAATCTACTTGAAAAACATTGTTGAATTCTAACAGTGCCAACACTAGCTGCTCAATTACCTCGTGCTTCAATAGCTGAAAATTGCACTTTGTGTTCTTTGACCAAATAAACTCTTGAACTTGTCTCTAGACATCCTCATTTGCTGCCTTGTTTGGTGAACTTGATCTAGGTACCAAATCTATGCTTTGATTGATAGTCTGCATGTGTGGCAACCCATTTGGCAAATCCTTCGAAACAATTTCATTGAACTCACTCAAACGCTCATGCAATTCTCATGGAAGTTCCTCTTTTCCTGCATTTACGCACTTGGCCTTGAGCTGACTTAGGCACTCGTGTGTAGCATGCCTTATCCTTTTCCATGTTTTGTTGAAATTCCTCTCTTGTCACCATTGATACATGCTCACAAATACCATTGGGCACCCTCTTCCTTGTCCTTTCAAGGAGTCAAGGTGAACTTCTTTTCGTCCTTCTCCAAGCGATATGTATTTTCTCTCCCATCACGTATGGTTTTTTTGTCTTATTGCCATGGTATCCCTAGTAACACATGACATACATCCATCAACATGCTATCACATAACACTTCATCTTGGTATGTGCCTATCTGAAATTTCACTAGATTTTATTCACTTATGAAGATCTGATGGTCCATTGCAGCCATGATACCTTGTCTGGGTTTGGATGTGCTATTTTCTTCAAACCCAAACTTTCTACCATCTCACATGGAACCAAATTGTTTGTGCTGCTGCTATCCAAATCACCTTAGAGCACCTATCTTCTGACTTGCAAACTGTTTGAAAAAGATTCTTCCTCTATGCTGACTTACCAGGTTCCCTTGTTCTAGTAACACTCTTCATCACGAGCATCTGTGCTCTAGTTCTTTGGAATGCTCTTGAGATCCAACCAACCCTTGGTCTCCGTGAGCAACATGCACACTACTTTCAAACCTTCCACTTCTTTTGCTCTGTGCTTAGGGACACTCGTACGCTCTATGTCTAGGCCGTTTGCATCTGATATATGTTCCTGGGATTCCTCTTCTTCTTCCTCTACCAAACATTTTGCGCCTTAAACACTTAAGATCCACCTCCTCGCGCATAGCCTTGCTGTTACGCGTGACTGTCACTGCACGCAATACTATTCTCCCCTTGTCTTGGTTGGTTTCTTCCAGCATTGCTCCTCCTTCTGCGTGCATATCTACCTCTTCCCCGCGTTGTGTTATGTTATCTACGCGACAACTTCTCCTTGGCTCACAACACAAATTAATAAGCTTCCTCTACTGTTTGGATCCACCCCATGCTTAGCTCTTCTTGGATACCAATCCTTAACCCATTTAAATATCTAGCAACCTTCTCTTGGTCGACTTTGTTATGACTAGATCTCCTAATGATTTCGTAAAACTCCTCCTTGTATTCCTTGACACCTAGCTCTTTCTACCTTAGGATCTGCAATCTCTTAAACAAATTTAACTGGTAGTCACTAGGAAAAATTTACCCTTCACCTTGATGACCATTTTGTCCCACTTAACTATTCTCTCCTTTACTCTTCTTCTTTTATTTTGGACTTCCACCACAGTGGTGCTTGACGCTGCAGCTTGGTCTGCACAATTTTCACTTGCTGCAGATCACTTATGTCTTCAAGCTCAAAATAGTCATTCATATTTGTGAGCCAGTCAACAAGCTCTTTAGGATCAAATATTCCCAGTAAGCATCCTATGTCCATCTTTGGACTGCGCCCCATCTTCGAGATAGTACGTACGAGTTTGGCCTCTCCGGCATCTGCTTCTTCATCTTCATTATTTTCCTCTCTATCTGCACATTCATCCTCTTCAACATCGCGATGGTCATTCATTGGAATACAATGTCTCTTGTGGTGTTCTTCTACCGCTTCCAACCTAGTTCACACGCCTCTCAGCTTAACTCCAACCATAGCTGCATTAACTCCACCTTCCTTTTGAGTTGTCTCCTCCCAGAGCTGCCCCCTAAGCTCTGATACCAACCGATGCAGTCACATGGACGAGGTTTCTAGTTAAGGAAAGCCCTAAACCAACAGCTAATAAAACACACATAGATCTAATACAAAAGATCTCACTTTATTAATGTTGTCAAATGGGTTACATGCATATCCAGCATTAGCTACAAGCTATGTATTCTCCCAAGCTACAACAACAAGTTTTGCCTCACTACAATGGCGGAGTCTCTCAGATTTCCGCTTCAGTCAGTTTCTCTTGAGTGCATCCTAGTAATCTGAATTTGCAGAACCTCTCCAAAGTGTTTCCAGACTGCCCAAATGCTTGCGCAACTCACCTTTATATAGGCCTTCAAAAGTACTTGTTTATTTTCTATCCATGCAGTTACATGCAAGCCGACACGTGTCCCCTGTGTCCATTTCCAATGTTTTTCGAGTCAAATTGAGAGTTTATGGAGCTTTAAGGCCAATTCTCATTTTGGCGCAAAGTCCACACCATGTGCCTTCTGCTCGTTGGCTCCATTCATGCCTTTAGCCCTTTGCATAGCTAGTAGCTTGAGATATTCTTTGGCACGCTTTACCCTTTGCATCAAGTGAGCTTGCATGCAACCTTTGTGCTAGAAACTTTTGTGCCATCTGACCTGTGCGTATTTTTGCCTTTTGTGCACGTAAATCTTTAACGTGGTGTTCTACTCTTGCACCTTGCATGCACATCCATCTTTGTTGCGAAGATAACATGCGCACTCCATACCTTAGTCAAAACTGCAAAACCTGATTTCCAACTCTTGCACAACTCCAAGCCACATTTCTCTCCCGTGCAAATGGACTCTCACACCATCTCGAAGAGGTTGAGAATTCTCACGCCATGCTATCCCCGTTCAAACACAAACTTGCATTTATTTCGAAACGACTAATCTCTTTTTGGTTGATGCCAGATTGCTGATTTGCTTGGGATGTTCTTGCATCAAAACAGGTAGCTGACATGAAGTCTAAAGAGCCGACTTCAATGAGCGTGAACACGGGCTCTAAGGAAAAAAACCTAGTAGGAGAGGCTCAGCCTCCTAAAGTACGTTCTATTTTTGAAGGATGGTCAGATACTTAGGATATGCTTGAAGTGGATGAACTTCGGGTGATGCCATAGTGAGCAACTGAAGTCGTACAAATGGTAAAGAAGTATTGGCATGATAAACACCACCAAGGGATGAACTTCAAAGCCGGAGCTTTAATTCTGAGATATAATGTTAAGCGAAAATTCAAATTGGGTAAGTTCAAAGCCTTGTGGCTTGGACTATTTAATTTTTTGGAGATTTTCGAGAATGCTTCAGTCAAACTAGATTATTTGGATGGAAGGCCAGTCAAAGATGATTAATAGCTCTAAATTAAAACTTTATCAAGGACTGAAAATATCAATATGACAGACAATGAAATTCTATGTATGGAAGCATGGCGTGTTAACAAAGAAATAGAACTGGGAGCTGTGAAAGTGAGAATGACTTAAAGACAAGTAAAAGGGATCTGTATGACCAAATCATAAATGGTTGACCAAGTCAACACTTGTAAGTAGAATGACCAAATAGAAAGTGCTAAACCGAACAACCAAGGCAAAGTACCATGCCAAAGCAAGATGTGTTTTAAGGCGAGCAAACAACCACGGCCAACAGCAGTCCCACACTGATAGGATTCCGCATCGAGGATCATAGGAACACTCCCACGGCCAACAGCAGTGTACAACAGGAAGAATCCTGCAGTGCAAAGAACTGTGGCTGTTTGACTGAAAGCAGCCATCTGTGTATGCCCCCCAACCGCCGCTGTTCGACCTTCAGCAGCTGCTGTACGACCACCATATGGCCAAAAACAAATGGGTCAACGCATCCAACTGGTCTCCCATTCCACATACACAGTCTATAGAATTGTAAGTCCTGAAGAGTGTAAATAATCCAAAATGTTCAACACATTCAACAGTTCCAGAAACAGCAAAAAACAGCAATGTCTACATCAACAACTACTCCACTCAGAATGTCTTCTGTATTCCCTTTTCATTCTAATTTATATCACGAATTGTGTCAGAAGGAACTCTGACTTGTTTAATGGGGGGGATAATGTAGACTGTCACATAGTATTGTCATGGTTATCAGCGTAATACATCTTTTAGTAGCTGACATGTTATGTGGTTAGTGATTGTATTGTTGGCCTTAGGTAGTTTAGTAATGACTTTCATCAGTATGTTCCGTTGTTGATGGCCGTGTTAAATGAAAGCCCATCGGGTCTTCTTGTAATATAAAAAGAATTTTGTATGTTGGGGAAAGGGTGCTCAGTAGGTTCACCCTTTACCAAACATGTACTGAGAACTAACTATGAATAAAGCATCGATTACTCTCATATTCTGCTATGCTGTAAAGTGGTATGCATTTGCTATTCTGTAATTGATACTGTGGTAGTGTAGGTTCTCTATAAACAATAACAAGCTGACATGAGAAAAAGACAATGTTGAAGACCTAGCCTAGTTATATTAAATGCATGATAAGAAATTGGTAGTGCCAATGTTATCACATAAAGACATTAGAACTTGCTACTGCCAGAAATTCAGATGTGTTCAATATGTAATAGTTCAAGTCACAACGTGTACCTGCTTATTCTCTTTTTTATCCTCTTTACTTGCAAGTTTAAGGATGTTGTATAATGTGCATATGCTGTAGATGAATTATCTTCTCATCTTGTAGGTTAATACACATCCAAACAGGAGACTGCATGTATTGATTTAGAGAACATATTTATTGGATATTAGCAAGTCACAAGGTTCGAGTTCGAGTTCATGTTTGACAAGGATAAAGCTCGATCCAAGTTTGCCGATGGATAAAGTTCGAAAAAATAAATCTTTAAGTTCAAACAAATGAAAATTTTAATCATTTTTACTTTATAATTGAATACATAAGTATGTGAGACGAACAAAGTGGAGAGAGCTTTCTATCCCCTACCTTCAACCGGTATATGTATGCATATTTACATGTATAAAATAAAGTAAAACCATGTCAAAAAATTCCCACGTAAAAATAATAGATAAAGTTTGAGTTCATATTCAAGGAGGATTAAGTTCAGTGAAGTTCTTACCATTTCAATAAAATTCAATGCACCTTGTGACATGGGATATTAGTATTTAAAACCTTGAAAGATATAGCTTTTTCTGAACACTCTTGTTTATGTGTTACAGATATTTGTCAGGCAAAAAAATCGCGCCTCTTCACGTGCTCCAGAAAATGCTATCAAGGTAATTTTATTCTATTGACGAGTTCTGTATTGCACATATGTTTATGTTTCTGTACAGGTCGCTTCTTTCATTCTTTCCATATGGGTCATTTTATTTTCTATTGCTTTGTCAATCTTTTGGATTACCGGCTGCATGTGTTAAATCATTTTCAATTACGGGAAAGGATGTTGAAAATTCAACTAACAGCAATTCAAATAAAATTAGTAGCTGCAGAGTGGAATGCTGTTTGTATCAGCTTGATTTTTTGAATGAGTTCTCTGCAGCAAAGTATGGGAGAGAAGGTTAAACTGTCCCAGACTTATATTTCAGCAGAAGCAATCATGTGTAGAATCATGGTTTAGTGTTTCTGGAATATCTCTCAAAACTAAGCTCGTGGTAGATGTTGCTAGGTGCTCAAACCCTTTTGTTATTGATTTTGCTGTAGCTTTTGATGTATATGAAAAGTTTATAACTGAATATGTTTCTGATAGACAGGTGGTACGTTCTTCTTTTGTAACTAGGCTTGCATTAAAGGTTGCTAAGTTCATGTAAATTGTTTTGATTAAAGGTGTGATGGTTTCAACTTTATTTAATAATGTTTTTTTCATTTAAAAAAATGAAAGTTGTTTCATTAGCTTGTATATATCATCACTAGGCATAGCTAAATTTGGTTTCAAATGCAAACCATCTTGAATTCATTTGTTTTTTGATTGGGCATAGATGTATGCAATGTTTTATTGAGTTCAATCTTTAGATTTATTATTTAATTCATACAGTTAAAGTCAGTCAATGGTGAATACAACTTATCATTGAGATGGCACATTGATAGTGTTTGGATGTCTTGATATTACTACTACTCCAACTGCTATTGTTAACCATAAGAGTTACTATAATTCTCCAAAATTGCATTGAAGATTTTCTGTTCCTTAACAGTAGTGCATATATGCTGGTTCTATTTGAGCCTAGAGACTGGAAAAACCCCTTTGAAAACTTGTTTTTGTTTTTTTGCTTTTCTGGAAAGGGGAATATTTCAAGTTGTCTTTGATACGCTCTAGCCTCTTTGCAATACAACTAGTGTAATGGGAAAATGCTGGGCTGAGTTGGGAACTCACTGAAGAAGGGAGGGAGGACGCTTGATCTAAGAAGGTGGCAATTTGCATTTGTGATGGAGTTTTGTGCAATGCTTATTTGATGGGAGTTAGAGTATTGGATTGAAGAGGTCTGTCTGTTGGTTTTTGTAATGTTCTCATTTTTTTTTGAGCTTTAAAAGGGAGCAACAGATCTGAGATGGAGAGCAATATGCCAAGTGGAACTATTATTGATAATCTGCACTAGATTATAAAATGTAGACTACTGTTCTTGATGCTCTATTTTAGGATTTCATCCCAAATTTTGAGCTTTTGTTGTTGTCCGAAAGTGTAATGGAACGGAAGCTTATTTATCATTTATTTTCAGGAGATAAGGTTCATGCATCAACAATTTAGTTCCTAATACCTACATCAGTTTTGGAGTAAAGATTAACAATTTAGTTACACCTACATCAGTATTGGCGTAAAGTTTAACAATTTAGTACCAAATTCCTACATCAGTATCGGAGTAAAGTTTTCTTTTCATTATAATGTCACATGACTTGTGACCTCACTGTGAATTACTAAAATCTCCTCCTTTTTAACTGGCTCCAATCACTAGTTTTTCTGAGTCTTGATTGTATGGAGAGCTTGAGATGTATCTTGAGGTATTCTGCCTCCTTGTGCTCGTTGTGCTCGTTGTGCTCTGTGAAATCCTTAGTGTCTTGAAGTTGCTTAATTCGCTTATATTTTGGCTATTATGCAATTTCTTTCTTTCTACAATGTCATTAACTGCTTTTAGTTAGTAGGGGACATTAATTAAATTTTTATATCTATTTTCTTGTCTTTGCTGGTTACTTATTATAGTTTTTGTAATATCCTGTGGTAAAGCCTCAATGATGGGCTTTGACAGAAAAGTACTCTTTTGAAGTTTATGTCTGAGATTTTCATAATGGCTCCAGTTTGTTCCTAATTTCTGAGAAGCATTTCATGATTATGCCCAATACTCTTTTGAAGTTTTTGTCTGAGATTGTAATGTCCCCAATGGACATTATTTTACCCCTAAACGGATTTTAGGCAATCCTAACTTTAAATGCAACTTGTAGACAAAATACTGAACAAGTATCACACAGATCTGAATTAAATAAGGAAATTGCGACTTGGGTTAAGTGGAAAACCCACAGCAATCAGCCTCTAAATTTATATCTTTCCACTCAAATCTAGTACCACTAATTTATAAAGCCCAAATATGTATAAAATTGCAGATTTCAGATGTAAACAAGGCTGCAATAAATTATTAAAAAACCCTGTTTGCAACATAACTTCAAAAATTCATATCTTTTGCTAGAGAAGTCCAAATGAGCTGAAACTTTGGATCTTGGGCCACAAAAATATGAAGAATAATATTCCAAATTTAGTTTTCGCACAACAAACACAAAACCCTAATTTTTCCCTAAAAAGTAGGTCGCCTAGCACATTTAGGGCATCAAATTAGCTCCAAAAATTAAGAAAACAAGCTACTTTGATTCCCAAACAAATCAGTCCTGAATCAACTCCAATAATGACAAATTAGGGTGGATCTTTCACCACTGAAGAGTGCCCTACTAGCTAGGAATGAATCTCTCACCACCGAAGCTATAGGGTCCCTGTGGGATCTTTACTCCACAAGCTAAAGAAAATCCAAGCATATATGCAAAAGCTACAAGCTTAAGACACAAATAAGAAAATATCAAATGGTTATACCATATCCTCCCCTCAAGTTGACTTCTCCTTATAAAGGAAGAAGAGACCCAAAACAACCTCTATAATATCCAATTAGTTCACAAGGATTTTCCCTATGCAAACATTTAATATTTTCCCATATTAAATGCTTTTCCCAACAACTTTTTCCCTCCTAATGCAAGTCACATTTTTTTAGGGGAAATACATAGTAAAATGGGCATTTATCCTTTCTATGTTCTCATTCCTCTTTCTAAGGCAAGTCACATTTTTAACTAGGATGGATAACAATTTATATTTGAGCCTTTTCCATCCTAGATTTAATAATTATTAAGTCATATCAATTATTATAAGTGCTCTATATATTTTTTTCTTTTATTAATGACACTTTATAATAATTAAATATAACTTAAGTCACCCTTATTTTTGCTTTGGCTGTCGGGTTGACAAAATAGGCCACAGGTCTTCGAATGGGAAGGGGATATTAAAGAGATTTTCCTAATGGCTCCAGTTTGTTCCTAATTTCTGAGAAGCATTTCATGATCATGCCCCTTTCTTCTAAGTTTGCAGGGAAGCCAACTTCCTTCTTGATTTTTCCTTTGCATGTTGTTGCTATTTACAGCTGCAATTGTACAGCCTGCAGATAATATGTCTTAATCGTGCTTCTATGAATAAAACCAGGCTATTGGCTAAGATGGAAACTTGCTTTACACTCAATAACTTTCAAGAGGGACTTACGTTTTTTTTTTTTTGACCCCAACAACAGAACTTTATATTATGTAAAATTGAAAATTAGATTGAGCATTACACAACAGAAAAACAGAAGAACTAATCATGACAGAGAATCAAGATTAAGAATATGTCTGATATCCTCTTGTTGGACCACGAAGGAGGGGGCATGCCATAGCAAAACAGATCCTTATCATCCAGAGCCCAATTAGCCAGTCCATCAGCAACTTTGTTCCTTTCATGAGAAATGTGATTGAATTGGACCTCTTGAAATTTCCCCCCTAGTTGTTTTCTCTTCCACACCTCTTTGGCTATACGCCAATTGGGAGGGGAATCCAATATGTTGTCAAAAAATAGGTGGATAATGATTTGGGAATCCAACTCATCCTGAATTTTTTGCCATCCAATTTTCCAAGCCTCCTGCATGCCTTTGTAGATAGCTTTCACCTCAGCCAGATTATTGGAAGTAGAGCCTAGATTCTCAGCAAAAAGGAATTGCACCCTTCCACTAGCATCCCCGTACCAATGCCCCCCACAACAGCTTTCCCTAGATTTCCTCTGGACGCCCCATCTATATTCACCTTACCATATCCTGGAGGAGGATTCTTCCCTTGGAACTTTCCTATTATTCTGCATCGTAGGACAAGAAAGATCCTTAGGATGAATGTTAAGCTATTTACATATGTTTTTCCACTTTGGGGAAAGATCTTGAGACAAAGATATCTAATGTTTCAGACTTTCTGCTATGTTGATTTTGGTCTTCTCCCACACAAAAGAGTTTTGTTTATTGATTTGCATGAAGATTCTATTGTTTCTTTCCTTCCAAATATTCCAAAGGAGAAGAGAGATACCACTCCATAGCACAGGGATAAGATTTTGGCCTTGAGGGAAGGAGTTTTGCCAAGCTCTGAAAATCTGCTCAAGAGAATCAAAATTTATCCAATGAACCTTAAATAAAGCAACAAGAAGTTGCCACAACGGGATAACCCAAGGACATGAGAAAAAAAGTTAAGAAGAAGACTCCGTAGCATGAAGGCATAAAGCACATTGAAATGGGCAATATAAACCTCTCTTTAGAAGACGATCTCTAGTTAGGACTCTTCTGTGGATGAGAAGCCAAATTAAAAAACTGACTTTAGGCCACAGAACCGGATGCTAAATGTGCTTGAAGAGAAATTGGAGAGGATTAGGCTTTTTAGAAACCAAAGATGCATAGTCAGCAGCAATAGAATAAGTACCAGAAGTGTTCCTTCCCAATCCCAGCGTATGAGGATCTGGAAATGATGAAAAAGGACGGGATTTCAAGATGAGGTAGAATTGCTGCACTTGATCTATAACAATTGGCCACTCCACAGGCGGAATCTAGGAATTCCCAATCTCTCTTGGCTGAATAGCCGGTTTACCATAATGGGCAATCTTGATCCATCTCAGATCCTACATTTGTTCCATAATAGGTTTGAGCTGGGGGAATTGATGGATGAGAGGGGCCTGCCCATCCCAAGAATCTGTCCAGAAATTGGCCCATTGTTGTCAAGAGGGACTTATGTTATTTCATAATGAATGCTTCCCTTTTCAACTCTGCACTCAAAACTGATTTGGTTCCCATTTAATTTTCATTCCTGGGTTTCACGAGTCTTGCAGATTGTTATAATGGTAAACTATACTAATTATCAGATGTTGTCAAGTAATGTGCTTTTAGAAGAAAATAAAGAGAAGGTAAAACGATGTACATGCGTCATGATCAATAAATTATTTACAATGTTAATGACAAGTCTTAGTGTCTCATTACAGATACAAATGTCTTTTGTCGGAGAGATTGCATAGAAGAAAAATGATTATGAACATAGGTCCTTTCAGGACAGATATGGGAGATGGGGCAATCTTTTGTTGAAGAATGATTGAAGGGATAACTTTTTTTTTTTTGAAATTTACGGGAAAAAGTAGAAATTCTTAATGATCTCCGATGCTTAGGTACTAATTGCTGTCTTTGTAGGGTCAGGTATATCAAAATATTGATACCATTTAATGAATGGTTGAAATATTTGTTGATAATGGTTTGCTTTTTTGAGAGCTGGAGACTGTATGTTGAATGCCTTTGTCTCATAATAGCTTATCACATCAACACTCAAAAGCCTTCAGGGCATGTAGAATTGAGTTTGAATACCTCTTTCTGTTATACATGACAGGGGTTGGATATTAAATTGGCATTTATCAGCACTAACGAACCTCAGCTACCAAGGCTTTAGAAGTAAACTCTGCACTTAAGTCGACGGGTTTCTTGTTTCCTTGAATAACGATAAATATGTCAAAATGCTTAGTAGTGATTAAAATAATAGTGCAGTTTTACACTAACAATAAGGTGTTCATGTCTAAAATAGGGTTTATTTTCTTGCTCCAGAAATGTTGAGTTTTAACATATGAAGTATTGCAGGCAGTGCGGAGAATGAAGACGTCTCCTTTGACTACAGAAGAAAGAATTTGCATTCATGAGGTGGACTTTCTTAATATGGTAATTAAATTTTCTGATAAATATCTGTTGCCGTCCTAAGTTGACTACATTTCATTATGCATTATGCAGGGTCTTCGAGTCTTGAAGTATGATTGGATTAAAGTATGGCAATATTGTGTTCCCTATCGGGATCCTAATTTGTTGCGCAGACAGTGGCGAGTTGCGCTTGGCACACAGAAGTCATATAAAACAAAAGACGATGCAACCAAAGAAAAGAGAAGGCTATATGAAGCAAGGAGGAGGAAATTCAAGGCTCAGCAGAAAGAGAGTTGTGATGTCGGGACACTGGTAGTATATTATCCCAAACAATTATTTGTCTTTCCTTTTATGATTATCTTGTGATTAGCAATAGCTGGAAACTTATATATGTTTTTCAGGAAGAACAGCGGCAGCAAGTTGAAAATGACGACGGTGAGGAGAATAGTGGAGATGACAACACAGAGGATACACATGAGGCTTATGTCCATGAAGCATTTTTAGCAGATTGGAGACCTTACAGTTCTAAATTTATGGCAGCTATACCACAGGCTCCACCTGTGTTGGGTATGAATAACAGCAGTTTTAATTTGGCCAACTTAGGGTCTCAGAGGGAAGAAAGTTACAATGGAAGAATGGGTTCAGTACAGGCAAACAATTTCAATACATCTTTATCAGAAATTCAGCCCTCACAACAGAGTTCAGGTTGCCAAATATCACAAATACCGTACACATCTCAGTTGCCCTCTGCTGTAACTGCTTCTCTACAATCTTCTCATCAAGCTTCTTTTGATTATTCCAAGAGGCCTATTAGAACACAAGTTAACATACGGCCTTATCGGTCACGTAACAAGCATAAAGTTCAGACAGTTAAACTAGCTCCTGATTTGCCTACATTGAACCTTCCCCCATCTGTTCGTGTCATCCCTCAATCTATGCTCGTGGGCCACCACTGTGGTGGTTCCCAGAGACTTCCTATTGCACAAAGCAAAAAGCCAAATCCACTATCATGCACACGAGCTGTTGCAGATTCTCAAATGCAAACCTCAAATCATAGCATAAATAGAAATTTCAAGGCTGATTCTTCAACCGTCGCAACCACCACAGCTGTGCCAACTTCCATTGTTGGTTTGGAAAGGAATTTGTCAAGTGAAACAAATATTCATTTTACTCGTCATAATTGTGAAAAAGTAGTGAGTAAAGCACAACAAAGATCATTGCCAATACATCAGGAACCAACATCTTATGAGATTGAAGAAACACCACAGATGGAGGAACCTAAGTATACTCAAGCAAATCATGAAACGGACGAGACTGATATCCACATGCATCCTCTGTTGTTGCAGAATTCCAGTGAAGATTCCATTTATTATCAGTATAATAAGTGTGGCACTAGAACTCAGATCCCTTTTAGTACTTTGCCAGGAAATGCAGACAACTCTGACTTCCGTCCATTCTTTATGCCTTATCAACAAAATGGTATGCTGAAACATCAATCTGCTTATCCTCGAGCTTCAATGAAGAAAGGAACAACCTTATCGTCCAACAATGCTGATTTTCATCCTTTGTTACAAAGAAACATAGAATTTGCTGAGGCTTCGTCCACAGTTAATACTAGTCTAAGTCTGCAACAGCCTTGCAATTCAGGAGGAAATGTAATTCTGCCCATGTTAGCTTCAACGTCAAATTGTGTTTCAAGGCCACTTGCATGTCAGACAGAAAGCCTGGAACAAAACCAGTTACAGGAGAGGGAGCTTCCAATTCCATATCCTGCAAGTGATGCAAGTAAGATGTACTCTGAAAAGCATCCTGCTACTAAAAATGATATGACAACCCCCATACAGGAAGGAAGCGGGATTAAGAAGACGGAATTTACAGCTGGTGGAAATAGTAGGGTTTTGAAGAGGAAGCAGACGGTTCGAAATAAAAAACAAAGAGCCGGTCAAGGTGCTTCAAAACAGAGTGTTTTTAGTTCCAAGAGAGGAAGAAAAAATGAAACAAGCTCAAATATGCAGGGATGCCAAGCCATTATTAATAAGCCAGCTTCATATATGCATGGAGTCCGAAGTGTGATCGAAAGTGACCCTTCAATATATATGGGTAGAAATCATGTTAGATCCTCTGATAATACTATGACATCAAGACGGTTGAATGAGGAGAAACAGGAAGTAAGCTTTAAAGATGGCTCTCTACCAGGGATTGTGATGGAGCAAGAAGAACTGAGCGATTCTGAGGAAGATATTGAAGAAAGTGTGCAATTTGAATATGAAGAAATGGGTGATTCTGATGGGGATTACTCTGATTTTGAGCAGCAATCAAATATGCCAGATGAGGTTTGTGGAATTTTCCGATGTCATTGAGACCCAAGGTCTGAAATTTATGTATGTTTTTGTTTTTTTCGCTTGGTAAAAGATGTTTACTCAAAATTTGAGGTCATAGCTTATAAATCTTGTAAAATTGTGATTTGCGTACATGCGCTGATACATAGAATCACAGATTTTTCCTTTAGAGTTCTCAACATTGTACATTGGTCCTAAGTCACTCCTAACTCTAAATTCACATTGTTTGCATTTAAAAAAAAAAATTAAACATGGATTTCTGTTCTTGAGTAAAACAAATATCAAACTACAAAAAATGTTGTCTGCAAACTTGTAGCTACCATGTGCAACTCTGTGGATGTTGTTCCTGGAGTACCTTTAGTAACCACTGAAGCTCTTGCAGTGTAATCCTAACGTCACTGGTTGCCTATAGAAGCCTTGAGGATGCTAATGATTGGGCTGGGTCATCATCCGTAAGGATCAATTGTAAAGGGGACAGGAAATGTTGGAAGCGGTGTTCCCAGTTCAGCAAAAATTAGTGCCAGCTGCTTTCAATGTGTTCTTCATTACGTTGCCTAGATATGGGTATGGGTTTGGGTACGGTATGTGGATACGTCGATTTTAATAAACCCTTGGGTATGTTACGTCCTTATATATATTAAAAAATCAAATATATATACACTTATTTACTCTTTTTTTAGTCCATACGAAATACAAATCTTGAAAAATATAGTAGTATAAATTTTCATAACATTCAATATACTTAAGATTTTACATTTTCATTGGTCATGTGGCTGCCATACATATGACATATGAATATCATGTCAACATGAATACAAACAATCTAGAATATATCATTTAGATTTTTCTCAAAATCAAATTCTTGCATGCCACTCCTATTAGGTCCACGCTTAGTAGCTCTGCTCTTCTTTCCTTGTGAACTCCCTTGAATGTCATCTTCGCCATCAAATATTGAAAGTTGGGCAAGAGTGGCCGCAGAGACATCCAAGTGTGTGGTCTCTGGAAGATTATCCCAAATTTGTGAGGACCTCTAATATAGTCCTCAAACTTGTGTGACAAGAGTTGCAAATTGGAATGTTCATATACCAAATCCTTAGCCTTTTTGGATGCCAACTTGTTTCGTTTAGTTGAGTGGATAAAGACATATGTACTTCAATTCCACTATGCGGAAGAATTACTAGCCACCTGCTACAAAAAAAGTTGTCATTGTTGAAAATTTCAAATCAATAACATACTAGGTTCTAACAATGTATAAAATATATGTTAGTATTGAGTAAGTTAATAATTTAAAAAAAATTTGTTATCCTTGTAAGAGAATTTTGATGGGGATAGGTTGTAGGTACTTGGCATCATGGGCATATACATACCACCATTTGATTGGGCTCATGGAGTACTTGTCAAAGAGAGCCTCAATCTCTCCCATGTTGCCTTCTGAAGCTAAAAAACATCTCAGATTCAAGGCAGAGATGTCATCCAAATCATTCATGAGGCGTTAGTGCAATATAGGTTGGATCAGCATGTAGAGTATGGAAGAAGAACAAGACTGAGAGTGTTACAACTTTCTTCTAATTTCTTTCTTCTTCTTTCTCTTATTTCTTCGACAAAGTAATTGAGTAATCAATTTAATTGTAAAACTTAAGTGATTGGTGTAAAAGCCATTACTTCAAGTTATTGGAAGAAGTCAATTACTTGGAAATAGGTGGCAAACATGCAGAATGGAAGGTTTTCTTTTCAGTTGTAAATCATGCATGTCATGTAAAAAGGGATTCTAGGAGAAGGATTGCTAACTGTCTCCTTTTCTATAGCTACCGCATGCGGCAATTCATTGAAAGCTTCCTATTTGTAATTGTCCTCTATGCATTAGAAATAGAGGAAGAACCTACGGGTTAACGGATCACAATTTGTTAATCAACATTCTTGAGTTCCAGACTTTGTGTTGTAACCCTTGATGTCATTTCTGTGAAAGCTGAGGAATTGAATAAAGGTGGATTTCCAGAGATCTTTGTGTCTACGGTGCTTTACTTCTTACTTCTGTGTTGTGTTATCTGAGATTTAGATTAGAAGCTTTTCCTTTCCTTTACTTTTGAATATTGTGATATCTACTTGTTTATTTAATCTGTGTATTAGACCAACTCTGAAAACTATTGGTTGAATTACATATCTTCCTCTTCTTTCCCAAATTCTATTATTTCTCCCTTCTGAAAATACTTCATAACAACTGCTTACTTGCTGCAGAATTGCTAAGCTATGGTTCATGAGTTTTGTAATTAAAGTAAAACCTCCCACCAATAGTTATTAGGATTCATACTTATCAGATTAATAAACATCTAACACGAGAGCCTCACCGGTAAATGAGGGAGATTTATCTCATGATTGCCTAGGTTTTTACCTGTGCATAAAATCTAGCCAACAATACTCAAACAATGTCGGGAGTAGTTGAGTTGATTCAGGGAACAAGGCAGACTGAGCTCATATGGATTAAGAGACAAATATTAGTGACAAGAAGCAACACTGATTGAGACGGAGTTGGCTGTCGATTTTGCGAAGAATGTCAAAGTTATGAATTTCAAATCCATCTGAGCTTGACATCGAAGGAAGAAACTCAAAATGTGTGGGACGAATGGGACGTGTTGTGATCCACACAATGCTGTGCAAGCTTTGAGGGAGGTAGATGTGGATGATGTGATGCCTCGATAATGGATTCTAAAGTAGAAATAACAGTGAGGAGCTAGGAGGATGAATGAATTCAAGTTCAAGCTCAAAAGCAAGAGGTTGAGTTCAAGGCAAGTCAAGGTATTGAAGATAGTGAGGACACGCGAATAGTAGCAAAGAGCAAAAGCTATAACTTGAAGTCAAATGCCAAGAGAGGAACCACTTGCAAAAAATGTGCCACGAACTGTCGAGCAAAGATGAATGGGGGCTTTGATGTTTTAATGGCGGATCCTTCAACGTTTTGTTTCTCACATGCCTCAACACCTTCTAAGATATATCCACACACAAATCAAAGAATATAGGGCTATATTAGCTCACAAACTATGCTACAAAACCTTAAACCATGCTAAACTATACTGCGCATTTGAAAATGTAGGAAAATGCAAATTTTAGTGCAATTCATTAATTGTGGAAAACGAACATATGAGTTGCCCCTTTTTTTCCTAATCAAAATCTCAACTTAGAAGAATGCCTGGGTCTAGCATGAAATGAAACAGTTTGGTCAAAATTCCAAAATAGTAGAATTACAAATTTCAAAACACTCAACTATCTTCATCTATTGCATTATTCAATGAGAGTCATTTACATTTATAGGATCAAATCATGTAACATAACCTCCTACAACTACTCTCACCTTAAGACTATTATGAGAGCTGTTACGACTCTTGTAGTGTCTGTTATTTATTCTATACTAACTGACACACATACAATTACTAGCTATGAGCTGTTACTAGAACTCATTGCAATATTCTTCACATGTACAATAGTTTCACTAATCAACTAAATTTCATGTGAATACTAACACAATATTTCTAACAGATGATTGTGGTATATTTGTATATTTATGTCATGTCAGGATTGAGATAATAAGCCCAAAAGACAAAGGAGGAAGAGGAAATGTCTGTAGGCGTTACCCTAACCACTCCAAGTCGATGTTCGAAACCGCTACTTAAAATAGGGCAAAGCTGCCACTTGGCTGAAGAGTTGCCACTCATGCATACGCAACCACCATCGTTACAATGGCAACCACTTTTCTGCGTGAATAGGTGGTTATGCCATGAGACAAACCATACACTGATCTGTTGACTTCTCTAGGAAACTACATCTGGAATTGACTCCAAGGTTTTTGGATCACCTCATATCCCTCTTGCAAATTTTTGTAATCCACTGTGCATATCGTATTACTCTGTTCTTGACTGAAACTCACCAGATTAGAGTGTTTCATAGTGTTTCAAGTTACAAACTTAGTCTTTTGACTACATGAGGATAGTGGCTTTGCTAGCTGATTTACTAACATTTTCACAATCAAATTCAGATTAAAGGTTGAATTTTTTGTATCTAAAATTATTCTTGTGTTTAGATTTTTTATAAGCATTGCTATTTTTCCATTGATTGATATATATTGGCATAATTTATATTGTTTCGAAGGTGTTGATGTATTTCTTGATTCTATAATTTTCACCTCATGATTTTATGTTCAATTCCATTTTTTCTGTAAGGTTTCTATAAGATCTTGTAATTCCATGATGGGGCTACAAGTTGCGGCTTGCCTCACTAACATTCGTCTTAAACATAGGCATTGGCGTGCCATTAGAATGTTTTTGTGCTCCACAACATCTTATATTTATACAAATGGTGTTTTCACAATGCATTGAATTATGTGATATGATTTTTGGGATTAATTTCTGTGGGCTTGAGTCAAGCATAAGCTCAGCGTGTTGGAATCTGTCTTAACGAATTCTTAAATCTCTAGTGACAAAATCTTATGTTTTCATCAGGGTTCTACAAAAAGCCTTTTCAACTTTGTGCTGTAAGGTGTTCTCTTAAAGACTATGAAATTATAGTAATTTTTTTTTTGGTTCAAGTCTTGTAATTCCATGATGGGGGTACAATTTGCGGCTTGCCTCACTATCATTCTTCTTAAGCATTCATGTGCCGTTAGAAACTACTGGTGCTCCACATAACATCTTATATTTATACAAGTGTTGTTTCCACAATGCACCGAATTATGCGATACAATTATTGCTATGTTGCCAGGAAACGGAAACAGGTAGGGGTATGGGTACGAAATGCGAAAATGCCAATTTTCAAAAAACCTTGGGTACGAAATGTTACAGGAAACGTCCGTATTATATATATATATATGCATTACTCATTTTATAATTTACTCCATGGACCATAAGAGATAATTGATAAAGCACTCAAAATATTTTGTATTCCTTGAAATTTGAAGTTCTAAAGATTCATCATTCAACATGGTTACAATTTCAATGATTCACTTATACATATTAATAATCTAGATTCTAGAATTTATCATCTAGATTTTCCTCATAATCATCTCCATGAACACCATTGACAAGTCCACTCCCACAAGCTCCACTATCCATCCCTTGTGCAAAAGATTCCGATTCTTCTTCATCAATACCAAGCAGTGAAAGTTGGCTAAGAGTAGCTGCAGAAGCATCAAAGTCACTAGACTAAGGAACAATATCCCAAAGTTTGTTGGGACCTCTAATATAGCCTTTAGTCTTGTGTGATAGGATGCACAAATTGGAATGTACATACACTAAATCCTCAGCCTTCTTGGATGCTAACTTGTTTCGTTTGGCTGAGTGGATAAAGGTATATGTACTCCAATTCCGCTTTGCAGAAGAATTGTTAGCCACCTCTTACGACAAAGAAGTTAGAAATTTCCAATTAGTAATAATATTAATTTACTAAGTAAGAACATACATTTTTAATTAATTAACAAACTTTTGATTTCATTTAATAATATTTTATACATGTGACAGGATTTTAATGATGACGGGTCGTAGGTACTTGGCATCATGGCCATGTACATACCACCACATGACTGGGGTCAGATTGTACTTGTCACATAATGCATCCATTTCACCCATGTTACCATTAGATGAAGAGACAAAGACCCCCAAATCATTGCGGACCGCACTAGCTACAACTGGATCAAGAAAAAGCCTTCGGAATGCTACCTTAGTTCCATTTGCAACTTCTTGGTCATTATATGGTGGTTGCTTATCAGGTAGCCCCATTATTTCACTGCTATAATATTTGGGATTCAGGGCATAGGCAAGGAGATGCAATGGGGTGGTCATTTTATTCTACCTTCTCATGATTACACTCTTAACTACATTGTAGAAGTTTTCTTTAGGATCTTGCTCTTTTTTTATGATGTCTCTAATTTTTTCAATCATAGAGTCAATGCCATCATAGATCTCCCCTATACAAGCGTGATCTTTGTCTGCATATCTAATCATGGATAAACTAGGCTCAGTAAAACTGATCAAGTATGTAACCTTTGCCCACCAATCATCACTAAGTATCATTGATTTTTTTTGATGGCTCGTTCTGTGTTTGCTTGCCTCCACACGGACCAAACATCATCAATCACCAAACTGCATAAGGCTTGTTTTACCTTCTCAAGTCGTCTCAAGAAGAGCGTGTGAGAGGAAAATCCTGTTTCAACAACCTATTAAAATAAATTAAATCAAGTTAATGAAATATAAAATTAAATTTAAAAAAGATAATGTTATTAATGTCCAACAAATGACCACAGAAGTAGGTCAATGGGACTGCAGAGTACAAAGCAAACAAACCCAACGAGAGGACCCAAACGGGTCACCCGAAATACAATGAGAGAAGGAGAGGAGGAGAAGGAAACAACAGATGCCGAGAGACCAGGAACGAAGAAGAGAGAGATGACAGTGTGGGGAGGGAGCGGAAGAAGGAGCAACATCCCTGACAACATCACCTAACACGCAAGGCCGGATGAGAGTAACTCGCAGTGCGCCGACGACAAGAAGCAGAGACTGTGGAATGCTTGGGGAGCCGGCGTCTGGGAGGAAGGCGGTGCCTCAGAGTAGGCCCGGTGGATCGCTGTCTATGTGGAGGTGCCCTGGGACATGCCTGAGATATGGAGCCTCGGGAGGAAGGAACAGAGTCACGAGACCTGACGGATCTAGACTGGGGGTCCAGACACGTAACCAAATGCCGCTTAGCCCCTCTCACCGGGGAGAGCAGCGGGAAGAAGGAAGTGATCAGTCTAGTAGCCATCCGCCGGGGGGGGGGATGGAGGAGCCTGTCCCGGAACCTGATGGTCTCCTGAAGGTAGAGAGCAAGACATCTCTGATCATAGTATCTGAAGAAAGTTGTGAAGGAAGGAAGCTCGCGGAACAGGCAATGGAATCACCCACGAATCTCATAGTAAACAGGACATCTGAAAATGAAGTGTTCTTCGGTTTCAACCTCCTGGAGAGAGCAAAGTAGGCAAGTCCGCTCCGAGCGGTCTAAGTGGTGGTCAGTCTCAATACGGAGTCGATGTGAGCCCACTCGAAACTGACCCAGAGAGATACAGAGGACCTGCAACCAATGTCGGGAAATGTACATGGGTCTGAGAATGACCCCATCACGGATCTCGAGAAAGTGTGCCGCATAGAATGACATCTTCGGACGCAACCCCCCCGGGGGGTTGGTCCATGTGTGCTGGATGAACTGTCTGTAGATATCATCACGGATAATCCTATGAAGATCATGCTGGTTGGGTAGCAGGTGGGCAGGGGCATCCAGAGAATAGCTGAAGGGTGGGAGACGGTCCATCTTGATGCCAATGGACTCGAAGAGGCGTGAAACGTAGGCATACCAGCAACGAGAACGTCTACTGTGATCCGAGGAAGCAATAGCTTCAGAGGAGCAGTAGGCAAGATAAGTGTACCTGTCCTTGTCAACAGAAGAACTAGAATACCCCTGAATACGGTGCAACAACAACACAAGGCTGAAGATGGTCTCCAACCGAAAAGGGCGAGCCCCAAACTCAACGAGGATAATGTGGTGAGGAACAGATTCTTTGCACCTGATAATGCGTCTGAGCATGAGGATCTGAACGCGCTCGATAGTGGCCCAATCTGAGTCCAAAAGAGAGGGACCCCAAACCTCCGAACCATACAGAACCGTGGGCCTAATCAAGGAATCGGAGAGGGACATCTTGGAGGGAATGTCCTGAAAGTGGTGGCAGAAACACTGTCTCTCAAGAATCGCCAAAGAACCATAGCCCTTATTAACCCGGGGTTGGAGAGCAGGACGAAGGTTAAAACGAGGCCCAGAGAAAAGAATCCCCAGGTAGGTATAAGAGCAAGCGATCTCAATCTCCACACCCTTAAAGAAGAAGTGGAGGTCTGAAGTCTTCAGACAATTGAAAACCATAACTTTGGTTTTCCCAAGATTCACAGTCAGTTGTCGATGATCACAGAAAAGGGCTAAGGCATCAAGCTGCCTCTGGAGACCCTCAGCAGAAGAAGCAAGGAGAACTACGTCATCTGCAAAGAGGAGGATGTAAATCAAAACCTGGTGCAGGAGGCACCCATCACCTTCCTGTATGTGATCCTTGAGAAAGTCCTCAAGCTCATCGATATAGATCCCAAATAAGGTAGGAGAAAGGGGGCAGCCCTGTTTGACACCAATGGTACTCCTGATGAAGTCGGACATGCCAGCAGAAGTGCGAAGGCGGCCAAGGACCTCCTCATAAAGGCGCGTGATGGCTGTAAGAAGAGTCTCGGAAATGCCTATATCTCTGAGCCTGTGGAAAAGGGCTTCCCGTGGCACAAAATCAAAGGCTTTCCGAAAATCCACGAAACAACAGAAAACTCTGGAAGAGCGGTGGCGAGCCTCTTCGATGATAGCCCAAAGAGTAAGGATGTGGTCGGTAGTCTGGTAAGTCGGTCGAAAGCCCGCCTGCCCCTTAGCTCTACAATGGTACTGATCGAGAAACTCAGAAAGCTGCAAGTGAAGAACAATAGCATAGAGCTTGGAGAATGTGTGACCCACCATGATAGTCCTGTAATTGTTGGGGTCGGAAGTGGGCCCTGACTTGTGAATGGGGTGGATGATGTGGTGGGACCAAGAGACTGGAAAACCTGTACGAACCACCTGATTGAAGAGGTCCACAAGATAATTGAGGAGCGTCTGCCGACCATACTTGAAGAATTCCGCATGGAACCCTTCCTCATCCCCTGCTTTACCGCAACTCATAGCAAGAATGGCATTCCTCACATTGGTGTGGGTGAAAATATGGCAAAGGGAGGGAGGAGAATGAACCTGGATGTGGGGCTGGCCCGGGAAGTCATAAAGAGTGGAGGTGTGGGTGAACATGGAATTGGGATCAAGGTCCAGGGGTAAAGGCGAATGACGGGGAAGAATGGTGCGCCAAAAATGTTTAGGAGAGTGGATAAGAGACAGTTGAAGCTCACAATGCCTATGGGAGATAAATGTGCGTTTCTTATGTCGAAGGAGGCGGCGATAAGCTGACTTTAGGGAGGGGAAGGAGGGAAGGGCATGCAGGAAAGCAAAGCGTAGTTTCCGATGGAAGGCTTTGCATTCCTCGTCGTACCATTTGTTCATAGGGCATGTGCCATGGCGTAGGGTGGAGTGGGTGACGTGGGGGAAGGAACTCGTGGCCGCCTCAAGAATAGCGCAAGAAAGGGTATTAAACATCTGATCCGAGGTGAGTGAGGTGAAGTGGGGAATGGGCGGGAGAAGCAAATGAAGGCAGGAGGAAAAGGTGTCGGGATCCCCTGTGTCAAATTTCCAAATAGTACATGATATGCAAGGGGGAGGGGAGGGGGTGGGGTCCTGGGGGAGGATAGCCTGGAGGGAAAAGGAGAGGGTCGCATGGTCAGCAAGAGGGATGGGGGAGACGCAAAAGTGGTGTATGTAAGGAATCAAGTTGGGGGTAGTCATGAGGTAATCAACCACACTGGTCCCAGCACAAAATGGTTTGCAGGTGAAGAATCGGGATTCAGGGAAGCGAGGAATGCCATTCAGGATCAGTAGGTCATGAGATTCCCCTAATTGGAGAAAGTGTCGGCCATAGGACGTTAAGGGCCCTATCGTGTCCTCAGAATCACGCTGGAAACCGACCAACTCTGGATCCACCTCAGCGGTGCAAAGTACATCGTCAGTCATGTCATGTCTCGGAATCTGCCTGTTTTTGGTACGGGCATTAAAGTCCCCTAAGATGATGATCTCCCCAGAGCTCGAGAGCTGAGATATACCAGCATAAAGGTCAAAGAAGGGGTCTCCATCTGGGCCGTTGTGGATGGCAAATGAAGAGGAAGCTGGAGGGAAGTAGTAGACCGCAATAAAGATGTCTCTCAGGAGGGGAGAGTTACGTTTGATCCGTACCCAAAGAAAGCGGGCAGACTCATCCTCAGCAACAATAGAAATCCTGCTCCGAAGAGTGCCTCTGACTAAACAAGCAACCTCGCCGGAACCTTTGACGCCACCAAAGCTCCGAGTTTCCTATCTGCAAACGGAAAGCCAGTAGTAACCATTGATGTTCGGGAGAGGGCGAACCGGGCTCGCATGTGTCTCCGTAACAAAGAGAAGGTCCGAGAGACCTAAAGCATCATGCAAGAGGCCAGAGAAGACCAAAAGGACTCGTTACCATTCCAACATGCGATGGAGAGGCCCTGCTTCTGAGCCTTCTCCCGCCGGAACTGTCATCTGGAACTAGAGCCGGATCTGGGAGCCCAACCAGGGGGGAAGGAATCCCGAACCACTGGCCTGAGGTTACGAATCACCGCCCATTTCCCTGCTTTTCTGGCTGCCATGACAATTTCCCGAGATTTATGAGTTCAACCACTTGTTCTCTAGTAAGATCTTCGTTAAGAAAGACCTTGTTGGGTAGAGAGAAAAGTTTCCGCTTGGCTCTAAGAGCCTTAAGGCGGTCATCAACTACTTGAAACGGGTAAAGAGAGTAGATGCCAGACCAATCCAAGCTCTATCTAACTGAACCTCGGGCAGCTCCAAGTTATCTGTGAGGAACTTTGAAGCAATGGCTAGAGGGTCAGAAGAGGGAAGAGTGGGCAATCCTCTAACTTAAGGTTCAGCTCCATGGAACGTCGGATTCTCTCTTCTGCAAGTTTGGCTTGAACCACTGCTTCAACTGCTATTAAAGGAGGATTTGTATCTTTACCCCTGACCACTTGGGCCCAGGGATTGGTTTGTTTTTGAAGAGTTTCCTGCTGAGTTTTAAATTCCTCTTGCTTCTGTTTTAAGTATGAGAGCTCAACCTGGAATTGATCATTATTAGCAATGGTTGTTGTATCTTTGAGTTGTGCTTGCAAGGAGATATTATCAGCTTCAACCCTTTCCACCTGAGAAGTTAAATCAAAGATCTCAGTCCGAAGGGATTTGTTGGATGATTCCAGAGTCTCAAGCCTGCTGAGAAGTTCTGCAATGATGCTAGGAAGGTTGTCATTCTGCTTACCCTGTTCATTTGACCCAAGACTAGGAAACACCTGTGTAGTGGAGGTGGAAGGAGACAACATTGCTGGGTAGATTGCCTGGAGAGGAGAAACGATTAGAGGGGTGTCTGTAGGACCTCCGATACCCCCAAATTGATTACTGTGCATAGGATTAGCAATCGTAAAATCCAGAAAAAGCTTGCACAAGCCAGATGTAGGTTACAGTTGGAGCAGGTTGTAGGCACAACCACGGAGGAAGGTTGCAGAATCACGTGTAGAACCAGGAGCTACGACTGCAAGGAAAGGAGCCACGATTGCAAAGGACAGGCCACAAGCAAAACCAGGAGCCACGACTATAGGGAAAGCCACGAAATCGTGGAGGTAACAGGTCAACAAAAGCCTATGGAAAAAACGTAACCAAATGAGAGGTCACGAGCTACGAATTACAGGCTGAGTTACAGTGAAACCCTCCTTAAATAGTAGAGGCAAGCCACGAAAAAGAAACAAGTCACGGCCTAGCAAAAACGAGCCATGAACTAAAAGGAACGAGCCACGAACGACGACTATGAGCCATAACGAGCAAGTCACGAGCTACGACAGTCACGAGGCAGACCACGAGCAGATCACGACTAGCAAATTTTTTTGTTATCTTCAACAACTCCAACTTCGAGAACCTCCTAAAGATAGCCTGGGACATATGATGATTTGTGACAAACATTTGAATCTCATTTGCCTCTATATACACTTCCTCTATCCATGGTATTTTGCCAATCTTCTGTAGCATCAAATTCAAGGAGTGTACTGCACAAGGTGTCCAAAAAATGTGCTCATATCTCCCTTCAACAATCAACCCTGCCGCTCTACAATTTTTGGCATTGTCTGTGATGACTTGGACAATGCTTTGAGGGCCCACTGACTCAATAGCTTCAATCAAAATATTAGCAATAAATTGAGCATCTTTCACTTCACCCTCACAATCAACAACCCTTAAGAACATTGCCCCTTTAGGGCACACTGCAACAATGTTGATTAGGGGTCTATTTCGGGCATCTTTCCATCCATCTGAAATGATAGATACCCCTGATTCCTTCCATGAATCCCTAATTGGCTACAAAGAAGTTTGTACATGGGCCCACTTCTTTCACCAACAATGATGTTTTCACAGTCTCATAACTAGGGCTTTTATACCCTTGTGGTGCATCATTAATTCCTCTCACCATTTGTTGCCAATATAGTGAACACAACACATTGAAAGGCAACCCACATGCATAAACACATCGAGCAATCAACTCATCAACTACTTCCCTCTTCTCATTTGTAAATGCTTGCTCTAATGGACCTTTGGAGGTTCTTCTTTCGTGACAAGCTCTCTTCCTCTATGGGTGTTTCAACTTCAATTTGAATAAAAGGAAGGTTTGATGAGGTGGGTGATTTTTGTGAACCCTTATTCTGCAAAGGAGTAGTTTTAAATCTAGCTTTTGAAGCTTGCAAATCAGCCTCCTCTTGCTCTTTCATATATGTCAAAATATGTTTTCTTCAACCTTGGCACATTTTCTAATCCCCGTTCTTGATTGCCCCATTAAATGAGCTTTGAGTCGGGTATATGAGGCTTTGAATTCAATATTGCAATGATTGCATATCCAAACACAAGAGCCACCGCCAACAAGGTTCTCCAACACTTGCACATGTCTCCAAAGAAGAGCTCTAGGATCCACAGTTTGCACACCCCCCACCTTGGCCTACTTCACCCCCACCTTGGCTTGCTTCCCCATGCCCTCCCACTGAAGCTGAACTGGATGCCATTTATCTCAAATAATCAAACCTACATTGAAAAATATTTAAAATAAAAACATAAACTTAGATAACGATAAATATTAAATATAACTACAGTTACTACACCCTACATATCCTATTCTGCTTTTGATCACCAAGTTCACCGTTTAGGCGCGGGGTGAGAGCATACACAGAATTCGACTTTTTTAATTTTAATTAAAAAACAAATTAAACTTTTAAAAAATAGCAAAAAAATATTAAATTATTAAACCGTATGCATCCTATTTTGCTTTTGATCACCAAGTTCACCGTATAGGCGTGAGGTGAGAGCATACACAGAGTTTGGATTTTTTAATTTAAAAAATACAAAAAAAACTCTTAAAATAGCAAAAAAATAAACCCCACGCATCCTATTCTGCTTTTGATTACCAAGTTCACCATATGGGTGCGAGGTGAGTACACAAAGTTTGTATGATATTCTTAATTTAAAAAAAACAACATATACTTTTTATTTAAAAAATGCAAAGGAAATGTTACATTTTTTTAGCATATAGTTTAAAAATTACTAAATTAAAACTACATATTGATATCATGATCAATGATCATCAATGATGTGTGCATTATGCACACATCATTCGTGATTATTGATCGCATTAACATTTTCCTAAAAAAAACTTGAAAATACCCGGTTTTTCCTCCTTGAAGTTGGTCCCTCCTTCCAAATCTACTTTGAAATTCCTTCTTGATGCTGTTAGCTCTTAGTAGCACCTCCTAAATTGTTCCTTCTAGCTGCTCCTTGATGTCTCTTTGCTCTTCACAATGCTAAATGTTAGTTTAATGAAAATTGAATTTATCAAGAGAAAAAAGAGAGTGTGATTTAGAATGGACCAAAGATGTCATTATATAGCTTTTAGGAAGTGTCTTTAGCAAATTTAGGTAAGTAGATTAGGTTTAGGTGTAATAAATGTAGTTATTTTTAAATTTATTTTTAAGTCACAAAGCTTTAAAAATGAAAAATACGGCGAAAGCATTTGGGAGGTTTCCATGCCGTTTCCTTGCTGTTTTGACCGCATTTCTGTACCGGAAATGTTTCTGAGATGAAATGGGACGGGCCTAAGCATTTCCTGGCTTCACATAATTTTTAGGATTAATTTGTTTAGGTTTGAGTCAATCATAAGCTAAGTCTGCTTGAATCCGTCTCAACAATTTCGTAAACCTCAAGTGATAAATTTTAATGTTTTCATCCGGAATTGGCAAAAAAACCTTTTCAACTTTGTGATGTATAATGTGTTCTCTTAAAGACTAGGAAAATATATTAATAATTTTTGGGTTCAAGTTTTGTAATTCCATTATGGGGCTACAAGTTGTGCCTTGCCTCACTAACATTCTTTTTAAACATCGACATTGACGTGCCATTAGAAAGTTCTTGTGCTCCACAGTACATCTTGTATTTATACAAGTGGTTTCATAGTGCATCAAATTATGTGATACAATTTTTGGGATTAATTTGTGTAGGTTTGAGTCAATCATAAGTTTAAGTGTGATGGGATGTCTTAATGAATTAATAAATCTCTAGTGACAATTTTTTTGTTTTCATTAGGATTTTATAAAAAGCCTTTTCAACTTTGTGTTGTAAGGTGTTCTCTTAAAGACTAGGAAAATATAGTAATAGGTTTTTTTGTTCAAGTCTTTCAATGGAACAATGTTATTGTTTACGTTTGCTCGTCAATTTGATGAATCTCTTCCCTATCGTCTTTCTCAAAACTATGCATGTTTAGCATTTTTTCTCTTTCGAGGCTGACATTGTTGTTGTATGTAAGTAGGTCAAGAATGGCCTATAAAGGATCCTCTAAATCAGGAAAAAGTAGAAGGCCATTCTAGAGCCAACACACATGCGAATTGCCAGACCACAAAGTGGTCTGGGGCTATAGATAAGGGTCGTGTGCATAGTAAGTTGTATTGGGTCTATAAGTGGAATCTACACACAATAATTAAGGATATGTAAGGGGTGTCATTAGATGTTGAAGCAAGAGCTATAGGTAATAAGATGCCATTAGGTCGTAAGCATGAGCTATCTAATCTAAGGGTTGTGTAAAGGGGCAGCACATAGGCAAATAAGCAAGAGCTGTAAATGAATAACAAGAATGTAAAAATAGGAATAAGAGAACAAGTATATGCTACTCTATCTTGTCTAATACAAGATACAAAGAACAATCATCAACCAAAGTACAAAAGAAAAGAGGTATGGGTTAGGGATACTTACCCGGGGTTGAATTGTCAGTAGATTAATATACCCCTTTGGCTTCTAGTAATTTGTTAGAGATTGTTGTGGGTGAAGCCAAGGTGGATGGGTAGAAGACCTAAGTAAACCTCAAGATGGGGACTTCAAAAAATAAGGGAGATCTTGCTGGTTCAACTCTTATTCCTGGTATCTTTAATTGCTTAATATGCTTCAACTGGTCTTCCTTGTTGCAAGTCTTCTTTCTAAGGTAAATTTGCAAGCACAAGAAAAGTGATTCTCTCAATGATATATTGAGAAAGGACAAATGGGAACCCTATAAATATGGATTAACACCCCAATAGTCATATCTCAGCTCTAGATGATGTCATTAATCTGGCCAATGATGTTGGCCAAATTAGGGGGCTTCTGCAAGACATCGTCGGTCTAGTCGATGACATTGGCTAAGTGCTAGTGAAATGGAGGAAGAGGGTCAATTGTGGGGAATATGAACCTAGGAAGGCAACTGAAGCTTATGTGAAGGTGAGATGGTGGTCGTAGTAGGGAGGAACTCACAAAGTGCTACAAGTTGGCACACCATAATTGAGAATTTACTCGTTAGGACGTACATTCAGGGAGATTAATGTGTTGACAAGTCATGTGAAAGCAAACGCCAGTAAGGAAAGATAAGGTTTATACATTATATGTGGGCAAGGCTACAAAAGATTTTTTCTTTTAAAAAAAAGGTAAAATATTATACTATATCATAACAGTCTACAAAATTTTGATGATGGAAAGAGAGCTGAAATTCCAGCAATCAAAACTACATCCGATGAATGACTAAAGCATTGATGATTAAGGCTTTTTGAGTAGTTATATGCTTAGTCACGGGGTTCGCCGAAGTTTTTCCTTAAAAATCAAAATTTGTGAATTTTTAACTTGGCGAATAAATTTGGACATGTTAACGAGAAATTATACTATTATTCCTTCGTTATAAACCCCTCTTCTCATTTGCACCCACACCCATTTGCAATTCCTTTGCTTTGCCCTTCATGTCACTGTAACTCTTTCCATGTTTACTTTACAGATTCTGCAAACCAAAACATGCTTCTGTCACAAAACAGAACAAGAATAACAAATTATTATATACACAAATTTGAGGAATTGTACTCACATTGAAGCACAGTAAGCTCCAATGACTGCAGCGGCAGTTGTCAGCACAGTTGCAAATATTGATATCTCCTGTTCTAATTTCCGTTGATTGACGCACTTGAGCACCAAAGATATCCGTAGAAAAACTTATTTAAGTGAAGTATACAAAATTGAAAAGGTTTGAGACACATTAACGAAATGGCTACCTATTGGCAAGGATGAGGGTGGGTTTATATAGAATTTTTTCTGAATTAGAAAACGTCAATCTTTGGGCTTTTTTTGCAAATGTTTCAAGAAGCGCGTAAATACTTAGATGCAAATTGAAATGTTTTATTTTTCATTATTAATATTTATTTTTTATATTTTTAATTTATATTTTATATCTCCATTATATTTATGAACTTTATTTTTCTTGTTTAATTTTAATTCATATTTGTTAGAAAATGTGCACAAAGAAGAAATGAAGAGAACTGAAATGCATACCTTGTTCATTGTGTGTTGGTTATTTTATTATGTGAGAGATGGCTACAAAATGATTGAAGTGGTTACAACCGTTTATGAGTCAATACTTAACTATTATTGACCTAATGCTAAACAGTAAGCCGTATATTCTAATACCCCCTCTTATGGATTACACTATAGAAAGAAAATACAAACACATGGACCAAAGATGAAAGTAATAGAACCTAATAAGACCACACATTTTTGTTTAACTTTTCCTTTTGAAAACAATTCTTTGACCATGTAGAGCTCTATCAAACTACCTCATAACCTTCGTTAAGATGTTGTTTCTGAGCTGAATTCTGGAATTCTTGGATTCCTATAATGTCCCTTTCTATGGCTGCAACTGAAAAATAGGGAAATAACACAAACCCAAATGAGGGTAATCTGATTTATATAACAGCAGATCTGAAAATATAATAAACCCTAGCAGTGAACTGTATCTGCACTTTTAGGGCATCAAACATCCTTTAGATAAGCTAAAAATAGGTATACAAAATCTCATAAATATTATAATCAACCAATGGAATAAACATCAAGCCAAAGCACTCCAAAACATGTGCAAATTCTGAAGTTATACCCATCTGTAATTAAATAAATGAAAACAGAAATATAGCTCACAATAGTGGCTGGAAGTGGAGATGTCAATTCCCAAAAATGTCATAAAAGTTTGAAATCGGCCTCTAAAATTATGAAGAAGATGAATATCAACTCCAATTGCCAAGATGTGCCCTAAAAGGTATTCAACTCTTCTAGGCAAGTCGCTACACTAGGAGGGGTTCCAAAATTGTTGTAGAAACCTTAGTAGCTCTTCTTGTATCAAACCCTAGCTAAAAATAGGTATACAAAATCTCCTAAATATTATAATCAACCAATGGAATAAACATCAAGCCAAAGCACTCCAAAACATGTGCAAATTCTGAAGTTATACCCATCTGTAATTAAATAAATGAAAACAGAAATATAGCTCACAATAGTGGCTGGAAGTGGAGATGTCAATTCCCAAAAATGTCATAAAAGTTTGAAATCAGCCTCTAAAATTATGAAGAAGATGAATATCAACTCCAATTGCCAAGATGTGCCCTAAAAGGTATTCAACTCCTTTAGGCAAGTTGCTACACTAGGAGAGGGTCCAAAATTGTTGTAGAAACCTTAGTAGCTCTTCTTGTATCAAACCCTAGCTGAAAACTATCAATCACTTTCCTTGAAGCACTTAGGAACCACCGATTGAAGAGTTTTAGTTCTTCAATTTGAGAAAGGAAGGATTTCGTCCTCCTTGTATGCCACACCAAAGCATTTAAGCCCCCTAGTGGAAGGAATTGAGCATTCAACTCAAAAACCATGCAAGTATAATTTTTATGACAAGATAGATGCCCAAAATGAGTCCAACTGACCCCTTTTATATCCTTTTTTTGGCACCTAAATCAATTAGGGACTCTTCTCCCATAACCAACCTCATAAGGATGTTTGTATCACTTTCCTTGAAGACCTTAGGAACCACCAATTGAAGAGTTTTCCTTTTTCAATTTGAATAAGGGTTTCGTCCTCCTTGTATGCCACACCAAAGGATTTTCGCCCCCTAGTGGAAGGAATTGAGCATTCAACCCAAAAACCATGCAAGTATAATTTTTATGACAAGATAGATGCCCAAAATGAGTCAAAGTGACCCATTTTATATCCTTTAGGTGACTCCAAAATCAATTAGGGAGTCTTCCCCCCATAACCGACCTCATAAGGATGTTTGCATTAAACTTTATCTCGGCTTTTCACCTCTTCAACCCAACCGACCTGACTTACAAAAGAAACTATGAAATCAGAATCCAAATGCTCACGAAAAAGACTGAAAAACATGACAAACACTTCCCTTGTTCACTTTCTTCTTACCCACGGAAAGTGGAATGGGCTTGAAGTCTCCAAAACGAACTAGCTTGGAAAAAGGGACATTACAATTCCACCCTCTCAAACTCCCGAATTACGAACCTCTGGAATCATTGGATAACTATCCATACTGAGGTACTCCCACAATTCTCCATCATATTCTCTCATGACCCTTGAAAGTGTATAATTCTCAAGATTCATAGACTCTTAAAATTACTAGGCAACAATTTGTGCTAAGGTTCATCTACACTAGATCCCTCTCTGTCGTCAAAGTGTGGGGCTTCTTTGAAATGTGTATTCTTTATTAACGCGTTCTTCATCATTTTCAACATCCGGTAGATCTTCAACAATGGCTACATCAACTTCATTTGGTATGCGTTTGAGTTTTCCTTGAGAACATGGTTGGCTTGAATGGTACAATTCTATGTGTGTGACCTCATTTTTTGTAGTAGTAACATTCAATTTGTCCTCTGTTTTATCTGATGTTCTATGATTATTTCTCGAGTATAATGCCATCACAATTTGAGGATCATCTAATGTATCTACTGCAACTGTTCTTTTTTCCTTAAGGTAAGAGAGCTGAAATCATATCTTCCAGGCTTTGCGAAGGCATATGACTGAGAGTAAAAATGACATCGCTATACAAAGAAGGCAAACTATTTAATATAATGGCTTTAGAATCTTTGTCATCTGTTAGAGCTTTAACCGCTGCTAACTGTCTAAGATAAGATCTCAAATTATTTATATGGCTGGACATAGTATCACCATTAGCCATCTTGAATCGAAAGAGTTGAAGCTTAAAAGAAAATTTAGCGTTCATTGCTTTTGCCCCAAACGACCTATTGAGGTTATCTTAGATATATTTGGATAATTTCTCTAAATTTATATGGAGTTAAGAATGAAAAAGGGCAAGTGTGATTATAACTTTAGCTTTATCATCATAGCTTTCCCCACTCTAACCATTTGGCAACATTGGTGGGTTGTGTTTCTTTTCCATTAACAATAGCCCACAAATTTTTGTTCATTAATCACATCTGAATTTTAAATTTCCAAGTGTGAAGGTGCAACCCATAATATTTCTCTACTGGGATTTCCATGTTGAAATATTTATATAAACTAGAAAATTAAATAAATACAGATAAGCATAAGTACCCGTACTATGTTGTAGGAAACTTCAAATGGCCACGAATCTGACCGATACAGAGTCTTGAAATGCCCTTGCCGACTGTGTTTTTGCTTTGGAAAATGATTGGGTTTGAATGATACTCTCATGATTTGTGATTTTCCCTTGTTGCAATGGCAGAAATGACGACTTTGAACTTGAACTTTTAATGGCATTTAATGGTTTAAAGCTCTTGTGCCCTTATATATTTTCGAAATCATCCTACGTGAACTATCTTGTGCCCTTATTGGAGGTTCATGACTGGATGTTAATCGTAGATGGCAGAAATGGAGTGTAATTACTTTTGCGTCTGGACTCACCACTGAATTTTTGTGTCCTAGTTCGTAGATTTACGAGTGAGGAGGGTTTTGCTGATTATTCGATCTCGTTTTTTAGCTGTCTGTTGATTGTTCGATCTTATTTCTGGGTGCCCTAGTTGTAACGCCCATATATTACACACAAATACAACAATAAAAATACTGGAATATTTTTTTGAATTACATTTAAGTATACACGATACTTCAGGAGATCACTCAGGACGACGCACAACACAAGATATGTTTGCACAGACAATAACCCACATAGCTAACATGAACCACATGATGCACAACAAGGTCACTTTTTTTTAATGACAAGGCACACCATAACGACTCCACTACAAGACACACTTATAGATAGGATCTCCCCACGGCACGATATTTTAGGATTACACATTTATTATGATCATGTTTCAATCTTTAAATTAAGTCCTGGAAAGGTTCGTAATATGTGAATCATACATTCCCATTTCATTTTTGCTAGATTTCCTCTATATTGTTTAACATCCAACTTTTGGAGTATCTCATTGAATAAGGATCATCTACATTATTTCAATTACTTGTTTAATTCGTTCGTTCGATAATGGGGTATTTATTTATACACAAGTCTATTTACATACACACAAGGCTACTAAGTCTTACCCCTAGGATTCACTTCCAAGGCATGTATCTTGATCTTATATCATACGTCCGTTACACAACAGAACAAGGGTAAGTCCAATCGAGGTGGGGTTCCCTTTTTTTTTAAAGGATTTAGGGTTGTGTTTTTTTGCTCATTTATAAACTGGTAACTTGATTTAGTACCCACTAAGGATTAAATACGAAATAGGTTTTTTATCCATAACAAGAGGGTTTAATCACATTACAAGGAAGATCATGTTTTTTTTTCACTTTTCTTGTTGAATAATATCTCACGATTACACTTCCCAAGGCCAAGTGTCAATTATAATTTTACCCTAGTTATGCTCAAACAATTAGTTAAGGTTTCGAAGGTTCTATGGAAACATACTTCCGTATTTTCTTGTTTCTAGGTTAGGATTCCTGAGTATCATTTTACGTCTAACTTAAGAGGGTTTTCCCTAACTAGGTTCATATGTCTTTCTTAATGAATTGTGAAACCTATTTGCTATTAGGGGCATTTGAATCCTCATGAGACTACTAGTCCCTGTCTTAGGGGGTTTATCTCTAAGAACATGATCACAGTTTCACATCATACATCCATTACACAATAGAAGTAGGAGAGAGATGGAGTAGTCCATTGTTAAAAGGGTTAAGGTTCACATTAGAGTTTACACAACGCGGGTCTCGTTTCTCACCACAAGATGGTTTAAACACGATAAGAGAACGACCTAAAATTTCACCTTTCTCTAAGCACATCATCTTATATGTTACATTTTCACAAATTAATCATAAATTAAAATGTTGTCTAAGTTTCACAATTAACTCTTAAGTATTACACCATAAACCCAAATGATAATAGAGATTGGGTATCGACTTCATTTATGATCCCAACTCATATTGGTGACTTCCAAGGTTAGTTTGCGATCTTCGCCACCTACACTCTTCACTTTACATGTGTGCTCGACCAAGAGGATCTTACATTATGTTGGGGTTTGGTTACCCATAGAGTACTACTCGAAGGTAATCACATTCTCCTTACTACACACACAACTATCAATCCCACGAGGGGACCACATACCCAAGACAAAGTTTTACCATGTGGTTCCTAATTGTCGGGTTCACGATGATGTTGCTAAACATATAGGCTATAACGACCAACTCAAACTTGGGCTTTTAGTTACTTAAGTTAGAAGGTGTTATCAAGTGTAAAATTTAAAGTTCATTCTAAGGTATTGGTTTCTTCTGTGTTAAGAAATATCATGCGAGAAGGGTAGATGTGTTAAGGTTGATTGTTATAATTAGGTTTCTTTTCTATATTTGCTAGTTAAATAACACAACACTTTGGAAATTTTATCATAAATTTCACAACTAAAAAGCACTATAAGATTTTAAATTCGATTTCATTTAACATACATATCCAACTTTTACAATACAAAATTTGGGGATCAAGATAACACCCATGTTTAGATGAACATTTCCCTTAAACCTTAGCATCTAAAATATTACAAAAATTCACTAATAAACCTTTCGATACTTCGCAAAAGGTTGAACTATCCTCTATAATTTCACTTAACATATATATTCAACCCCCCCTTTTTATCATATGCCAATTTCAATCAAAAGAACACATATAGTTAAATGCACATTTCCCAAAGCACCCCTAAAAATATTATATCATTTATATTGTCAAATTTCAATAAATAATTTTACCGTAACATAACAATACATAAAAATTTATTTCCATCAACATACATAAATCATAACAATATACAATGAATCATACATCCACATTGTTTCACCATCTTACTTGCATCTTGCAAAACCATGTGAGCATGAAATCAACGATAAATCGCTGGCATGACATTTACATAGGTCTAGCATAATTAACATCTTTAGTTTCCCATTTACATAATAATAATTTTCATTCTAACAGGAGAGGGTTAGAGACACATATTCATTCCATTTCATTTCACTTCATTTCTTACCAAGGAGAGAGAAAGAGATAGGGAAGAGAGAGAAACACTATTTTTCAAAAGCCCAATTCCACACAACATGTCATAAGATAGATTTCAAAATAATTATTTACAAGTGTTAATAAGCTTCCAAGATGGTTTATTATCTTGACTAGGGTCCTAAAACTTTCTTTTTACATTTTCCTGTTACTTGCAAAACGCCCAATTTTGGCTCATAGGCTAAGAAAGTGAAATTGTCTTCCGATGAAAACACAACGTCTTGTGACCGATACAGGAAAATTCAGAATTGACGCGGTTTACAATTGGCGGTTATTCCCTCATGTCCAAACGTAATTGGGCTAGTTGCTACAACAAGATTTTAACTAAAAGAAATCCTCATCCAAAACTGGGACTGAACGGAAAATTTCAGAACTGGAGAATGGTTCACCGGATTCGACAATTGGCGACAAATGGGTTTTCCGACAAGTTTTCTGGAGCCATCGGTCGTAGTTGAGTCAGTTTGACCTAGTCAAACAATGATCTGGAGGCCTACAAAACCCCTTTGCAAAAAACTATCCAAGAATGAGTCTTTTTCCCCAAACTGAAGGTTTCAGGTGAATTGTTTAGTAAAAATACTAGAGGTTTGCGAAGGCCTATAATCTTTTCATTGTTCAGGGTCTAAATAGCGAGCTGATACGAAACTCAACTTTTCAATTTTAACAACTTTCTAAAAGTGTAAAACGGGTAAGAGGGCTCCTAGAGGAGCGGTGAAGAGAGATGCAAATGGTCAAATGAGGTTGAGCTAATGCTTGATGCGACACTCTACATAACAAGGAACACATACGACGCTTGATGCCATTCTCTTTAATGGGGCTCAGAAAGTGTTGTTTTGCAAGTCTCTAAAAGTGGTGTTTTTCTAAACTTGCTAGTAATTGAAATAAATGGTTGTGTTTAGTTAACAAATCATCTAACTCTCCCCAATAACCAATGGACATGAGCACCTATTTATAATATTCTGGGTTAACAATGTATCATATTGTGGTAACTAATCATAGTTGATAGTCAAAAAGTAAATCGGTTACACAAACCACAAGGTGTAGTTTTATTGTTTTACAAGTTTGGTTAAATCTCCAATTGTATAATTATCTAGTGGTTTAATATTCTATTAAAATGCAAATGAAGAACCAAAATACGAAAACTATAGAAGGTAAGGAGACCATGCCTGTCCATGAACGACACGGTGAAAGATGGGCACGCAGGTCCACCAACATTTTGCACAAACGTTACTTGAATACTTGTACTCAAAGTTATATGCTGAATCTTTTTAATGTTCTATGAAATTTCATAGCATTCTATTTTGACACCGGAAAGCCACTGCCAGGAACCCCCATTTTTCCAGTGACTATTTTTGTGGACGGTGCTAGTAGCATTGATCACATTCAAGCAGAACATTTTGCTTCAAAATTTAAAATCCACTACCAAACAGTGGATTTCTATGGCGGAGACTATTTCACATACTTCGCCCGTTCTGGCATGTTTAGACGAAAACCTTTGGCAACAATCATTATGCTTGATGGATGTCCATTCCCTGTTTATAAATCCTCCATTTTAAGTAATGCACAAAGGTGGAAGGATGCTTGCAAAGGCTGTGAAGCTTGGACTTTGTCAATTTTCGGTTGATATGTTCCATGGCCTTTTCAATAAACCCATTTTGTACATATCCTGCTATCATTGCAGTCCATGAGGCCACATTTCAGACATTTAGTCAAACAGTTCACATGCCAAGCGCATGCTTCCACATTTTGCATACATACCTACTAGAGCACTTACAACTACAACATCTGAAAAAATCCTTTCCCTTATTCATTAGGTTTTGGTTTCCGTACAATCATTGCAGTTCATGCCACATTTCTTTCAGGCATTTAGTCGAAACAATTCATATGCCAAGTGCATGCTTCCATATTTTGCATACATATCTCCCAGAGCACTTGCAACTACAACATCTGACAAAATCCCTCTATCTTTATGCTTTGCTAGACGTCCAAACCCTATTCCAGTGCTGGTATTTTGGCACAGGCCGGGAGAATGTAGGGAAATGTAAGTGATCAAGTCGGAGATCTGTTTGTTTCACAGGTGAAACAATGTGACTGTCTCGTGAGGAACCCATGTCTCCTCCACGCTGCCGTTGCTGCAACTAACCAAATACTGCTAAACTTGCAACGTGAAAAAGGGTTTCAACTTGGTTAATGCATCCAGATCTCAAATAAAGTTTTTGTTATTATTATGCAATGAAAATTACAGGTTTGAATGGATGCATAGGATGTGACGTCCTCCAAAACCTGTAAACTTACTCTACACACTTCCTCCAAACCCCTTAACACTCATTTCCACCACCATGCCCGCCCACGTGCTTTGATGGCTGCCCATATCCACGTCACTTCACAATACTTTTTTTTTAATTTTATTTTAATATTAATTTTTGTGGGCACTACACTAGCCCTCACAACTTCTTTCCAGTCCCTCGTGGCAGAGTTTCAATGTTATATGTTCCCTCGAACCTGAAACTTGTGATTTTCTTCATACTCTTTTCCTTGACGTCCTGAGCTCCTTTGAGTATGAACTTCTCTGATACCAATGTTAGAAAATGCGCATAGAGAAGAAATGGAGAGAAATCAGAATGCTCACCTTGTTCATTGTGTATCCATCATTTTATTATGTGAGAAATGGGTATTGTTCTCCAAAATAGCACCCATACTATTTAGACAACTTCATTTAAGGACTTTAAGCGGCTCTTGTTTGAAAAACCGCAGAACAAAGTGTTCTGCGGAAATCAATAATTTAGTGTTCTGTGTGTTTACCTAACCTGCATAACAAAGGAACATCACTGCGGGAAATATGTCGCGGAACAAAGACTAAGTACTATGCGGCACAGAGGGAAGAAAAGTGAAGTACAAGAGTGTTGGAGAAGTTCGTAAACAAGCTGCACAAGGTTGAAAGACCGCGGAACAAATCGAAGTGAAGTATAAGAAATGCCGCGAAACAAAGAAAGTCCGCACAATAAAGAATAGTTGCGGAGCAAAGAAAATCCGTGATACAAAGGAAAATCTGCACAAGTTGGTGAACTTCACAGAGCAAAAGAAAATCCGCATATCAAAGAAACTCGTAGAATGAAGGAATGGTCATTTGCGGAATAAGGCAAATACAAAACCATGGAACAAAAAGTTCGTGATACAAGGAAAAATGCCGCGGAACATTTAAGATTTTGCAGAATGCAATATACTCCGCAGGATGAAGAACGATTAAGTTACAAATGGTGAAAAGCACTGTGGAGTCGACGATTGATCGCATATCAAGGTGGAAGTAAAAAATGGAGTTGTGGATTGTCTAAGGTTCACCAAGCTAAGAAGAAATCCACGGAAGACATGATTGAGGTGGCGGCACATCAAAACTCTGTGTAATAAAGCGAAGCCACGCCTAATTTGAACTAGGTGCCTAACTAGTCCAACAACCAAAAATTTAATCTTGAACGACACCGTCCTCTTGCTCTAGCGATTTGATGGCGTGCGATTGGAGCAATGTCAGGCACCCATACCTGACCTGCGAAATCAATGGCGATTGGTCCTTGGTGGATGGCGGGTGGTTGGCTTTCGTCATTATTGGCACAATGTGATCTTCTCTTTCTCTCTTCTCTTCTTTTTTCTATAAGAAGCAACTCAATATCATTTGTAAAGGATTCTCTTTCCATTTGGTAAAGTTATCATGTAAAAATGTTAACTCAACTTTAAAGTTGCAGACCTTTGATATGAGCTTTTGCAATGCATCGAAAGCCTTCCAAGTGACTATAATAGACTGTGCATAGTTATAAGCAATAATATGATGTTGAATGTGGCTTGTATTTGCCCCTTGACTTAGATTATCGTCTTCTTGCCTCTCCATTCTTTTTATTCCATGTTGTGTATGGACTATATTCGCATGGCTTCATTTCATTGTGTCATATTTAGATTATTGTCTTCTTGCCTCTCCATTCTTTTTATTCCATGTTGTGTATGGACTATATTTGCATGGCTGCATTTCATTGTGTCATATTTGCAGGGATTCAAGTTGATGGAGTTGTAGAGTTGTACTATGGCTGGTATCTACCCTCTCAGTCTTGTACGATTCTTTCTTGTTTCTCAAAACTTAAGGAGATAGATCCCCTTTCTTCGGTGCCATCACCACTCTTTTAGCTTAGTTTTCCTTTCATGCATTCCTTCTCCCTTTTCCCCTTGTAGTTCAGTAGCATAACTTAGCTTAGTAGTAGTGTTAGTATTAGTAAGGTAGGTAGAGGAAGTTGGCTTTCTCCGGAGGTTGATCTCATACAGTCAAGTCCCACATTGTGAGATCATCCCATGTTTCACTGAGGTGCTGTTTTCAGCAAGGGTGCAACTTCAGGTGACAACAACTACAAAATGTTTGAAGTGGTTACGACCGTTTATTAGTTGATACTAAACTAATATTGACTTAATGCTAAATTGTAAGCCTTATATTCTAATAATATTTTATGTATCAAACTTAATGGCGATTTTTTTTGAACTTTTCCCATTGTGAAAACCTCAACCAATTTTTATCCTCATCGAACTTGAACTCGAATCTTGTGACTTAGCTCATATGAGATGCCTTAAGCATTGACCGTATTACAACAAAAGTAATAGGTTTTAGTCTATACACCATAGTAAACAGGCTCAACTAGATCTGGTCCAGATCTGGATTTTTTCAGGAGTCTGGATATATCTGATTCGGTTCGCCTTAGTTTAATATTAAAAAAGTGTTCGAGACAGAGTTTGAAGGGTTCAACAGTCCCCTTGTGTTCATTATTTCCCTCGCGCCGTGTGTGATTATTTGGCTCGATTCTATGATCGTTTGGCTCTATTCTTTGATCGTTTGGCTCGATGCAGTTGTCCTAGGCAGTGCTCTGTTGGAGAGGTGGCTGGCGGTAGTAGAGGTGTCAATGTTGTTTGGAGGTAGTGGTTGGTGGTAGCCTCTAGGTAAGTTTTATGCATTTTACCTTTATTTTCAGATTGTAGCATATAGAATAACATTAGGGCTTTTAAAATATGAATGATTATTTTTAGTTTTAGTATATAGTATTACTACAATTTATAAGAAAAAACTTATTGTAGTTAATCTATCTAATTTTATATTTAAGATTATTATAATTATAATTATTATATTTATATTGTATTTAATTTATAAGAATAAGAATATTACAGTTACTAATCAATATAAAAAAACGTTTTATTTTTTAGTTTTTTATATTTTATGATAGTAATGATTAATAACTAAATAATAATATTTAGTTATTAATGCCGCGGTATTTATATTATATCGTTAACAATTAAATTTTATTATCTACTTATTAACTTACATAATTACTAGTAAATTTAATTATTAATTATTATTAATATTTAATATATAGTTATTAGCTAAAGTTTATCATAAATTACAAGTAATTTTTTAATATAAATAATAAAATTAAAATTAAAGAAAATTTATTATATACTGAACTGGATTTTTTTGAAATTTTTCAGGAACTCCGGATTTATGGGTTTTTTTCCCAACCGAATGGATCTGGATTTTCGAACCTAATAACTATGCCTTAGACTCTTAGCAGATGGATTTACATTATGATACCTATACATGATGAGATGAACAGCTGAACTGGCCACCATTATATCAAGACCTAATATGCTAATAAAAACTATGTACAAACCATATACTATTTTCTGAAGGAAATTCTATGGAATTATAATTTTTGATGCAACACTGATGTGCCCATGGAAAAAGCCAAAAAAAAAAGTGATGCCAGACATGGCAAACATTATTTTCTGTTGTATATTGCTCCATGACACAACAACAGGTTTTAGACATTTTGTCTCAAGATTCGATAATCGGCTGTACATCTATCAGACCTTTTTGTTCCGCTATTTCCTCCAAGGATTTACATCGTCAGTGCAGAAATTGTCAATTCCGAAACTGTTGATTCTTGACGAATTTGGTCCCTTGTCTGTAATGATATTTCTTAGATGCTAAGTGGAGAGTAAACTCAAATGGAAATAGCAGATCCACCTGAATGCAAAAATAAGAACAGGTCCAAACATATTAATGTGAAAACGACAAATAAAGTGATATGATTGAATCAGAAATACTAGCCACTTCAAAGGGGAACCTCCAAATGGCAGAACAATAATAAAACGAAATAGATAATTCAGCTTATGATGATTTAGAAGACAATATCTACCCTTGTTTATATTTATAAGTCTAATTAGGTAGGGGCAACCCTAAGGCCCTAATTAGGTCAGCGTAAAAAGCATCTAGAACTATCTAAAAAAAGATAAATGTTATGTGTGCCACAAGTTGGCTACTCTATAGCCTCAATACACTTCTGAGGATAGAATATTACTGTGTAACATGCCCTCCCTCTTATGCGTTTCCCGCAATGCTTAATGACTTTGGATGCTTCTACACGAATAACTCGCCCTTCCACATTGCATATTTGATTGATAGGTTCTTCTATTTCACATTACATTCTTAGATGGATTAGTTACAAAATTGCTCGTCTCTTCCCCATGACTGTCTCTGGTTCCATGATAAATTTCCCTTCTTCATCTAACTTTGGTAATTTTGATTGGACTATAAGTTTGATTCCAATGATTCCCTTGATGAATATTTATGGAACCCTACTAGCTTGAAATGAGTGAGAGTCCATAAAAATTTGCATTCTTATGAGTTTATCCACTACCACTGCCATGATTTCTGATTTTGGCAACCCTACAATGACATCCATTGATATTTCCTTCCAACGTTGATCTCAAATAGAGAGGCTGTAAGAGACCCTGGGTTTTAACTATTTCTCCTCTATTTTGTTGACATACCAAACATTCCCCCGCAGATTTTTGTATGTCCTTCTTGAGACCTTCCCAAAAGAAATCCTTCTTTGCATGGCGACAGGTCTTTAAAAACCCAAAATGTTCTCCGATCACTGAAGATGACAGGTACTGCTGAGTGGTTGAATGAGTTGCCTTGTTGGAATGTCTTGTTACCCTTGCAATTGTGCCACTTCTATCCATTCTGGCTGAAGTAAAGTCATTGCACAACTTGCTATTTCCTCCAACTCCTGTTGAGAAAGAGCATCTGTTGCTATATTCTCAGGGTCGACCATGACTCTTTTATGTGATATCAGATGCCCTTAGTAGTCCCCTTATTTCACTCCGAAGGCTGATTTGGGCTTCTTAGTATAGAGTTGGTTGTATTCCAAAGCTTGTAACACCTTACCTGCATGTTCTTTCCATGTTTGACTGTAGATTAGGATGTCACAAAGAAGACCAAAACAAATTTCTGAAGCACTGAGCTGAAAACTGAGTTCACGAGGCTTTGAAAAGTAGAGGGACCACTAGTTACAGGGGCCAACTGCAATAACTAAGAATTCAATGAAAATATTGAACATTATACATGTTTACCATGCGGAATTTAAGCGGTCTTATACTTCATCTTCCTCCCTAATGTTAGGTTACTTCTGATGATTACCTGGACTGCAATATTTAGTAATAATTGGGACTTCACGAAAACATATGGCACCCAATGTCCCTCCGTATAATTGTAATTCACCAATAACTAGGAATATGAAACTTATCTTTGAGAGTGGAGTTTGCTAAGTTTCTTGTAATTTGGGCACCTATTCCATAAGATACAGCCTGATTTTTCAACCATGACCACTGGAGATGGGTGGGCACTTTTTCTGGGATGAACAATAGCCAGAATTCTCCAACTTTTCCTTGAAATCAATTTGATGCCATGATCCTGAAAATCCCATTGTCTTGAAGCTGAATGATCTCCTACAGAACTTAATGCTGATGGTGTGTTTGTACCTCTTGGACTTCCAGTGAATGCAATTGTGCCACCATACCATATGATCCCATTTTTGAGCAACTTCTCCATCCCAGGGGAACTTAATTATTGGTCTTGGATGATGATTTCATCTCTGACCAGTTTGTACCTTTTTTCCCATTGGAGGTAAATGCCATGAATAAATGCTTGAAAATTGAAATATATTGTTCCTCAACTGTTTCAACCACTAGCACTCCCAATATCACATATGTTCCTCCAAAGGAAATGGAAAACAGTTTTAAATCAAGCTGATAACCTCCATAGAGAGTTTGATGTGATGGCATTTAGCACTACAAGAGACGTTCTTGTCATCAGCTATCATGACCTACAAAACTTGTAGAAACTTCAGTACACAAAGCAATTGAGTCCATTTGCTAACCTTTTGTCAATGAAGTGTGTTCTACCTGTATCTATCAAAATTGTCACCTTCTGCTTCTTAAATACCTCACATAATCTGAGAGTTTGGGGGTGTTCTTATCTTATGTAATGCATGTAGGGAGATAGTGACAACTTCCACTTCTTCTGTTTACTCTTGCACCTGGTCCAAAATTGGTTCCTTTACATCTACTTCTTCTTCCAAAACCTCATTTTTTAATAAACATTCAGGTGTTTCTCACGGTTGACATACTTATGACCCCTGGACCACTTGCTATCACAATGCAAGTGTAGTCCTTTTTCTCTTTTCCCGCCTCTTTTTGAGGAGAGAGATTTACTGAGAGCAGTGGTGATTTGTCTTGGGTTGGAAAGTATTGGGAAAGTTTTGTATCTCTCCATCCTAAGGGTTGATTTTGTGACGTCTCTAGTAGCTACATTCCTTTGCTTTATGCTCAAGTGCTTTCCGCATAGCATCCTTAACTGTGCACGGCTCTAGTACTTGAAGATCATGCTTAACCTGATCATCAAGCCCATTGATGTAGATTTCAAGTTCATTGATATTCTATCAAATCACTTGTCCTTGTGGACAATGTCAGATGGTCTGCATTATAATCTGCTACTGACCGTATTTGCCTTAGATTTGGCAATTGTCCAAAGTAATCTTCATTCCATATCTGCTCATAGTGGGAAGAGTATTCTTTAGGAAAGGTATGCCAATACAAAAATTGTCCATTCCTTGCTTTCCTAATGTATTGGTACAGTTGATAGGCTTTAGGTTCGAAAAAGAGTGAAGCAACGTTAACTATTTTACCATGCACTATATCATGTAACTGAAAATTTTGTTACGTGAGACTTAGCCAGTAAGTCACATTTGTCTCATCAAACTTTGTGCGGCTCAACTTTGGGAAAATTGAATCTTTGACTGTGAGAATACTGCCTGTTTCCTTGATTCAAAGAGTGCCATCGTTATATCCCCCACTAGCAACCAAGGGGGTTGGAGCCAATGATTTTTAGTTGTGTAGTGCAACTAGATAAGGGGAAATCTGTAGTTGCTTGGAATGTTGAATTCCCAACTAATGGTTCTCATTGACATAATACCAAAAGCTTGAGTACCCCCTTGCATATTGGATGGAGTATTGGTTCCCATGCTGCTGTTGATATTGGTAATTCCATGCTTCCTTCCGTAGGTGGACAAGTTAATAAATCCATTGGACCACTGCTATTGAGGTTCTGGTAGCTGAACTAGATGCTTGTTGGATTTGGCCAATGAGAATCACCAAAATTTTCCAATCCAGTGTTTAATGAGATTGTAAAGATATATGCACCTTATAGTGGAAAAAATTTACCACCTCTTCATATACCGTGGGAATTGGTCCAGTTATTGGCGGTCGTGGGAAATCAAGTGGATGCTCTCCACTACTTAATAGGACACTGGTCCAGATTTTGGAAAAGACTTATTTGGGTTTCTAATCGCCTATAGGCAGAAAGGACTCTCTGTGGGTTTGGTGGTAAAAATGAGCATCACTGGGGGACGTACAAAATTTCTCATAATGAAAAATTAAATTTGATGGTATAGAGCTTCAACAAGGACTGACATGGCCCTAAAAAATACGGGGAGTTGGGGAGGGTCAAAAAACTTGGCTATTGGAGAGCTATACTGTTGCTATCATATCAATGAGAGGAATCCACTACGTGCTATCTCCTGTAAGCACCGAAAACCCAAAAACAGACTTGGCGTCTGTTCAAATCAGATCTCCAAATTCTTCCTGCTTTGAAAGATATCAAAGACCGCTTTTTCTGCCAGGGTCTGATAAAATAAGAACTGCAACAATTCTATAAGGATTTCCTGCCGAACAGAGATGTAGACAATGCAATAGAAAAAAAATGGCTGAAAAAAATTAACAGAATGATGCTTGCATTTGATAATGTCTGCCTTCATCCTAATGCTACATGACTCTTCTCCCAGATCATTCTTCTTTGATAATGACTTGCCTTTGTACTCGCACTACAGAACTTGCTGCACAAATAGCTGCTCTAGTACCACCTGTTACGATATTTCTTAGATGCAAAGAATAGAGTAAACTCAAATAGCAATAGCAGATACACTTGAGTGTGAAAATAAGAACAAATCCAAAGGTATTGATGTGGCAATGACAAATGAAGTGATGAGTGGAGTGAAAGTACTATCTACTTCGAGGGGGCAACCTCCAGAATGGAGAAAATAAATGAATTGAAATAGTGAATTTGACTTATGACGATTTAGAAGAGAATATATACCCCCTATTCATACACATAGGTAGATAAAGGCAACCCTAAAGGGACAGCCTAAAGAAGCATGTTTAACCATCCAAAGCAAAAATAAAGGTTATGTGCACCACAAGTTGGCTACTACATAACCTTAACACACTTATGAAGATAGGATATTACAGGCACAACACTCTTGTAGATGTTTATATTGTCAAGAAATTTGGTTTTGGAAAATCTTGTCAACATCATTTCTAACTCAAAAAATATACTAGATCAAAAATCCGTGGAAATGTATAATAGAAGCTAATAGTTATTTGACCTTAGTTGAAACGGATAGAATCCACAAAACCCTGAGGGCTTTCCAAATTAACTCAAACAACACTACTATTCAGATATCGAGGGATTTGACTCAAAAAACATAAAGGAGTGAGAAGAAGTCATTTTCGGGTGACTGACCTGATGCTGTCACGTGTGAGGCACCAAATTCTGTAAAATGCTAGACAACTTGTTCTGGACAAACTTCTTTTCCAAACAAGCATCTGGAGACTAGAATTGAGTCTCTACCTTAACGAGATCAAGAAAATTTGGAAAATGCCGAGTAACTGCAGTTTCAAGGTGAAGAATGTTATCCAGCTACCCTTTTGAGTCTCTTTTGTCTTGGCCCTCTATCTTCCAATAGTTTTATCAAACCCATTTTCGGAGCTATTTGTAGGAGTCCCTTCTCTCTGTAGATATCTGGTGTTCTTGAAGTAAAATATCTTTATTTCTTAGTGCTTTTTTTGTTGGGAGGTTTGAATTTGCATGCTGGTTAAATTTGTGGAAATATTCCTTAACCTATAGGAATTAGATTCCACGATTCCAAAGAAACATTTAATTTTGTCAAATTTCTCTCACGAGTAAATCATGTTGAACAGGAAGAAAACTCGATTGAATTTGAGAAAGAGGAAATTATCTCAGAAGATGATGAAACGGAAGAAGAGTGTAGACCGGCGGTTACTGTTTTACATAGAACTGCTGGTGCAAGTGAGGATACAATATCTGTTTCTGCTGCAGCATCTGTCACTACACGTCAGGATTTAGTCAGGAGTAAGTCAAAGAAGTTGAAATGTTGGGATTCTACTGCTGATTCTTTGGCCATCAAGTCCAAGAAGAAAAATCAAAGCTGCAAACAAGGGATGGAAAAATCTCATGGTAAAACTGTACAAAATGGTAGCAGGAGGAGAAGAATAGGAGAGTCACAGAAAAGCAATGACATACATACCACGCATGTTCTTTCTGTGAATACACAGCAGTTTGATCTAAATGCTGCAGAACTTCCTCGAGAAGTTTCATCCATGCAAAGTCATGTAAAGTGTTTGCAGAAGGGTAAAAATGTCAAGAGCGCTGGACAGATAGCGTCAAATATTGATAATGGTGTAGATGGTAACTCTAGTGCATTTGAAAATGAAATAGTCCCGAAGATGCATGCAGATGGCTCAGGGCTAGTTTCTGAGATTGCTGCACAGAGGAGCGAGTCTTGTCTTTTCAACAATGAAAGCTCCACTCATCAGTGTATAAGAGGTATTATTTTATTGTTCAGTAAATGTTTTACAAAAGATAGCAATAATTAAGTTGTTTCTATTTTACATCTCATGAACAATTTATCTGATCTTTTACTTTTTCACTAGTCTTTGTAGTTTAGGCATGCTATTTGTATGGCACGTCGTGGGAAATGAATCTTGCTATGGTCTAAGACCTGTGATTCATACTCTCAAAAATTATTCATATCAAACTGTTGACATAAAGTGCCAATGTAAATTTAGGTTAAAATCTTAAAAATAATTTGTAAGCTTGCATTTTCCAGAAATGGGAGATTGGAAGAATTAATTAACTTCACGTATAAAAGGTCTTAGAATACGTTTCTTTATCATGAAACCTTCAGTGAAATTTGTGTAGCTTTAACATTGTTGCTTATTTGAGTCATCTTTGCAGACACGGACAATACTGCAATTGAAGCAGTCCAAGTTACTGCAATTGAAGCAGCTCAAGTTCTCTCTGGAATCCATCAAAATACAACGGACAAGGAAAACAGAACTCGAGATTCCTGAACTTCCAATTTTGTTCAACCTTCCTAATCATCATTCCTGTAGTATATCTTGTATTTCATCCAAGGAAAGAATTGCTAATTCATTTATGTCAATAATATGCAGAATTTTGTTGTTTTGATACTACTGTTTTTCCTACGTGCAATTAGGAACATCTCCCAGCCTAGGTTGGTTCTTGGGCAAACAGGCCCCAGTCTTCGATGTGTAATTGTGTCATGGCTTGCCTTATTGCATTGTCATGATATGAACTTCACTGTCTCTACGAATGCACCTTTTTACGACCATGCCATAGCTCTTTGGACATCTTGATGCTATTGCTACTTCCATGTTCATCCATTAATTATTAATTTATTTGTGCCTCTATTTTATCTGAACGACTCTATTATCTATTCTCATTTTTTTTAAACCCATGTCAGGTTTGTATGGTATACTTTATTCATTGATAGTATGAAAAAAGTTTTAAGAGTAGTGGCTATAAGTCATTGATGTGATTGTAATAAGGTGCAATGGTCAATTCTCCTTTAGTGAACAGAAACGACATTTTGTCACACATGGTGTAGTTAAATTAAATTAGCAAAAGGTTAGTTTGATATTGAGCATGGTCACGAGGTTGAAACATAAGGATGGAAAAATATGAGCACCATGTGAAAGGTGAAGTGAAACTCTCTTTGTTCTCACAAGGGCATCTCATATGCCCAGGAAGCGTGTTGGCTTGGTGGGGTGTGACAAAAGGTTTTCTTCCGCCTTTACATTTTAAAACCTTTTATAAGCTGCGGTGTTGGTCATGCTCGACTTAACCAGATTCATCAGTTTTTTATATGGCTGTATGATGATCCCAGAATCTCTGAATCAGTAGATTTTGTAGCTGCCTTTATTGATGTTTTTGGGAGGCCAGCATGTTTAAAATTTTCAGGTTATAATTAGAGCTGTAGAAAAAACTTGAATGGTGTCTTACTGGGATGCTTTTAATTTGCACTGTAAAATCAAAATTTATATGTTGAAACTTAAGATCAAAATGAGTGTCAGCTAATTCTTGGATGGGTATCATTTAGTTACGCCGATAGGCCTGCCTTTATTGGATTGAGGGTGGCTGTTTCTGATCCTTTCAACGTCAACGATCAAGTCCGTACAGCAGTGCGTCGAACAAATGAATCGAATGGGGATTTTCCTGTCATAACAAGATCAACAGTTGGCAATGTTTCTGCACACAGGCAAGACAATGGAACATTTTGCAATCGTCGATGCACTGCACGGTGGTTTTTACTGTTCTGCCAGGCATGTCAATGTGGATTTCACCTTTGCCCATGTTCCATCTCAGTTCCCACTGGCGCATTCTGGGACATTTTCTACAGTTGCAGTGCATGAGCACGTCAGGGACACTGTTGGTGGTGCTGGTTTTGGAGGGCCGAAGGCAGCTCCAGCTGGCATTGGACCGGCTGCTCATTTTCAAGGTGGAGGAGCAAAGGTGGAGTGGCAGAGGAGAGACTGAGGAGGCATGCATTTACAACGTGGAGGATAATAAGCTGTCTGTGCCCACAGCTCTTGTCTGTCCAAGTTGGTGAAAGTCGATGCCCCTCAGCTCAATTGTTTTCAAAGGTATTTATGTTATAAATCAATGGCTTTATAAGGAATATTTGATATTCATTTGATGGGCTGCTCAAACCACTCTCATCGAAATGACAATATAAAGATGAATTATATTTATATCTATTTATATGCATATGTGGGTATGTGTGCCAATTGCACATAATTGAGCTTGATATGGTGGGTGTCTTTCATAATGTTTGTGATCTCTCTCTTGCTTTTCGCTGTAACTTGCAATAGATGATTCTGCATCTAAATACTTCTTATTTCAATCAATTGGCAGTTGAGGCAATATTATAACCTTCTTGTTCACTATGTTGAAGGCAGCCATTAAGATGATAGAGGGATGGTAACCATTAAAGTGATGATAATGATTAAGTCATTTTTTTTTCAATTTATGATTTTATTGTTTATTGTTTTTTGTTTGTTGACACATACATTAATTACGCTGAAGGCGTTTACAAGTTGGGCTCAGCCCTCATCCCTTTGACAACGGACGACTTGGATGGTTGAGATATTATCGTGCATAGTCGACATATTAGTATTTTAATTTCAACGGATATGTACTCTGCGTCACTATCAAGTCTCCTCCTTTCTGTGTCCACATCTGCCATGGGAATGGTGCTAGAATGGTTACAGTGCACGTAGCACAGGTGTTCAGAAGCAGAAGAAGCAAAATAAATACAGCTAGACTTCATGCCCGAATGAAGTGCCTCCTAATCCTCAATCTTCTTCTTCTTGTGCATACAACAAACAAAACAGTGGCAGGCAGTAGTTTCTTCTCAGAGACAATTGAACCTGCTTCAGATACAGATACATGTTCAACGTCTTTTAGCCGTACTCCAGCACCAATTTTATGGCGAGGGAGTAGAGCCCGACTATGTATGTGGCTCCCGAGAATGAGATTATCAAAAATGATACAAACAAAACAAACCATCTACTCTTGCCCACCAACTTCCCGAACTCCATGTTTTCCTTCAAACTGTGGTTGGTAGAGCTAGAAAACTGCCTCCCATTCTGATAATTTGACAGAATGCTTCTCCAATAAACCTGCCCATTTCATTGTATAATGATCGTAGATTTCATAATCCAAAAATGAGCAGAACCAAAATATTGTGTTTCCCAAGCATTCAAAATAGTTCTAAGTAAATTTGACGGAAGAAGAAAAACCATGGCTGTGGGTAAATGATTTGAAGCTTACTGTTGCTCTAGAAGCCATCATGTCTGATTTTTTGTTTGTTTTCCTGCTTGGTCAGATAATGAGATTAAGATGGACCAGTTGAATATTTTCTATGCAGTGTATGCTGTGAATTTAGGATTATCTTAGGGTTAAGATTTATCTGTGTGCAGGTATGATTTAACCCATAATGGTGCTGATTTTAGGACGGCTACTAGTGAGAGCTCTGTTTAGCACATTTCCCCGTTTTTGTATGGTTTTTTAATTATCATTTTCTTGAGGAGTTTTTTTAGTACAAACTCTTCTAAATTAATTGATAATGACGACTAACAGCTTTTTAATGTCTTCTAAATTAATTTCATATGTAGGCCCATCACAAAGCAGATTTTGATTATACAATCATATGATTCCCATTACTGTACATCCTTTTAACTCTCTATAAATTGTGTATCAATTACTGTTAGATTTATAACGTTAACTTGGGTTTCAGTGTGGTTAACACCTCTGGATCTCAAATAAAGTGCTTGTATTATTATGCAAGGAAAATGACAAGTTTGAAAGGCCGTTTAGGATGTGTCGCTCTCCGTGTTCTGCTTTGGGTTTTGAAGAGTGCTTAACCCGGTTGGTGGGTTTGTTTGACATGGGCCGCTTTTTCCCATTCAAGTTTTATTCTGCTGTTAAATACACGGAGAAACAAACAACAAATATGATACTTTTGAAGCTATATGATTCATATAATATCTTTTCTTGTGGAATCTTATCACTTTTAAGGAATATCTATATCAAATGCCCTTAAAAACAAATTTAAAAATGTCGTGACTCTGCAAATCCTAAATTTCCTACATTAAATTTGTCTTATCAAGAAAATATTGATAATGACGTACAAGACGAGGATAAATAAACACAAACCCCGCCATTGACGTGTCTCACTTCAAATTCATGGCACCCCTTACTGCAATGGGCCTCCCCTCTTTCCGGAACAAAGTATTGGTAGGAAGTTGCTATGTTGGTCGCCAATATCTTCATTCTAAATGACGTGTTTACAGTCTCTTTCGTCCAATCAAAGAGACCAAGTGAATGTTAACACATTTCTTTTGATCTATTGAACACGCATCTTCACCATTTCCTTTAAATGTAAGCTTTTATTGGTACTTTTCCATGCCATATTGAGGTCTTTCATATATGCCAATGTTGTTGTATTGAATTTGAATATGTATAGCCTAAATCAATACTATTTAATTTTCCAGTCTGTAGACGTGAATCCATTCCCGATACAGTCATTTTAGATGACGGTCATATGTGATCACTATTTTAAAATCCAGCCCGCTAATTAAAATTTTTTATCGTCTGGTGCCAACGATGAAATTATCATTGTTTGATCATAAATGTAAAGGTTAAAAATATATATAGTTATGTTGAATTCGTGTCAAAGGTGGGTTTGGGTGGGAGGTTGTTTGACAGGTTACTTTTGGTAATCTCAATGTTAAAAGGTCATCAAGTTTGAATCGGGGATTATTATTGTTGTTAAAGATCAGAGCTCGGAAAAAAAAGATTTTAAAAACATTCAAATTAAGCGGACAAGATGCTCCTCGTTGCTACTAAAATGTCCATCTTTTGCTGTTGTATTTAGTGTCTCACTTTAGCACCGAACAATTTCACATAAACCCATAGGGATGAAATGGCCGTTTGAAACCCTTGCAAGGATAGAAATTCCATTAAGATGAAACAGGACAACGTTACCATCATCATTGAAGTTTCGTATATGTACCTGAAAATGTCCACAAAGGTTTTAAAAAATGCATTCAAACAAAACACGGATCAAGGGCCCCAGGAAAAGTTCCTAAAATTTCGTTAAAATATAATATATATTATATTCCGGTAATGGTTTGCTTAGTTGTATTGATAATTGGTTTCTATTTTGATGTCTTGTGTTACTCATTACTTCTTTCATCATGTTCCACAATTTATCTGCGGCTCAATACATAAGCATATGATTGAGAACCTTAATTGTGTTCTTCAAATTTGAAGAGGAACCGTTATCGTACATGAATATGAAAACGACAACATAATGAACACTCAATGTAAAATTGCAATTTCCTTATCAATTGTTGGCTTCCACATCGAACAAAAAAATGCAAGGTTTACTTTAAACTATTTATTGATAACACCTTGCTTTCTAAGATATTTCCAGACTATGTGTCCACCGCACCCTACATGTCGTATCCCACTTCTTTGTCAAACAATTGAAAAAAAATACACATGACACATCTTCCTCGAAAAAAGATAGCTTTCACAAAATGCCCTCCCCCCAACATTATCTTCCCCTGATTCCTTCTCCTTCCTCTAACCCCCTTTTTTACAACCCTCTTCCTCCTTTATGTTTTGGTCATTTGAAATCAACCTCATCATATACTTCTCCTTTATCGTTCACATCACACATTTCACGTGTGATTATTAGTTTATTATCAATTTTTTTTTTTTAACTTGATGTGTTTGTCTTCATCTTTTGTGTTTTAAAAATTAGTCTATTTTTGTAAAGTTTGAAAAATTATAAATTAAATAAAACTTTTTTATTTTATTTTTAGAGACGAAGATTGTTTTTTAAATATTAAATGTACATATATCTAAAGAGTCTCACAACTCCTATTTATATGTTTATTTATGTGTTTACGTGGTTTTTGAAAGATAGAGGAGAGGAGATTTGAATTCTTGGGGGCTTAACTGAGCTAACCATTAAATGTATAGGCAATGTTTGATATTTATTTGACAGGTTGCTCAAATCATTCATAGAAATGACAATACAAAACAAATTATATTTATATATATTTATATGCATGAGTGGGTATGTGGGCCATTTGCACATACTTGAGCTTGATATAATGGGTCACTTTCATAATGTTTGTGATCTATCCTTTTTTCCCATGGGTGATTTTAAATCTAAATGCTTTTTTATTTACATTAGCGGACAGTTGTGGAAATATTTAACCTTCTCGTTTACTATGTTGAAGGTAGTCCATTAAGATGATAGAGACGACGTAATGAGTAAATCATCTTTTTTTTGGTCTAATTTACAATGTGAGTGATTTTTGATTTTTTTGTTTGTTCACACGTTAATTTATTATCAATATACTTATTTTGATTTGATTTGATGTGTTTGTGTTTTGATCTTGTGTTTTTAAAAAATATTTTTTTTGTAAAATTCGAAATATTTTAATTAAATAAAATTAAAATTACTTTGGTTATAAAATTTGAAGATTTGTTTTTAATTGTTTAGTATACATACGTCTAAACTATCTCACAATTCATATTTATATGTTTACACATTAGTGCATTCTCTTTAAGATTATGTGTTTACATGGTCTATTAGAGATGGTGGAGAAATGATTTGAGCTTTTGGGGGCTTTCATTTGGGTTGACCATTTCCCTTGAATTTTCTTGTTAGATCCCATTTAAATACTCGTAATGTGAGCGCCTAGTTTCACACATGAGTCTTTGTTAGAAAGGTTATTCAAGATGTAAATTCTCAAGCTTCTCACTGATGAATTTGTCATTGTCTAATGGTGAATGCCCTAATCAGTCGTCGCTTATTTCTTTGTCAAATTTAGCAAAATTACATGAGGATGTAGACGAGTACTAAATCCTGTTGTGGTCTCACATAACTAAAAAACTGTTAAAACGTTCTTGTTATCAAAATTATATGCATACGACATTAGTCCAAAAATTCCTGTTATAGAATTTGAGTTCCCATAAATGAATGCTAGCTTTGTATGATTTCAAGTCCCGTATCAAAAGCTACCTTTTCTATCATATATTAGAAAATATCATTTAATGAATCAGTGGTCATCGCATTCAATTTTGATAAAATAGAAAATAGAAATCATGATGATATCAGTGACAAACTCAACTTAGGCATGACGATTGTGTAAAGTTCTCTAGTGCGATTGCTGCGATTGCTCCTTCCACTTTACCTTCTTCAATAGCTCCCTATTAACATATCCATTTCAATGCTCGAGTGTGATTGCTAATATATTCAAAGGTGAAAGTTAATGGCATAAAACTTGAACATTTTGTTTGTAAAATGTATCATTGGATTCTTAGAAGGATTAGTAGGTTTCATGATTTCGTGCAATTCTTAATACTGGTTTTGAGTCACTATGGGCAAGTTTCACCTCACCATTGTAGTGATCTTTCATAATTGTGTAATCTACCTTGAATTTTACGTTTTGCGGGTGCAAGGTTATTTTGTATAATCAACTTATATGTTTTTGCATAGGTTTATGTTGTATGGAGCAAATCACAATGTATAGGATGTTAGTGGTTATGTTTGTAGATTGATTAATTAAAAAAATGGAACAAGTTCCATGCTAATTTAAATAAACATACAACAGCTTTGCAACACTTCTTTAAAAGCTAGATATTCCATTATTCCGTGCAAGGCATGACCTTTATTTGTAAATCCCATGAGGTTTAATGGTGAACATATTTTTAACATTGAGCCAACCTCTTAGTGCACTATTACATCTAGACAAAGATCAATCTTATTGGCGATAACCAAAATTTGCATTGATAGATAGCAATGAAATTGTTGTGTGACATCCTCTTGATAAATTGTTGTGTTTTTTTAGGTCTTCCATATACAATTGGATGCAAACAAGACATCATAATAGATACCCTTCACCTTTGATACCCTTCACAAGTGGTGGAGGTTGGCCATAGGCTGCTTCATATGGAGTCATTTTTGTGGAAGTGTGATATGATGTGTTGTACCACCATTTAGCAAGAGTTAGCCACTTGACCCATTGTTGTTGGTACTCCGAGGTAAAACATGGAAGGAACGTTTCCAAACATTTGTTAATAACCTCAGTTTGGACATCTGTTTGAAGGTGGTATCCAAAGCTCATCCACAATTTAGTATTTGTCTTGCGGAATAATTGTGTCTAGAAATGGCTTGTGAAAGTCACATCAAGGTCTGAGACAATTGAAGTTGGGATGCCATACAGGCGGAAGATTTGGTCAATCAAAGTTTGGGCAATGGTTGAGGCAAGATATTGGTGGGCTAAGACATAAATGAGCATACTTGGAGAGGTGGTCCACCAATACTAGGATGATTGACTTTCCACTAGATTTAGGGAGGCTTTCAATTAAGTCCTTGGAAATATTGGCTTAGATCTTAGTTGGAATTGACAATGGTTGGAACAAGCTCGAGGTTGCAACTGTTTTACCCTTGTTGTGTTTACATGCATCACATGTAGCCACAAATTGTTTGATATCTATCTTCATTCCCTGTTAAAAGAAATTCCTACGAACCTTCTCATAGATTTTCAAGAAGCTTGAATGACCCACAAACGACAAAGTTTGGAGTTTGAGAAGAATTGCATGTTGAAGCTCAGTTGTAGGTGGTAACACCAAGTGCTCTTTATATCACAATAGGTGTCATCCCAAGAGTACCATGGTGACGAGTCAGGATCAAAAACCAATTAATGTTGGATGATGCATTGCATGGCTAGATCCTTTTCTCATTCTTGCTGGAGTTGCAGCCATTATGGGATGGGCACAAATACCACACAAAGGGAGGCTTGATCCTCAAAAGTGTGAGAGAAGACATCTACAACCACATTTTCCTTCCCTTTCTCACAGGTGATCTTATAATCATACCCAATAAGTTTAGAAACCCACTTCTGATTGAGCAGGGGATGAGACACGTTGTTCAAGGAACTACTTAAGATTATGATATTTTGTTTTGATGCAGAAATGCCTCCCTAACAAGTATGGCCGCCACTTTTGTATTGCATGTAAAATGCCATCATTTCTTTCTTAGAGGTAGACATGACTAGATCACTTCCCGAGAGAGATTTGTTAGTGAAGGAAAGGGGGTGACCTTCTTGGTGGAGAACACCAAGGCCATTGCCACAAGTATTACTTTCGACGATGAAAGTCTTAGTGAAATCAAACATGACTAAGATAGGTGTACTAAGCATTGTGTGCATGTGTTGTTTTCAAAATAATGCTAATATGAGTAAAGACTAACACATAAATAGCCTTAACTTAGCAAGAATTGAACAACAAACTAAACACCATCAAGATAATAATTAAACAAGGGTTAAATGCTAGCATTCATAAATACAAACTTTGAAACTAACAATGTTAAATATCTAAATTAGCCTCTATTCTCTAATTAACAAATTCTAATGAAATGAACCTATTTAAGATCCTTAGCAATGAAAAGGGTTGATTGTATGCTTAGAATCCCAAGGTAACGTCAAGAATGAGAGTCTATGTCAAATCCATGGGCTACAAGACCCCTTTGACATATCTCCATATGAATTCAAAAACTTAAGATGGATGCATGCAAACTCTTCAAGATAGTTAGATCTCTCTAATGGGTAATAGGCATAGCTCTAAGATAATAAATTGACTATAGTATAGGCTCTATGCATTCACTCTCTTAGAAAGTGTGTAGGTGTAAATAGAAAGGTAGGAGGAGGGCTCCTTATATAGCCTAATGGATAAAATAATCAACTACATCCCTATGACATGTGGGATAATATCTAAAACATGAGTTAGTTGAATGGATAAGGATGGTTGATTAAGGGGGTTTACCTTAAACCTTAGGAGAGTTTATTACATGTACTTTAGTGACTTATCGGGAGTTTGAGAGGTATTTATTAATTAACCCAAGGTGATTAATTAATAGGTAGGTGTAAGCCTATATGAAGTCAATTAAGATGAATAATTAGCATGATTTAGACTATTAGAAGGAGGAATTTAATCAAATAAATGATGATTTTATTGATTTAATGGAAGAGGAAGGCTAATTAATAAATAATAATTAGTTAGTCTAGATAGAAAGGGGTGATTAATTAATGGAAGGTCGCTAAATTTCCGTATTTGCTAGATAAACAGAGTTAATTAATTAATTTAATGTAACTAATTAATGGTGATATGAAGAGAAAATGAGCATTTATTGACGATGTGCTGTCAATTTGCAGGAAAGGATATAATTAGTGCAGTTTAATTATTTAAATTGCTCAAGTTAAATTATAGGTGTCTACATTTTCCCCTCTTTGGGGTGGCATAAGTGACACCACTTCAAAGATAGTAGACCAGTAAAATTTTGAAGGGGTAGAAGAAAAATTAGTAGAAGTGAGAGATTCCCCCTCGAGTGTCAAGGGGGTGATGAAAGAAGGTGATCAACGATCAAAAAAGGTGAGAGAAATGGATATAAGAATGGGTAGGGGCATGCATGCCCCGAGTGAGATTAGAAGAATAAAGTTGAAAGGAAAGAATTATATAGAATGAAAAATAAAGGATGGCGAGAAAGGAATGAGCTTGGCCTCTATCCACTGTGTATTAAAAAAAACTTTCCGTGTCATCATATTGCCAGAAGGATCTACATCATCAGTCGTTATTAAAAATATAAGCATACAAAAAAAGTAGAATGGCATGAAAAACCATACTGTGACCAATTGTCCATTGCTGAAAAACACCAACTTCCATGTAGCATACAAAATGTAATGCAATACAAGAAATTGAAAGATGCCCAACTCCCTACAACATACATAATGCAATGCAATATGAGAAATTAAACAAGCTAACCTAACAAAGAAACATAATTTAATGTTTTTTTTATCAAGCTTCAGATTACTAACCTATGCGGAAAATTAACGAAAAAGGGTTAAAAGATGGCTGCCCTAAGCAAGGATACATAAAAGGGGAATAACGGGGGACACTAGGGTCTGATGGAAAAGCAATCATGCACTATGAAATAGTACCAAGCAGACTCATTGTGCCCCAGAGTACAAATGATAGTAAGCAAACCAAGCTTTTGTTAATAGAGGTAGATCAAGATGATTCGCATGAGTCACGCACATATGAACATGTGACAACCAAAAAGAAACATTTTATAAGATGATTTTCAATTTTTAGAAGTTTTCTGAAACATATTTGAATTTTTGTTGATAATGTTTGAAAGTCTCTAACAGATTTGAATGTTTTGGTTGATTTTTTAAAAGTTTTATGAAAGTTATGTACAGGAAAACAAGAGAAGTGTGGATTCCCCCAGTGATAGATGGGATGTACAAGGGTAGAATGCCACATGCGTATGCGCAAGAAAGGTGAAGATGTAACAAATGCCCCAACGATTAGGTAGGATTATTCAAATAGTAAACTCTTCACATGTAGAAGGGGGACCTAAGGCCATTATGGATAGGTTTAACATGATGATGAACATAGGTTCAATCAAATGCTGGGAAGAAGCAAGGATGCTCGTAGCGTAAGCTAGCCAAAAAACACATGAGAGAAAGGAAGTAGAAGATTATGTCTTATGTGAAACGGGGACAAAAGTGTTTGCAAAACATGGCCAAGAGGCCAATCATATATATATGGATGTTCTAAACGAATTCCAGAAGAAAAAAGTGAATGACTATGAAAATAACTTAGAAGGCATATGATGAAAAAGTGATTAGCCCTAGGCATCAAATCATGAGCTGAGACATGTGCTAAGAGCAAGTGTTTGAACAAGGTCCAAAAATCAGACACTTGGTAACATACTAATCACTGTTTAATCATTGCGATCCCAGTGTGTGCATGTGGAAATGAATTACCTTTTGAAGGAAAGAGTTGATAGACAGTAAGTGAAGACACTAGCCAATTTGTAGGAATGGTTTAGTTTGAACGGTGATTTATGAATGGATCGTGGAAGGAGAGACATACATTTCTCTTCTTCCAGCCAGACTTCCATATCCCCAATAGAGATATATTTGATTCTAATCACAAACATTTCTCTACTTCCAGTTAGGCATCCATGGACCTCGAGTAGAGATTATTGGAAATACCCCAAGAGAGAGTTATATATTTAATTTGTTTTTGCTTTTTAGATTTTAGCTTTTGAGTTTTGATTGATTTCGATTCTTTTGCTTTACTGAAAACTTGTTTTAGCTCTCTTGCTTCACAAGGGGTTAAGAACCACTGATGGCTTGATGGAAGGAGGTGGAAGTGATTGTGATGACGACACTAGCTAGTGTCAATAAATATGTCCAAAATTTCTTTGCAACAAGTTTATTAGATGTTTGAATGTGATCGGATCTCCATGAGGTCAGTCGTTCTTTAATTTACCAAGGTGATAAAAGACCAGGGGCAAACAGATATCATAGAGATAAATGTCGCAAAATGCGTGCGAATAAGCTAACCAAACTATCAACAAAGAGATGAAAATGGTAGGAAGACTTGTAGAAGAATAGCAAGGAAGGGAAGAAAGAAATATCCATGTGTACACAACACTTGATTACAATGTTTGATCTTTGTACCTTTGATTTTTGTTGTTTTTTTTTTTGTTTTTTGTTTTTTTATATTTTTGCATTGTTTTTTATTTTTAGATTTTAGATTTTTTTTTGTGAACTGTTGTTACTAACAAAGTCACTCTGTGTGATAGGATCTAACAACGATGTTTGCGACTTCCTTGATAAGGGAGACTAAGCGTGTTTGTTTATCAAGAGTCATGTTTTCCCCAATCTCGATGATCGTGGTGAGTTCACACTCAACAAAGGACTGTGATTTATCTTGAAACATGGATTTTGTATGCGGGAGCTTGAGTTCCCTATCCAGAGGTTTATGCATTTTGCGCCATACTTGATGGTTATGTTGATGTGCGTTCTTGAATCGCGCTTGATTTACAACTTTGAGATTGTTCCAGTTGTTGGGGGATTTTGAGCTCTTGGAAGTTTTGACCTGAGCTTGATAATGAACCTGTTTGGGTTTCTTATAAGCTGATGCTTGAATTTTCTGACCTTGAGAACGAGAAGAATGTGAACATTTATGCTTGAATTTTCTGACATCTACTTTTCAGACTCTAACCCAACATACCACCCTTAGAAATTTGATATTTTAGACATTTGAGATTTAGAACTTCAAGCATTTATGCTTTAGAGGTCGTAATTACTATTTATCTAGCGAGATGGCTCGAGAGTTCCGAAATCCTGAACCACTGAAGTTTGAAATTTGGACTTCGGAGTTCAGACTCCGAGATCATATTTTATGCAGCACTGTTCACTTGGTTGGCCCGACAAAATGTTCTGAAATGCCGAAACACTAATGTCTGAAATTCAGACTTCTGGTTTTAGGATTTCGGGGGTTTGGGTTTTGGGATTACAGGGGTTCGGGTTTCGGGATTTCGGTTATTGTTCATATGTCCAAAAGATGCATTTCTCTGAAATCCTGAAATCTTGAAGTCTGAATTTCAAACTTTAGGTTTCAGACTTTTCTCCTCCCCGCATGGCATTGTTCATTACTCGACCATGCTGCCAACCCTGAACTCCCGAATGTCCGAAGTCTAAATATTGAACTTCGGACTTGATGTCTGACGAACCTTTTGAGCTTGTCGATTTAGAATTTTGGCTTTCCGAGTCTGAAAAATCTACCACTTCAACTTGTTCGGATTGAGCCCGAAATGTGAGCTCCCATGGCCGAATCGATCCTTGCATTTTCTCTATGCGAGGTCATGTTTGTCCAGTTTTTCCTGAGGGGAAAAATTGGATAACAATTTGGTGAATCGTGGGGTCACCTGCCTGTTAGGTGGAAGATCAGTTGCCTTAAAGTATCCATCAGGCATGGAGTCACTATATACTTGCATACCGTTTTGACCCCACTGAATTCGAAACCCGGAGACTGCCCACAATCGTTGAACTTGAACCCACTTTGTTTGCACTCTCAATTATGATAATAAAATCTCAAAAAATAAGATTTTTGAGAGTAGAAAATTGTATTGATTTTTTAGATCTTCACTTGTTCCTCTCTGCAACCTTATTTCGTGAGACTGGAATGGACTGTCCTGAAACCCGATTCTAGGAAGTATGAAGCACACAACTGATGATTGTTGGGTATGCATTGCACACTGCAAAGTTTTGAATAAGACAATTCTCAAGTTTTTACATCATGAAAATCTATTAAATCTTGATCTTCTCTCCCTTCTGAAAGTCCCACATGTGGCATGCTACCGAAGGCTGCTGTTGATGACTCTTTGACCCTACAGGGACACTTAAAATTTCACTTATGATTGATCTTGAAGAACTTGAAGAATGAGACTCAGTAAACCTATCCTTAATCCTAATTTTAGTTCCTCTGCATTTCTTTTTATTTTGAGATCTGCAACTGTTCCTACAAGTATGAACTTCTTATGTATGTGAGAGGCCTACTGAAACATCATGTACTATGCTGGAGCAAACACAAACAAAAAAAATACAAAATATAAAATCATACATGTCTAAGTAGACATGTAGAGTGTGCATAGCACTTGTTATGCTGAAAACAAATCCTACTCCTACCTACACTAACCAACAACAAATAAGATTTCATACAAATCCTGCCACTGGTAGTACAAAGTGGCTTCCTTTTCTTACAACTTGCAGCAATGGTGATGCTTTGATATTGGACACGACTATGCTTATGAATGAGAAACTGAGATAACAAAAACCTATCATCCATATCATCGAGATATCAGTCAAAAACAAAAAAAACACCTATTCAGAATGATTCACCTGGGGCTCCTAGAGGTGTTGTAGTTGATGTAGCTGATCCTTAACACTATGAGACTCACCCTCATGTTCGGAAGTGAACATGACCGGTTGTGGACACTTTGGTTTTAGCTCCAAGGAAGCTAAGTATCTGATAGGGCATGGCCTAAACCATCGAATGTGCCCTCTGCTCTGAATTGGAATTTCAAAAAGAAAATATTTAAGAAGACTTTCCTAGAAAAGGTGAATGTTTGTCATTAGATCATCTTTGTATTGCACATCTACAGACAACTGAAGCATCTCCTTGGTGAAAGGTATGGAAGATATGATTTCGTCGTGCTCTTTTCCCTTCGTGGCAATGTAGAACTCCTCATTGTCTGGAATGTTCTTCGGAAGATTCAATTCCTCTAATCTTGGCTCAAGAGGACTCTTATGAAGGACATGTTGTTCTTTCATGTGTTCTACTGTGGCAATGGAATATTCTTCTTCGAAGGCAGATGATGGAGGAGAAAATGATGTGATCTCAATAGGCTCCTCTTCATTGAAACAATCCTCCAAGTCTGATAGATAATCTGTCTCCTCATTGTCATATTGTTCTGGTTCAATCTCCTCCATAGTGAGAGCATGCTTCTCTTCTTTTGGATTTGTAGCTATTCCTTCCTCCCCTCTTGCTGATTTTTATAACTTTTGTTTGATCAACATTTTGTGAAAATAAAGTGTTGTCATGAATGCTGCATTTTTAACACTTTGACTGTTGATCATCCTCAACCTGTTCTTGCTCAACAACTGCTGCAACCGAATCAACCTTTACCACTTTCTCTTCCCCGACTTTAGCCTCCTCCGAAGGCTTGACTAGTAGAGGACTTTTTTCTATTCCAAGCTTAGCAACCCAGTTCTTCAAAAATTAAATCATTTCTCCTCTGTCACGCTCCTTCTGTTGCTGCTTTTCTTGACTTTTTTTTTTAGTTTCATCCCCACATGGATTTGGGGGAAGTGAGAGGAGTATTGGGTTGAGTCTCGATAGGTGTTTTGTTGGTGGTGGAGATGGTGGGAGGGTTTTAAAAATCTTCTCATATGGAGGGGACTATTTTTTGGAAGGGAAGAGGATAGAGGAACTGAAATGATATGGAAGGGTGGAAGATGGAGAAGTGGAATCCACAATAGGAGTAGAAACTGGGAAACTTGGGAATTGAGGTTTTGGTTAAAATGATATTGATTAGGGTGAAGGAAAAGAACTATGAGAGGGTAATGCAGGGGTCTCATGTAGACAAGGTTGACTTGCATAACATTCAATGTCCTTGATCCATCCTTTTAGTTGGGGTAATATCTCAACTATGAAGCTTAGTTTCTCATGCGGGCTAAGATAATATGGAAAGGGGCCTTCCCATGGGCAAGGGGTCTTGAATCTAATCTTAAATGCCTACATTTGGGCTGAAGCCATACACTGCACCATATGGGCCATTATTTTTAGGATCTTCATTTGTAGCTCAACATATTCAGGTGAAGAATGTCCTTCGAAATCCACATACCCCCACTCTCGAAAATATGGATGGTTTGGTGGATAACCAAATTGAATTGTCTCTTGTTCATCTGAGCATGCGTAATGAACTTGATTTCCATTATAGTATGGATCCAGAGATAGTTGGTAATACCCTTGAAATGAATTTTGTGAATTCGGAGGAGGGCGGCATTGATACTATTGTTGTTCTGGTTATGAATCCCAAGGGGCGAATGAAGCCATGACTGCAAGACTTCATGAAATGGAATAAAATGGAAGAGATGGAAGAGAGAAAAATGGATGGAAATGGATGGTGAAGAAAGGGAATGTCTGCTACTCAGAGAATGAGTTTTGACCCAAATGGAGTCGTTAGTTGTGGTTACATGTGTGTCTCTGAAGACTGAAATTACACCAAGTGCACAACAAAATTGATGAGATGAAATTGATACTTGTTTGCACACTTGAAGAGCTCACAAATGGTTGCAGGGTTTTTCTGGTTTGTTGTAAATGGTTTCTAAAGTTTTGGAATGCCATAGTTCTTGAAATCCGAAGTAGAAGACTCCGAAACTTGAACTTCCGAAATCCCAAAAGGCCAACAACCTCCAAAATTCCAAACTCCTAAATTCAAAAGATCCAAAAACCTAAAAGGTCTAAACTTGGACAACTATGAAATCTGAAATGTCTAAATCTTGAAACTACAAAGTTTTCGAAATCTTGAAAGTCCCGAAATCCCAAAACTTGAAATTTAAAAAACCCCAAAATTCCAAAAATAGAAATTTCAAAAGTCTAAAGACACCCTTTTGAATTTTTTCCCTCGATTTACCATTTGTGAAATTTTGAGCTCATTTTGCACATGTTAAGCCTTTCGAAAGCGATTTCGCACTTTTTCCCTATAGCTGAAAGCTTCTAAATTTGAAATTTGTAACCTCTAAATTCCAAAATGCTAGGAAATCTTCGAAAATGTCTTCTTTGAACTTAGGCTTGAATACAACCATTGTCTGCATTAGAAAAAATTTATTAAAAAAATGAAAAGTTGACTTCTTGATGTTGTCCCACCGGGTGTGCCAAAACTGTTATGTGTGCTCACACGGTGGCTTAGGATTTGCTATTTGATAATGAGACACTTCTAAAAGATGAGAAAACTCTAACTCCTATGATATCCCACCGAGTGTGCCAAAACTATTATGTTGAAATCACATCACCCCTCGATGGTTTGAGTTTGAGATGGGGCATTCAGTGTGATTGCATAATATGGAGCTATCCTGAGTCTGGGACATTGCGAAATGGGATAGCTCTCTAGAGAAGGCCGGGTCCTGCTCCTAACCTACTTGCCACTAACTAATTTTAATACAAGAAAAAATACTGACTAATCCTAATCTAATACTTCCAAGGGGTCAGGGAAAGAAGGATACATGGAATGGAAACCTACACTAAGAGTGGTGATACACCAAGAAAGGAGTGTTGATCACTTCCCCAACCTACAAAATAATGGAATCGATGAACCTAGAAAGGGTGGAACTACACCACAAACTAAATTACAACCAATACATCATTCCTGAATGAGCACAACACACCAAAATCATGTAATAACTGAGGAAATATAGAGATTAAGCAAGCACAATGAAAGGTATGATTAAGACAATAAACCATGAGAAGTTAAAGAGATCAACATAGACATAATCTTATTGCTCCATATGGATATACACAATACATTGCTGTAGAAGAAAGAGGCATGAAGCAATTACAGATCTTGAGAGGAAGAATTGAAGCCCCAACATAATAAGGGTTGCATGGGAGAGAAAATGATCAACCTTTTGCACATGCAAACCCCTTACATTTTATAGAGGAAGAAAATGAGGAGAGAGAGAGAGAAGAAAATATGAAAATGGTCTCCAATCTCCTGCAAAATCCATCATTGTCCTTGTGAGAGTGATGGGAAAGTCTTCAAAGCCCATACTCCATTATACCTTGATTGTTCTTAAAATGAACCCTGTACGCAACCCCATCGATTGGTTCTGAAAACCCTTGAGATAAACTTGAAGAAGATCTGGGCCGACAGAGTCCCATAGGCATTTATAAAATTCGCATGGGAAGCCATCGCATCCAGGGGCTTTATCATTGGCCATTTTCATTACCGCTTTGTGGAGGTCATCATTGATGAGCATACTGTTACAAACCACTTTATGAGTAGGAGAAATCTTGCACGACACAAAAGCCAGACATTGATTGAGAGCTTCTTGTCATTTGGCAGAGGGTTATTAAGCTTGAAAAACCAACTTATAATGTTGCACAAATGCTTGTAGCATGAGCTGGGGATCAGTGATCCGAGCCTCGCCATCATTGATGACACAAATTTGCTAAGAAGGTTTTTTTTCTTTGAGACAGAAAAAATTCTTTCAAAATTTGATTGCCAATTTTAAGCCAATACATGCAGGCATGAATTTGAGCACCTCAAGCATTGTAATTGTTAGCAATTTAAATTTTCTGGTGAAGCTCTGTAACTTAAGGTTACAGAGTTTCAAAGAAGGGGTTTCCTTGGGGCGCCACCACCGTTCGGCTAAGAGTGGAGGTGTTAGAGGAGTATGATCAACGTCTAATTATGGCTAGTTGTCTACCATAGATTCTAAGGAATCTAGTAATCTGAGTCATAGCGTCCTCCCACCATTGAGTCTAGCTGGCATGCATGGGTGGATGAAAGTGCTGAAAATGAATTGGTCGAGGGGCCAGGTTCCACACATGCTTAATGTGATTGAAAGTGGGCATAGAAAGTGTGCCTATCATGCCAAGTGATACGAAGTCGAATGGGGGGATGGTCCAAAAGGACAAAAGTCAGGCATGACCTCCATAAGTAAGGAATAAATGTTGTCGAACTCAAAAAAACTTGAGTTGACAGCATAGCTCTGTCGATCCATTTAGGAACCCGATCTGATCCACCTCGAAGGTTGGACCAAGAAAACCAAACTTCAGAAGTGGGAATGTGAGAGGTATTAATAATCTGAACTTATTATGCATGAAAAACTATGCCTCTCTTTCACCAGATATCCAATGCATGGGCATGTTCTCACACTTATCAGTGGGTAGCTCAATCTTATTAAAATTGCCACTTATGACCCAATAAGAATTGGGAATTGAGCAAGTTATCCAATGCCATAGATTGGCCCTTTTGGCCACATCATTAGAGGCCTAAATATTAATGAGGCCAAAAGGGTGGCCATTGATATTAAATAAGACCCATATGACATGATTGGTGGGGTCGATGCCATGATCCTTAAAAATGACGTTATTTAGGATTAAAAAGGGAAATTAAACCCCCATACCCCCATCATGATTACTGCAAAAAGTGAGGTTGTCAGGTCAGATGGATTTACAAACCATATGTAACTGAAAACCTATAATTTTCACTTCCTACATAAACAACACATCTAGATTGACAATTTTTTATCGAACATCACGAAAAATATACTTGTGATTGGAGTATGTAAGACCCCACACATTCCAAGATAGACAATTCATGGTAAATGATGGTGGAGTGTTATCCCATCTATCTCTAAGCCATCTAATGCATCAAATTAGTTTTGCAGAAATTGATAAGTATTGTGGGTCAAGAAATTGTGCTGATCAACTATTTTCTTCTCACCATACTTAATATTGTATTCCTCCTCCACATATTCCACATTGCGTGCCGGGATATGATCCTGAGAGAGGTGAGAAAAAATTTGGGCCCTTTTGGAAGGGTCGTGTGAATCACTGGTTAAAATTAGTGACAGTTGTTGCGGAATGCCGACATTGTTAACAAAATTTGTCTGGTCCATGAGAACTGAGGACGCCTTGGGTGTGATGGAGAATTTAGGTAACTAGATTGTCGAGTTGGCAGCAACAGTTGGCTCTTTAGCTTGTGGGCTATGGGGTTGTTCCTTAATAGTTGGCTCACGTGGGTCGTTTGAACCAAAGGCCTAAGGTTGTTGAGTTTTATTACTATTTTTCTTGCCACCTCCTGTTTTCCACCCTTCCTCCTGAGAAGGGTTGGCTATTTCTAGAACCAATTTAACTGTTGGGTGATTATGAGGGACATAAAGAGGACAATCCTTGATCTTATGATCAGAGGTCTGGTAAGAGAAGAAAACATTAGGCAAGTAGATATATAAGATACACTGGGAGTAACGTTTGTCTCCCATTTGAATTTCCACAAATTATTTCAGTTCCAGTGAAAGATCTACTTTAACACATAAACGCTTATGTGGATGAGTGTTGTAAAAACACTGTGGTTCAAGGCATGCCACATGTCTAATGGAAGATGCAATTTGAGGCAGGAAATGAAAACAAGGAAAGGGTAGGTGAGGAAATTCCACCTAGACTGGAATTTTAAATGCAACATACTCAGAAACCACAAAGTCTTTGGTCCATGGAGATATGACCAATAAGGATTTGTGTGAAAGGAACGATAAGAAGATTGTTCCAAGCTGTGATCTCAAATGATAATAACACACCACATTAGATTTTCAAAACAAAAGAGCTAAAATACCATATATGGAAATTCATCATAATCCATAATGCTCAATACATTACAATACAATGACTTGAATTACTCAATAAGAAAGATGTACATATAGGAGGAGAGAAGTGCAACTACTACCTAATTCAGTGGTGAAGAACTCCAACTAACTGAAACTAGTAGTTAAGTTAACTCCACAAGACTAGTAAACAAACTCCACATTAGTGAGAAGCTGACGCAACACAACTAGTAAGCTAATTCAACACAACTAGTACACCTAAGCAAGCTAACCCAATAACTGTAGAGCTAACACAAGTGCAAGAATTATTCTAATAAAAAAATAGAAGGATAAATAAAAACCTACACTAACACCCCCCGTAAGCATATCTTATGTGGGTGGAAAATAAGGTGGGTCCTAACAACAAGGCATGATGAGGTACCCACGTACAACAATTGGGAAAAATGGACACCGCAAGGTACCCAAAACTAGTAATAACAAAGAAGAGAGCAAAATACCACTGCAAGATATCCCAAGAAGCTTGGCTCAGAAAAATACTGCAATGCTAAAGAAGTTTACTGTGCACTATGGTTTGAATCCACTGCTCGATCATAGAACTTAAAAAACAACTGACACTGGGCTTCACTAGAATAGCTCCATGGAAGGATATTGTCAATGGAGTGATGTCGAAAGTACTAAAAAACACCAAACATAATCAATCAAATGCTACAAATAGGTGTGCCACGATCTAAGAACATCCAAGACAACAAGGCAAGGACACGAGTTCCAAATAAATTGGAGTGCCACGATCTAAGAAAAGCCAATGTAGCAAGTAAATGACATAAACTTGAAGAAGCAATATTAACTGCTACAAATAGGTTTGTCATGATCCAAGAACAATAACCAAGGCAACAAGGAAAGGATACGAGATCCAAATAAATAGGAGTGCCACGATCCAAGAAAAGCCAAGGTAATAAGGCAAGTACACGAAACCTGAAGAAGCAATATCAACACGTAACAAGGAAAGGTCATGAAACACGAAGAAGCAGTAGCAACACCACACCCTCCCACACTGCTGAATGGGTAGAGTGACACCTTAGATCTATATGAGTTGCAAAAATCCACCCCCCACAAACACTCATCTAAACTCACCCCTTAAATATCTCTAGAGTTGGAAAGGGACTTGGGTCCCATCAATACATATACCCCTCTCATTTACCTTCTTCGTGGACAACTATTCAATCATGAAGATTTAATTTATTTTGTTTTTGGTCTCGAACAAATAAAGGATAATCTGAAATAAAATGAACCATTCTTATAAGAAAATAATTATTTTTACGAAGTCCCCTCCTCATCCTCCCATCTAGATCAATAGGGGTCAGACGACTGCCTAAAGGCACTCGAATGTCGGTTGTGAACTCACCCCACATAGATCTAGATAGGGGCTGAGCCCAGAGGTGAATGTGGAATAGAAATCTATTTTATTTTGGAAGAGTTCAGGATTTTTGGGAGAGGGCATCAGTGCTAAGACTGTTGTGGTAATCAACTACTTGAACACTGACAAAATAACACTAGGCTTCACTAGAATAGCTCCCCCACAAGAGAGACTGTCAACATGCCAAAAAAGTGTTGAAAATATAAATATAAAACATCTCAACAAACAAGAGAGATATAAATAGTGGCACTTTATAATTGAGTATGTGTTATAAACATGGCATTTTAACTTTTTAGTTTATTTATGAAAATAAACCATTCCAGTGGAACAAGCATGAAAAAACAAGCACTTTTGAAATAAATGGCACTCAAATCCAAGTTACTGATCAAAAGATACAAAATTTTCAAGTTTGTGCTTTAATAAAAATAAATAAAATGCCTTGAAATCTTTGATTTATTTCCTGGAAAAATATTTCCAATTATATATCTACAAAATAGAAGAAGAAAAAAAGCCATTACTGAACGTGAAGAACCTAGAAACTATTTTTCTATATTTTCTGCTTCACCGCCACAAATTTCTAAAATCCCCAAGGGTAGCACATACCTAGAAAATCTTCAAATCCTCCACAAAAAGGAACTTTACAAAGCGGAAGAAAAAAAACCTAGTACCAAACACAAAAAACCCAGAAAAAACCCAGAAAGCGTTTCTCTGGACTTTCTACCTCCCCGACACTGATTTCCCTTTAACACGGATATAAAAGATTTCCATTTTCCTATAAAAAAGAAGCTCTTAGAAGCGGAGGGAAAAAACCCAATACCAAATGCAAAAAACCCAGAAACCATTTTTCTAGATTTTCTAACTTCCCCTGCATTGATTTCCCCATGGCATAGATATCGAAGATTTCCTCTTCCCCGTCAAATAGAAACTCTAAGAAGCAAAAGAAAAAAAACCCATTATCGAATGCAAAAAACCCAGAAAAACTCACAAACCATTTCTCTAGACTTTCTACTTATGCGGTAAGGATTTCCCCGGACATAATTTGGAAGATGTCCAGATTCTTGCCAAATAGAAATGTTGTAAAGCGGAAGAAAAAAACCCATTACTGAAGGTGAAAAACCCAGAATCCATTTTTTTGGACTTTTTACTTCCCCTAGCATTGATTTCCAAGTGGATTTGTACGTATAAATTTTTGCCTCTACAAAACCAAAACAAACTAAAAAATAAATTGTCTTCTTCAATGGACAAGTTTACAGTTGTTTATGGGGTTTTTCCAACTTTTGAAACCAACAGAGCCCTTTGATTTACATAAAAATAGATTTTGCAACACAATGTCAACAAATTCTAAAATATATGAAAGCAAATAAACTCGTGCTTGCAAAAAACTTAAAGATGGATGTCTACATCATCTATCGCTATGATACTATGAAAGGAACGATAAGAATATTGTTCCAATCTGTGATCTCAGATGATAATAGCACACCACATTAGATTTGCGAAACAGAAGAGCTAAAATACCATATATAGAAATCCATCATAATCCATAATGCTCAATAAATTACAATACAATGACTTGAATTACTCAATAAGAAAGATGTATATATAGGAAGAGAGAAGTGCAACTACTACCTAAATAGGTGGTGAAGAACTCCCACTAACTGAAACTGGTAGTAAAGTTAACTCCACTAGACTAGTAAGCTAACTCCACACAACTAGTACACCTAAGAAAGTTAACCCAACAAGTGTAGAGCTAACACAAGTGCAAAAATTATCGTAATAAACAAATAAAAGGAGAAACAATAACCTACACTAACATTGTGAACATACCAAGTGGCTTGTCAGGGCAAAATGTTGGGGGCATTGACTGGGTCAGAGAAGTGAAAAAGGAAGAGTCCTTTGGTCACATTTTTTAGGCTCTCAAGCCGAAATCCATGAGGAGTCCATGTTGAGTTAACCCAAGATTTGGGCATACTATCAGAGGGGATACGACCCAAAAAATACCCAATGAGACAGAATTGTTCCAACCATTGGAAATCAACATTACACTCAGAAATAGGTAAAAAAACACCAAGAATAAGAATCATTACCTTGTGAAAAACTTTCAGGATGAAATTCTGAGGGCATTTCGGTGGCGGTGCCATTGTTCAAAGATCCACTATCTCCAGTGGCGGTTGCAACAACCGGTTTTGAAGTGGGAGAGCTCATTATATTGAAGTGCCTAGAGGGCAAGAAACCCTAGAGAAAACTAATAGTATTGCTATCCCATAGTGCTCGAAGAGGCCGCAAAATGACAACTGCACGTGGAGGAAACCCTAACAGAGCCGACTCCAATTCCACCTTCAAGCATATAGTGAAGGAAAAAATATATGTTTTTTTAATCCTAGGAGAATGTGTTTAATACTTAAAGTATTTGAGAGATGGAAATAGATATTATTATGTCTATGGTGGGATTTCTTACAAAAACTATTTAAAGTATCCATATAAATTGTACCATAAGGAGAGATGATATTCACAAATATAAATATTTGTATAGGTTTGGTTACATGAAACAATTTAAAGGTTTCTTATTCTTTTACTCTTAATTGTTACTTCTAAAAGTATATAATGAAGTAAAAAAACATTTGGTAGAATGAATAAATTATCTTATGTTGTAAAATAAAAAATATTCAATTAGAGGTTATACGAATCTAACATAACAAGGCCATGATATGACAAATCTTGCCAAAGTTAATGCATTTTAGGGGTGAAGGAGAACTTAAATATCACTAATACATAAAAGCAAGTAGTAGGTTAGGAAAAATATTTAGTAGGACATAACAATCTAAATTAGGAAATATTATATTTATATTGAGTTCGTATAATCTTATCATTAGTAAAATTTTAATAGACTAGATCATTCTTCATAATTTACTATATGTTCATATTTGTATGTGAGTACTTAAGTGAGTAATTTTGAATATATATTGTTTCTATAATCCAATCTCGAATTAAGGGGTTTATTCCACCATTTTAAGTTTAGGGTTGAATGAAGTATTGAATAAGATCATCCAGTATATATCCATTGGATCATTCAATTTTAGATTTTAGAGCAACACGCAATTGTCGATTTTAGATGCAACATACCAAACAACTTGTATAGGTTCACATTTTTAATGTTCGGATTTCAACTAACTCACTAACAACCTTAAACTAGGTTAAGAGCCTTCCACCCCTATATGCTGTTAAATATTTGTTTAAATATTTAATTAAAAAATTATAATTTATTATGTTGTTATCTATTTATTATTAATTAATATCTCTACATTCATAGTAATAAAACAAATAATATCTAATTAATAAATATTTTAAATCAGTTTTATGTATCTAGTTGTTACTTCTCTTCATTGATATATATATATATATATATAGTTTGTAATCTTTATTTTTGATATTCTAAGATGAAATCAAAGTGATATATAAATCTTGATTGAAATAAAAGGATATTGTTCCTAGATTCTTATTATATTCTAATGTAATCAATTTAAATAAAATGGTGATTATGTTTAGATCAAAACCAAACAATATATAATGGTGATTGTGTTTAGAATAAAACCAACCAACTTACCGTTACAATTTTATATATAACATAAAAATATATAAATCAAATATTTACATAATTTAATATATTGATAGTATAACATGCATAAATATTGATATCAATATCTAACAAAGATTAAATAGCTTGCTAAAATTTACAAATTGCTAAATTAATTTTGTTGGGTAAAAGAATAAACTGTTTATCATAACACTTGTGAAGCAACAATTATTAATAATGGCTAATTTTTTTTATAAAATATTTATATGAAATTTAATAAAACTGTAACCCCTGCAATAAACTCAATAATGGATAGAGACCAAAATAAAAACTTTTATAGACAAAATTTTCCCTTTCATTTATATGATAACCAAAATTACGAAAAGGAATAAAAGGGTATCCAACCACACTCTTATGATTATGAGATGGGGACCAAAATATACATCATTCTAGAAGTAAAAATTCTATGGATGGGATTTATGTTACATCAATAAAATCCTATTTAAGGAGAAAGGAAGTTAAATCGTGAAAATTATGTTACATAGATAAACTCTTAAATGAAGTTAATTATAAGCTAGTTTGAAGCAGAAAAACTTCATTTGGGTAAGCAATGATCATACGATGAACATGAATTATCAAATGGGGAAAAAAATATAAATCATCCTAGAAGTAAAACTTCTATGGATGGGATTTATGTTACATCGATAAAATCCTATTTAAGGAGAAAGAAAGTTAAATCGTGAAAATTATGTTACATAGATAAACTCTTAAATGAAGTTAATTATAAGCTAGTTTGAAGCAGAAAAACTTCATTTAGGTAAGCAATGATGATATGATGAACATGAAGTATTGTAGGTTTGAAGTATATTTGGAGTAATGAGTTGAGCATCAATTGAATTCCTTAGCAACCCTCTTCTCCCCATGCCCACTGCATACAAACCATTTTTTCATTTCCAATTGTTTGGGAATGTTCCGCTTGGAAATCCATTGTCCAAAACAAAATCACCTTCATCCTGTTAATTAGAATAAGTTTCATTAAACATTCGTTCTGAATATTACATTTCAAAGACCTAAAACACATTCCAAATGTTGATTTAAAAATCATTCAAATAAAAAATTAATAGAAGCCTTCCAAAAATATGTTTGAAGGCATTTAAAAAGGTAGGATTTTTTTTGATGAATAATCATTGTCAATATGAAAATTAAAAATAACTATCAACATATACATAATATTTGTATATATATAATTATGTTTGGATTAATAGCTTCTAAAAATTCAATGTAGATAATACTAAAAAGAAAAGAAAATGAATAATTGTGTTGATGTATACATTGGTTATTTTTATAAAAATAATTTACAAATAAACATACATTATTTAAGATTTGAAAAAAATAATGTTGATACGAATTTCTTATAAGTAGTGCATTATATATTTACACATACTTTTTGAAATGTGTTTAAAAAGAAAAAAATGAATAATTGTGTTGATGTGCATATTGGTTATCCTTATAAAAATAATTGACGCATAAACATACACTACTCAAGTTTTGAAAATAGTGGTGTTGATAATAATTCCTCAAAAACACTACTCTCCACCAGGTCGATTAGGTACAAGAAACAAGAGGATACCATCTACAATCCCTACGCCTCTTTCACTTGCAAATACATCTCCTAGCAAGGAAACAAAGGTGGTGGACTTCGCGAGTTTGGGTATAAATATGGCCCTGGTACTCCCACAGCTGGAGTTCTGGCTTATGAAACATTCGAGGAACATTCATCGAGGTCGTGGGTGGCCTTGTTGGTGTTGAAGGGATCCAATTTGGATGCAACCACGAGCAAGATGTCAGTTTTGATGCTTGTAGACAATATTGTTTAGCTCGGAAGACGCTACCTTTCAATGGTTTATCAGTTGGGTGACTCCATTACTAACAAAATTTCTTATTATTTATGATCCGTAGAGGTCAATTCCTTGGGAAAGAAGACCCCTTCATTGCTTGGAGATGATGTTATGCATGACTCTTCGTCCAAATTCAGTTCTACTCAAAGTAGTGTTATTTTATTCATTTTGTGTATGATGTTATGCATAGCTCTCCTTCCAAATTCAAATTTGACTCCTTCAAAAGATACCCTTCGACTTTTCTATCGTACATTTCACATACGATTGCAAATAAGTAGTGCATTATATATTTACACATACTTTTTGAAATGTGTTTAAAAATAAAAAAATGAATAATTGTGTTGATGCACATATTGGTTATCCTTACAAAAATAATTGACGCATAAACATACACTACTTGAGTTTTGAAAATAGTGGTGTTGATAAGAATTCCTCAAAGATACTACTCTACACATATTTACACTTACTTTTTGAAACGTGTTTAAAAAGAAAAGAAAATTCATAATAATTGTGTCATGCACACATTGGTTATCTTTGTAAACTTGATTGACATATAAACATGCAATACTTATGATTTGAGAAAAATAATGTTAATATATTTCTTCATAGAAACTGCTCTACACATATTTACACACATTTCAAAATATGTATATATTCATTGTGTTTGATGTAACTAGTAGGGATTAAAACTCTCCACCAATCACAAAATCTATAATGAAAAAATATTAGTAGAGAGAGATGAACCCCTACCATATTGTGGGTTAACTCTCCCGAAAATATTCCAACATATTTAAAAAATGATTGGATAATATAAAAAATACATACACACCCTGTACACTATAGGAAAAACCCAAAGATATATGACCCAATAGAACAAGAATAATAATATGAATGGGAAATACGTTGTTAATAATAAAAACATTTTATAGAAATTGACATATAACTTGTGCATCAGACTTGCATTATATGCCAAAAAAAAATATTATTGAAAAATTCAAAAAGAAAAAACTATTATTTTTGAGATAAAAAAACGTTTTTGACAGATGCAAGCATCATTTACGAAAAGATAAAACAAAATGTACACGAGCAACGGTGACATATGTATACAATTAAAACCTTACATGAAAATGATTATAAGACATTTAAACACAATAGTGGAGAAAAGATAAATAAGTAATTGTTATTGAAACATACAAATTATGTATGTGAAGATAATTCTTGACATACACTTAACATGGCTTCAGAATCTTTTCATAAATAAGTTTTAAAGATATTTAAGAAAGGAGAAATGGATGCTGATATAAACAGTGCATAAGGAAAATGTATTATTTAAATATGAGCGTTTAATCTGCTAGGGGTGACACAATATTTCAAAAATTATATGGAACAAGTATTAGAAATAAGAAAGAGAGATATAAAGTCACCAAATAGAAGATAGTAGATATTAGATCTATATAATGTTTATAGACCATAAATAACGTGATAATGGCGCCATGTTTTGGAGAATTTGTTTAAAACATATATAAATAATAGTAAATTTGTATACAAAGAGACGTTTATAGAAGATATAGAAAAATTGTTAACCAAATACAAAATACAAGATAGATATGTGCATTGTTTATAGACTAGCAATTGCATGCGAGTAATGCGATGTGGACGCCGAAAAGGAGCAGGTAAAGGAGTGAAGAGTGAGGAGGTGAGAATGGATGAATATGAATTCAATAAATTTGTTAGTGGAATTTGATAGAGGAGAACATGAAGTTGAGGGGCAGATGGATGGAACCATAAAATGATAAAGGGAATTTTGCATATAGGAAATCTTGTAAATGTCTTTTTTAACCTTCTCATCAATTCGAAAAGTCCAAATGTGGCTTGTTTTTAAAATAGAAGAAATAATTAAATTGCTTAACGAATTAGAAAAGAAAAGGCATGACCTATTGCGACTGAGTCCACGATGGAAAATCCAATGTCAATGTATTATTGTTTTAGTGGGAGGGACAAAGTATGAACACTCAACATCGACCTTGGTGTTATTTGAAGTGTAAATAAAGTGTAGGATAAGGCCTACGTAGAAGATATGCGTAAGCGCAATCCCAAGAACCTCTACGTCGTCATCTTTGACTATTTTAGCATAGTGGTTAGCACAAAAAATGTAGGAATATTAACAACAATTATCTATTGTAAAATTCCCTTGTAAAATAGATTAATTTTATCTCATAAGAAAGATGGAGGACATGGGGTTGCGAACATTCCAACCACAAAGCATAACCCATAGCACAATTGTAGTGCCCATTTCCCTCCGCCACCTTTTTGTTGTTGATTATGATACTGTCAACTATACTTATGAACATTATTGTAGCTGCTGATTTGACATGATGTTAGATGTTAGAGATCATGAACTGTGGTTGATTTTGATTCATATATGATGCATGTCGATTATTAGAGACATTTTATATTGATTTTGATACATTGCTTGGCATGGTTACACATACATACATACATACATACATACATACATACATACATACATACATACATACATACATACATACATACATACATACATACATACATACATACATACATACATATATATATATATATATATATGTTTTCCTTACATGTGATATTTTGTCATATCTAGTAAACCTAGAAAATGGAACTAATCTTGTGATCATATGATTATGGATGGAATTGTAAAAGAGATTGTTGCTTGCTTGGATGATGTTTTGATTCATATATATAAATGATTTAGAGTTATATTTTATATTTATTTTGGATGTTTTCATGCGGCCATGATGCTGAATGAGGTATTTGTGTTTTGTAGGTAAACATGTCACAAGAAACATCGGGGGATTGGAGACCAACCACATTGAAATTATGGATGAATTCAACAAGGGTCACCATGGCAACGTGTATTTGTTTGTGTGTTTGGTTGGTTGTTTTTAGGGGTTCCTAGGGGGGATCACCTTTAAATGTGACCAAGGGGTTATGTGTATTCTTTTATTTAGTTTCTTTTGTTTAAGTTTTGTATGTGATTTTTAGTGATGTATTTTCCCCTTTATTATTTATTTTATTTGTGTTTAGATTAGTGAGTAATCATGTTGTTAAATTAATTAAATGGGTTAAAAGAATACATTTATTAGAGCTGATGGCTCTTGGATTATGTGTTGTAAGTAATGTGTAAGTAACTTTGAGTGTGAAACACTCCACCTTCCTTTTGAAAATTTGGATCTGTCCTTAGGGGCTGATTTTGGAGGCTTGTGGGACAAGTTAAACTTATCCCACACCTCTTAAATTGTCACACCAACCCTACCTATGAGATGGGGAGTCAAAATTAGGCCTTATTATTTATTTTGGGAAGGCAAGTTGTAAGTTTTTATTACACCTTCTTACATAAAATTAATTTTGGTCCTTGGGGTGTGGGCTTGGTTTGTGTGTGTAAGTAAAATGCCATTTATTCATCCACCTTTTTAATTGTGCTTTGGAGTTTGAAGTTGACTTGTGAGGTGGAGTTAAGGATATGTGATGTGACATCCTACATGGACCTACCTCATCATTCTCTCTCCCTCTTCTATTTATTCGAATTCATTGGCTTGTTTTGGGGTTAATTCATTTTGGTGATTTCATTTTGGTTACTTTTTTTTTGTTTGGAGCTCTTGTAATTTTGAAGAGAGTTATAATTTTTTGTTGAATGCTTGTGGATTGCTGGAGCTTTTGGAATGTTTGGCTTGGAAAAAGATTGCTGTTGAACTTTTGGAGCAAACTCTACCACGGAGAGGCAGGACCTTGTCTTTTAAAAATGTTTTTCTTTTATTTATGCATATGTGAATGCTTTGATTATTTTAGTATGTTGTTGGTTGGTTGGGTAGATTGCCTAGGTATGGTGTAGGAGAAGACTATGGAGATATCTTGTGGGGAGGCATAAGAGTTTTGGGGATGTATAAGTGTTATTGTGGAGGGAGTTTGGGATTGAGTTCCACCTTGTAAAATAAATAGCTTGCATTTCTTTACTCGTTATGGGGTGCCATAAGAGTGTGGGGAGGCATAAGAGAAAGAGGTATAAAGGGTACCTGGAGGAGGCATAAGGGCATGTAGGGGTTTTGAAATGATATATTATATATATATATATATATATATATAATATATATATATATATATATATATATATATTGGTGGGTTTATCTTAAGGTGGACACCCATTTCCTCATTGGGAGGTATAAGCAGCTTCCCTTATAGGTCTTGCTCCTTTGGCTTGTGCATGATGAAGTCTGAATATTTTTTGTTGTTCTTTTCGTGGTTGCAAACTATAGTATATATTTGGACTGTGTTCTATATGTGAAAATTGTTTTCGTGTTGTGGAAGCCTGTTTGTTTCCATGAGTTGAAATACATTTCTTATTTCTTTGTGGTTGGGGCTTGGGGGCCAACGAGGAGGACGACTTATCCTTTTCATTGGAATTCTTGGTTGAGTGGAGAGCGTTGCCTCTCCTCCTTTTTTGTTATGATCAAAAGATATACGGTGAATCTTCTTGTTACTGTTATGGAGTTGAGGATGAAGAAAAATTTCGTAGTCCCCTTGGGGTTTCCTTCTTTTAAAAAGTTCTCACTTCAAGTGGATGGCATTGTAATATTATTTGTGGTGGAAAGTTGATCTGCTTTGGAAATGGAATCTACATTCGAATGTGAAAGATGTATATTTTGTAAGTTGTATTTGATGAATGGAAAATGAAGTTGTACGAGAATTATTGGAGTTCAACATAAGTTGTTTTAACTACCAAAAATGTTATGGTTTTCATTTGAAATCTGTGTTTGAAATATATTGTGAAATCTCTATTTGAAAATTGAAAAAGTAATATGTATGAAGAAATATTACATTTCTCTGTTTCATTCGAGATGCATGATTTGAAAGTAGAACTAAATTTTGGGTCTTCACGCATTGATTGAAGTAAAGTTAAATTTTGTAAATTAGATTTGAATGAATTCAAATATTTAGAGGATGATAACGAAAATTAGATCCATTCGAGTTTAAGCATGATTTCTATTTTTGATTCACTGTGAAATTGTAAATATTTATCAACAAAATTTACAGAGTAGTCTACAACTTGAAAGATAAAATGAAACTTTAAAATGAACTAAGGATGAACAAATCACATCATGAAACAATTACATTGCCCTAGTAATTTATTCAGAACTCCAGTAATCGGGCAAGAGGCATAATAATGCAATTTCACTAAAAAAAATAAATTCATATTGTAATCTCAATCGTTAATCAATTAATCCTTGCAATCCTTTTGAAATCTTTCAAGTGTGTTTCTCCACACCTGTTTGGTGTGTTGAAGAAGAAAGAATAGTGGATTAGACCAAATTCTGGCAGTTGAAAAGTTCAGTTCACATTTTAATGGCAGGAAAGGTGTTTTCTTAAAATTCACCCACTTAAGTTCATCAAAATTAAAATTTTATTCTTACTGTACAAAGAGGAGGTCGTCAGCTTTCCAAAAATTCCTCATTTTCCCAAACCTGAGTTCCCAATCAAAAGTTATGGCCTTATGAAGTTTTTACTTCATTTCGGGTTTAAAAAAAAACTAACTATCAAAAAGGAAAATCTTGCTAAGCGGACCCATAGGGCCGAAAGATAATTTTTGATCTTTTTCGAAAAAGGAAAAAAGACACACAATTCCTCGCCGCTCCGCTAGTCTGAACTTTTCTCTTCTGCAAAAAAAAAGATCCAAGTTTGAAAAAATTACTTAGGGCAATTTTTGCAAAAAAAGCAAAAAGTCACAAATTCCTTTACGGCCCCGCAGCCCCACTAATTTTCTTTTGGGAAAACACTTCCGCGGGTTCGCGGGCCCGCACCTTCAAACTTTAACTTTTGAAAAAGGGAAAAAAATCTTAAGTCTCCCTGCCGGTCCGCTTCCCCGCCTGTCACTGTGGGTCTGACACGTGGCTTCTTGAGGCGTCGGCGGAGGCGTAGAATGTTTTAGACCTTACCGCTTTTGGGAAAAGATTGGCAAAAATTCCTAAGTTTCCCTGCCAACCCGCCTTCCTGCAGGTCATTGTTAGACTGACATGTGGCTTTGCTAGGCGTCGACGGAGGCGCGGGTTGTTTTTAACCTTTACATTTTTTAACAAAAAAGTCAACATTTCTAAGTTCTCCTTGACGGTCCACTCCCCTGCTTGAAATTTTGGGCAGGACACGTGGCGTCCCTAGGTGTCAGCGGAGGCGCGAGAGGTTTTGAACCTTTTTTCCCTTTCAAACAAAAAGAGTTAAAATCCAAATTACCTCCGACGACGAGCCTTCCCGCATGGGATTAACAATGTGCCACATGTCCCTTGCAGTTTAGAAAAATTTTCTTCCCCAGGCCCACAAGCCCGCCTTTGGGAAAATTTTCTTCCTTGGGCCCGTAGGCCCGCCTTTGGGAAAATTCTCTTCCCTAGGCCCGCCGGCCTGTAACTTAAGAAATATGAGGAGTTAGGAGGACTTCTTTATATCATTGGAAAGAGGAAGAAATTTCCTATCTCATGGAAATATTTTCAAGAAACCCTAAGTGCATTAAATATGTGAAAAATTAGGTTGAAGTGCAAAGATGATCCTGAGAGTGGGTAAATGGGAATTTACCCCTTATTAACTTAAATGTTTAAATCTAAAGCATGGGTTGACCTTTTTAGGGGTCATGTTAGGGGAGAAGGGAATGTGTTTTTATCCCATGCAAATAAGAACCTTGTTTTTTGTTTAGACCTTGTGGAATTAAATACCTTGGGTATTTAATTTGTTTTGGCCTTTGACCCTCTAATCTTAATTAAAGAATATTTAGCTTAGTGTTAATTTAAGTATTTTATTAAATTAACACCCAAGGGAAATTTAACTATGCTTAGACTAATTACACTCTTTAAAATGTGATGTGAATTTAATAATTATTATAGTGGAGATTTTTTTTGATTATTTAAAGTAATTGTCCTTGAAACATTGTTTGTGATGACTATAGTTTTGAAGCATGTTTGTGGTCACACTTTTAACAAAGAAAAATAAAATTATTCCATAATTTTTCTAATTAAACCTAGGTTGTTCTTGGGTCTCGAGTGGGAGTATTTAGTAGGCGTTACAACAATGCACACATCTAAGAGAGGAGGGAAGACAATGAAATGTCATATGTGGAACCTCCAAAATTTAACTCTTCACAAGCCACTGAGGAACCATTATAATGCATGCATAAGGGGGAAAGAATCAGGGAATCGACTTATTAAAAGGGTTTAATGTCATAAGACACTATCTTTCCTCCTTACTTTACATTCTTTTATTTGATGCTACTTTTTTCTCCTAGAGTCCAAACACTTTACAAATATGGTAGTTAAAAACATATCGCACTTATCTATAATATGATAAAGATATTAGAGAGTAATTGAAAAGGGATGTCTTTAAGCACATAAAATAGAAAATGTAGTATATTTTTCCATTACAAATATGCCAATCCTAGCTCTCAGCTCTCTTCAACTGCAAAAATAACCAGTCAATGACATGCTCGAAGCCACAAATTATTATGGTTAGCCAGATTTTTTAATGCAAAACTATGGTTGGTTATCTATAAGGGGAAGAATAAATGCACTCTTGCTCTGCTACCATTTTTTCTTCGAATAATACTGGCATGTACATACTGAAAATCATCACTCCTTTTAACCCTATATTAAATAATGCATGTGCTTGAATGCTATATTAAGTGTAATAGATATGAATTCAGTTATGAAAGATGAGCTTGTCCATTATAAACACTTTTTATTTCAACCAACACCCAAACCATTAAAAAATAATTGAAGGTCATGTCAATTGATTTAACTGCCTATAAGTCTAACAAAATTCTCAACGTAGACAACTTACAAAGAACAAAAGACCCTCATGAATGAATTTATTTAATTCATTCTTCATCATATGTCCAATCCATCACCTCAACTGTGGATTTTGTTAGAAACAAAAACCCTTCATGCAATAGAAGGAAAACCATTCTTGAGTGTAAATTGTTCATTAATTTAGCATGAGTTTTTCCATGTAAGAATAATTCAATGTTGGATAAGAAATACGAATATTTGAATCAATACTTGACAAGTATTTATGAAATGGAATAAGATGACACAATTTAAGGAATAATATACAAATATTTATTGTTTTGTTTGAAATCATTGACTTGGAGTTACATAAAGTAAAGCATATAGGTATGTCATGTCAAAACATAGTTTTGAGTAGGGGGGAATTAAATTCTTTCACATCCCACACCTATTCCATGGCTCAAATATTTCCTATTCAAATATTATCTAATATAGTGCTCCACTCTATTGTCTCAGTGTTTCTCGCATTATTTGTGTGAGTGTGATTTGCACTTAAAGAAGCCAATATCAAAAATTGGGGAAATCCTATAGGTTTCAGGATTAAAATCCAACCACAATCCTCGCTTCTTATACCACGTCGTAGAAACCCTTTTCAGTTTTAAGCTCGAGTTATTACAGGAAAACATGGGAGGCTTGAACAATCATCAATAATTAAGCCCCTCAATAAGTTACAAGGAGGGGTTTTCCTATGGAAGCATAAGTCAACATTGGACAAGACATACCAAAATTTGAATCAAAAACTTCACAAGTATTGATAAACATGCTGAAATGATGCAATTTAAGGAGTTATATATGCATATTTCTTGTTTTATTTGGAATCATTGTCCTAGAGTTGCAGCAAGTAAAATAGTTAGGTATACCATGTCAGAAGTGACTTTCAAGCAAGTGGGAATTAAATACATACATGTCCTACACCTATCCCATGACTCAGATAGTTCTTATCCGACTAATATATGTTATATGCCCTCTACTTTATTGTCTCCTTGTGACTCATATTACCGAATGAGTGCAGTTCACGCTTAAAGGAGTGAAAATAAAAAATGGGGAAGATCCAATAGGTTCCATGTTTGAAACCCAACCGGTGTGCCACATCTATTCCACGAATAAAATAGTGCCTATGAAGATAATATGTTATCTAAAATCCACTTTATCATTTCAGTTTCCTTCACATTATTTACGTGCAACATTCATGAAGAAAGAAATAGCAACAAAGATTGAAAGAACACAATAGTAGTTTTTGTGAAAACATTTGCGACATTTTTTTTGAAATCATTTAAATGTTTTTAATCAAGTTATAAATGATATAAATGATTTTCTTGTTGTGTGTGTTCTGTTTGTTGTGTAGCAGCTCTGTTAGTGTGTGAATAATTTATTCCTTTTGAAGGTTCTCTATTTGGAAATCTGGGAATATTCCATATTTTTTCTTTCAAATTTCAACCTTTCACATCACACTTCAAAAAGGAAACCAAATTATCAGGTGGATTGTGGATTTCCTCATACCTGTAAAAGTTCCACGAATATCCGAGATAACAAGTAACTATCACCGAATAGAAGTAATTTTGGTTTATAGGTCCTTTCCACATTTATTACCTATTAAAATTAGAATTTTTTCTTTGTTTTAGAAATTCTCTTTGAGTTATTAACCCTGGTATTATGGAAATTTATTAGGTTAAAAACATTAAATTTTTTTCTTTAGAACAAATTCAATCAAAGTCATAGAAAAACCAACAAATACAAATAACTTCTTTCCAACCATGATGTTATACATCAATTGTGGCCCATAATTCATACACAAAGAATAATTGTTTTTAGTTACAAAAATAAACCCTTACTTCAAAACCAATTATATAAACACAATTCTCTTAAGGCAGTTTAGGTTTTAATGACATATAACTCTGGTTCAAGCTTTACACCCAATTCAAGATCCAAATTGCATTAAGAATCCATGATCACTGATGAGTAGGTGTTCTATTTTAAAGGGAAACTATGTGTCTGTTTTCATTGAATGTTATTTGAAAGGTATGTCTTCGTATTCTGAGTCATACGAGGCCAGATCTATGTTTTCTTTTTCTGTTCGAGCTAGCTATGAAAATGATAAAGAACTCTGTATAAACTTGGAAATGTCTACCTTTTGTGGTTCTCTGTGAACATTTGGTCATCATTAATGAGTTCTCTGGTCTTTTCGAGTTCTCTGTTATTTGATCATTTGGAATTCCTTTAAATTTGGGACTTGTGCTTATTCTGGAACTTCGTTTTCTTTGTAAAATGCTCTTATCCTTTGAACCCAAAACATAGGTTCTTGTACATTGACCATGGCTGCTCCTGGCTCTACATTTTATATGAGATTTTATCTTGACAGGGGGTCATATTTACCATTTACTTTTGTATATAATCTTCATTGATGGTTTTCTTCATTTTTTTTGTTGGATTTCATTTTCTTGTTGGACACTATTTTGAATACTATTTGGAGATTTGTATATGAGATTTCTATGCATGTATACCATGTGTTTCCATCATGGCTTTGATGGTAAATTTATGTAGAACCACTTCATTTATTGGCCGCTTTAAAGATGCAAAACTGTATTGCATGTATTTCGAAAGATAATGAACACTTATCGATACTAGAAAGGTCCTCATTGTAAACGTAACAATTTTCTACTGGGTTGACATCTTCATCATTGATTCTTACTACCTTCTGATTTCAATGACTGAAAGTTCATTTGTAAGAACTTGTAACTTACTTACAAATTAGGGTGTTCTTAGATCCATTATGCAATGAAAATTTGTTTTGAATTTGAGTTCTTGTCACTGCATACTTACTCTTGAAAATATATTCTCTAATTGTATTTGATCTATCATGGCTCAGCTGGTCCTTCTCTGTAAAGCTTTGTTGTTGCTGCTTTCTTGTTGATGTTATAAATAGGCAGTTCTTATGATGCTCAAACTGTGCTAGTAAAACATGATGGCTCAAACACTCTAGATTTCTAATCTGGAACTTTTTTGCATCTGTTACCTTTTGAAGCACTTTGCTGATCTTTTGATATTCTCTAATGATGTAACATCGTGATTTGGAATGAATACCTTCCTAATTGATTTTGAAACTTGGTACTAGACTTGTAATGGAGGAAATATCTTCTTCTGTAAGCTTGAGGATTTTCTATCTCTTTCATTCATGAATATTTTCTATCTCATCCAGTCATGATACTTAATTACTCTTTAAGGAAATTTTCAACTTCTATGAAAACACTTTGTTGTTCTAATACTCCATTCACTTGTGTATTGAAACTGGAAGCACTTGCTTGAGTTCAACTCTTGAAGGCTTGTAGCCTGAAATGATCACTTGAATACTTGTATCTTTATCATTTTGTTTAACTGCAAGTCATGAATATTTCTGATATGAGAAAACTTGACTTCTTTTGATGAGTGCATACTTCCTCATTTACTTTTGCTATATTTGTACTTGTAACTTTTGAAAAATGTACTTTCCTTGTTTTATTTAATTTTGAAACAGGCCTTTGAAGGCTTCTTTATAGATGTATACTCATATTTTCTATATTTTTTCTTCATGAATTCTCCAATTCTGGAAATTGGTTCTCCTCCTTGCAATATTTTGTAACTTGTAAGGCTTGATCCTATTGAAGTATTATAGGAAAATGTGTCTTATAACTCTTGTGATCTTTGAAGCTTGACAAGTTTTTGGGGCTAAAAGTTTAAACCTATGCTTTCACTTTTATTCCATCAGTCTGGACTGATATCCGGGTTTGTACTCTACTGTTTAGCTTTGATTTTAAGCTGGAAATGTAACCCCTTTTAATACAATCTGCTTCCTCTGAAATCTGTAATAGATGATGGAGCTTATTGCACTTTTCATTTTTGTACTGCATTTAAGTGTAATTATTTCATCTTGAAAAATGTATTTAATGGTTTTGTTCAAAAGAGTGTGCCCCTTTGTAAACTGTACACTTGAACTTTACTTCTTTATCATACTGTTGATGGTGTCTTGGATTTGTATCCTTGAATTATGCAATGTACAATCTTCCTTTTATGAAATTATTCTAATGCTGAAGTTTTGAAGCTGGATCAACATCATTATCTGTACTTTCTTTATGCATTTCATTTGTTAGAATCTGTGGTATTGAACTTATATTTATTTCATGGTTTGGTATAACTATATCTTTATATATTCATCCTTTAGTTTGAACTGAAATAAATGCACTTCTTTAATTCAGCTTGCAGAATGAAATACTTTTGATATGTAAACACAACAGTTAGTGTTTATTTATTTCTTCTTATCTATACGTACACATTTAGATAAACTAGTTAGAAAACATTAGGATTTTTGGCGTCTCTTATGTTCCATAGATTTTCTTTTCTCTCTCTTTTCTAAAATGATTATGGGAATCATATGTGCTAATGTAGAATACTGCTCTTATCAGCTGTGTATTTATATCTGATGTACCTTAGGCTTTTGATGTTTAGAAATCCATCTGCATGTAGTTAAATAGTACATGTGTATAGATCAAACTCTGAGCTCAATATTGATGCCCTTTTCCTTTCATTTTTAGGTACATTGTGACTATTAGGAGAGTTGGATGAAAGATGGAGCTAGAGATTAAGAAGACTTAGAATAAAATCCCAAGGTAATGATGGGTTTCTTCTATACTCTTTTACTTTTAACTTCATGCACATGTACTTATTTCTTCAGTAGTTATGAGTTACATCCCACGGCTTTTGTGGGAAATATTGTACTTCTTTATGAATAAATAACATTTAATTTCTGTACTTGAGTTGTATACTTCCTTGTGCTTTTAACTTTATGACATGGATATTGATTGTATAATGAAATAAAAAACTCAATCATACAATTAAATGTATTTAACACAGATAAATAATGAGATTTAATGTACCTGTAACTTAAAATGAATCTTCTGCATGAAAACTGTAACTCTTCTTGCCATTACCAAGTTTAATCTCTCAACTAAACTGCAATTCCCACCTTCATAAAGGAAAATGCATTGATCCTTTGGGTCTTTTGTGTTTCTTTGCTAAAGATGAACATGGAATGGCAGTCTATGTAAGGTGTTACATTTTGTAACAACATACATAGCTGCAGATTACACATAGTTAATCAATTGGTGTAACTGAAAACATAATAAAACTATAATGCATAACCATATAACAATAAACAATTAAACAAACTAACTATGTGGATTGCATAATTAACCTAGGTAAAATATATTTATCCTAACATTCCCCCCATTAATTTTTCATTGTCTCAAGGGATGGGAGAGGAACTCTCTAAACAACTCGAACTTGTCACGTGCAAGTGACTTTGTGAAGATATCTGCTCGTTGTTCAGCTGTAGGACAAAATTGAAGCTATATATTGTGCTTCAGGACATGCTCGCGTATGAAATGTAACTGTACCTTAATTTGTTTTGTTATTTCATGAAAATATGGATTTTGAACAAGTTTGAGAACACCTTCATCGTCAACATACAAGGTAACTGGTATTTCATGTGGTATTCTAAGTCCTTCCAGTATGCGACGTAGCCATATCGCTTCATAGATAGCTTCACATGTAGAATGATACTCAAATTCTTTAGAACAATGAGAAACAAAGTGTTGTTTCTTACTTCCCCATGATACTGGTCCAGATCTCATAAAGAACACAAACCCTGAAGTGGATTTTCTGTCATCAATGTCACCTGTATGATCTGAATCTAAATATCATGACAAGAAGAAGTTGTCATTCTTCTAGTATTCTAGACAAAGATTCACTAATCCCTTGAGATATCTCAAGATGCACCTTGCTACCTTTCAATGAAAAAATTTGGGTTCCTGCATGAACCTTGATAGATAGCTCACTGCAAAATTGATATCTGGTCTAGTGTAGGTTAAGTAAATGAGGTTCCCAATCAACTTCCAATAGAGAGTTACATTTACCGCAGGAGATGGATCTAAACGAGATAACTTCAATCTACTCTCTATAGGTGTAGCAATAGGTGTGCAATCCATCATCCTAAATTTTTCAAGTGTTGTCTTGGTATATTTCAACTGAGAAACAAATATGTGATTCTCCTTTTTCCATACTTCCAATCCAAGACAATAATGCATCAGCTTGAGATCTTTCACGTAGAACGATCGATTAAGATCTTTCTTCGTTGCATCGATCATCCTCACTAAAATTCTAGTGATGAATAGATCGTCAACATAAAAAAACAATCACAATCTCCCCTTTAATTTTTAAGGTAGAGATTGGGATCGTATGGATTTCTAAAAAATCCATGTTGTACGAGATGCTCATCAATTTTGATGTACCAAGCTTGGGGTGCCTGTTTAAGGCCATACAAATATTTCCTAAGTCTGTATACCTTTTCTTCTTAACCAGGTACACCATGTATCCCTCAGGTTGAGGCATGTAGATTTCTTCTTGTAAATATTCATTCAGAAAGGCACTTTTTACATCCATATGATGGAATTTCCAACCAAACTGTACAACTAGAGAAAAGATCATCCTAATCGTTTTGATCTTAGATGTGGGAGAAAATGTCTCCTCGTAGTCAATTCCTTATTTTTTTGCATACCCTTTTCTACTAGTATTTATTTATACTTGTTTATGGTCCCATCTGCTTTGTACATTGTTTTGAATATCCATCTGCATCCAATGGGTTTCTTCCCTGGTGGAAGATCGACAAGCTGCCAAGTGTTGTTTTTTATTACTAAGTTGTATTCAACATCTATGGCATCTTTCCAAGCTTTTGACTGTAGTGTTTCATGGACTATAAAGAGCTCATTAGATTTAATAACTCTACTCATTAAAGAAAAGTTTACTTCTTATCTTGCTTTACTGCGAGTCAGTGGTCCAGTGGTGGATGTATCCGGTGGAACATCCATTCTTGCATCTCGTAGCATACTAGTATACCACTTGGGCATATGTTGAACTGCTCCTGTGGGTCGTGGTTCTATCTAATCATCACCATCATCCCCATCATCACTTTCATCATCTACGGGAGCATCAACTTCTATTTTTACAACTGGTGAAAAATATACATCAGGTGAGTCTGGAGGAGTCTCTACTTCCTTCTTCTCAGAAAAATCAACATCTTTGTTAGTGTAGACTTTCCTGGTCTTCCAATCCATCAATCTGTACCCAAGAGTGTCTTCACTGTACCCAATGAAGATGATTTTTTGTGATTTCATATCCAATTTCTTTCTATTTTGCTTGGGTATGTGCATACTTGTTTTGTACCCAAATGCTTTGAGGTGTGTAACAAATGGTTGCCACTGTGACCATGCTTCATGTGGTGTTACTCCATTAAGAGCAACTGTTGGCACTCTGTTCAATAAATACACTGTTGTGTTTACTGCTTCTACCCAGAATGTCTTTGCTAGTCCAAAATCATCGATCATGCATTGCACCATTTCCATGATAGTACAATTTCTTCTCTCAACAACACCATTTTGCTGCGGTGTGTGTGGAGGAGGCATTTGTCAACGAATCTCATGAGCTTGTACGTAGTCTTTTAAGTCATCAATGATGAATTACCCCCCTCGATCTGATTGGAGAGTTCTGATGTGACGACCAGTTTCGTTCTCAACAACCACTTTGAACTTCTTGAAGTTTTCAAAAGCGTCACTTTTCTTGCGAAGGTAAAAAATCTACATTTTTCTCGAATAATCATCAACACAAAACATGAAGTACTAAAATCCAGAATGACTCGGTTGTATCAGACCGCAAAGATTGGTATGAACCAGATAAAGCTTACCATAATCTCGATAAGTACTCTTCTAGAACGAAACCCTATGTTGTTTACCTGCTAGCCAGTGAGGACACTTGTCTGTATCCTTCTGGAGAGATGGTAATCCTTTTACCATATTGTGTCAGCGAAGTGTCTCGAGATACTTGAAACTAATATGACCAAGTCTCTGATGCGACAACTGTGCAGAGGTAGAGTTCTTAGCCACTAGTGCCTGATCATTTGCATGGAAAAAATCAAGCTGGAACATGCGTCCTACATTGGAGGCTTTTGCAACTATTTTTGAGCCTCATGATTTGTCTTGAATTAAACACGTTTTCTTACCAGAGTGATTATCAAAGTCAATTTTCAAGTTGTGATCTAGGAGTTTACTGAATGAAAACATATTTTTAGTCAATCCAGGGACATATAGTACATTTGAAAATCTATAGTTGTGTGAACCAAGAGGTAGAGAAATGTTCCCAATCCCCTATACTGTGTATGAAGAATCATCACCTAAATAAACATGGTTTTTTGAAGGTATGTCCCTCATTGAAGTAAACCAGTCTCTCTGGCTAGTCATGTAAACCCTCCACGTCATGTGGGATAAAATGATGTGGATGGTTCACTTGATCGAGCAGTGTACAAGTAGTCTTTAGTATCTGAATGTTATTCTTGCTTAAAAATATTTCCTTGCTGATGGGGTTTTATTTTCTAGTTTCCTTTCTTCTACCCTTGATTGTAGTTAGAATGTCCATTGTGAGATTACTAGTGTTGAGGTCCAGAGTTTCTTGATGAACCTTTCTTATAATTATTATACCAATAATTTTTCAATTCACGTCCTCTTTTACGATAGCACATTTCTTCTTTTGTTGTTTGTCCCCTTGCTGATGTTTATTATGATATTGGGACTTTTGATAGGAATTAGGTTTTCCTTTTCCTTTTCCTTTCCAATTCTGATGAGAAGAAAGTGCCTTCTCCTCTTCATCATCTTTATTGTACATGGCTTCCTCTTGTTGTAGTAGGTTTACCAACTTGTCAAAACTGACTGTCGTATCTGAAAAGTTTAGTGTTGTCACAAAAATGAGGTATGAAGGAGGGAGGGCTCTCAGAACAATGGGAATGAGAGCATCACCAGTGACCTCCTCTCGTAGGGCTAGAAGTGAATCCTTCAACTTTGTAACTCTTCTCAAGAAAGCTTTTATTTTATCATTTTTCCTAAACTTCAGTGTGTGTAATTGACTCTGAAAATTTAGTATGACATTCTTTTTTTTGGCATCATATATTGTGCTTAACTTATCCCATGCTTCTTTGGCTATTTTGGCATCTCGAATGTGGGGTTGTAATTCATCGGACATTCCAAACAAGATGATTAGCTTGGCCTTATGATCGGATCTATCAAATTATTGTTGTTGTGTTGTATTAGTTTTGATTTGGTCAAAGTACCATTCACAATAGGCTAGATCTCTTCAAACTCAAGTTGTGTTTTGATTTTTGTCTTCCATGCTACATAGTTATTGCCCATGAGTAGTTGTGAATCTGGAAGAAAGAACTTGGGGGCATTGGTGCCAATTTTGTAGAATCAACAAAGAAAGGGTAAGGCTCTTATCACTCTAGGTATAGAGTCTCCCAATTTATATACCGTCAGTCCAATATACTGAACCTTTCTATATACATGCCCTTCTGATATACCCTTCGGTACGTTGAAGAAGCCCGCTCTTTCTATATACCCGACCGTACGTGAAAGAGGCAATAACATACGTGAAATAATTCAATACGTGGTACCAAGATATTACTGAAAGGGGTCTGTGTGATTATTGACACCGGCTCAAAGAAATATCCTCATACATGCGCGTAACTTCGCTATATACTTAGATAATTTCTCAGTCTAGATTTAAGTCATGTAATCATTCACATATGGATGTGAGGGATCATAGTGTGTGCACTGTGTCCTTATTACTACCCGTCGATTTAAAAGGTTGATGCCCAAACGACATTTTTGCAACTATATTAGGCATTAAGTTAAGTAGTAGTCGTGACGACTTTACCCGTAAGCACTTCCCAGAGGCACTGTTTATATCGAACGCTGCAAATGAGATCTAGAATCTCGTGAGTGTTTTAGAACCAAATTTCATTGTTTTTTATTATAATTCTCTTCCATTTTTTGAGAAGTTACAATTTTGTGGTTGATTATGGCAACTTGCAAATTAGTACAATACACTGAAGTATACAATTACATTCAATTTTTTTGAAAAATTCAATGACAATTTTTTTTATAAATTTTTTGAGGCCCTGGTGGCCTTGGAAGTTCAATACGTCTCTGTGTGTGAAAAACTGTAAAACAAATGGCTCAAAATGTTGTCTTTAGGTAGTCCTCCTTTGGCAAAAGTTGTCCAGACTCAAAAAATAAACATAGTAGGAGAATATATATATATATATATATACCCCTTTTAGGGATTTTCTCACTATTTTTAGTAGTGGTTTTGGTTGTCACTATCGGGTTTAGCAATGTTTTTGCAGCTAAATATGCCTTTATAGTTGGCGGTTTTACCAAAATTTCCCCTAAGTGTAAAAAATTGTTTGAAAAACAAGTTGGGGGTGGGGGTCAAACCCCAAACCTCCCACACCCAAATCCTTCCACTTATCCAACTAGGTGCCAAAACACTTATGATTAAGGAATAAAGAATATACTATTTAAATTTTACCAAAAATGACTAACCTTATAACTTGCGACGTGGTCGGGAGACTCCACGTGGTCGGTGGTGAGAGGGAGTGAGATTAGGGTTTCCACATGCTGAAAAAATGGATCTTCTTTGCAAATATTTTTCAGTTGCTTTGTTGATAAGTTTTATCCACCATTTTTTATTGATTTGTCTTGTATGCAGGTCACTTGAATTGATTTTGTCTCGAGGGAGCTCAATCCACTGCAGAGCTCTAAAATGGCTCGGTTTTGAGTGAAAACATGATTCAACTTGCTTTTGTTGTTCACTGCCTTATTGCTTTCTGTAGGAATTTCATTTTTATTTGAGTTTTGAATGGAGATCGGCTCGATGCACGGTCTATCCCAATGATGGAAAGGTTGTTGTGTTTGTATATCTCCTAACCCGGAGTTCACCCAGACAAATTTTCTTGGCTTAGGAAATTTTCACGGAGAGAGTTCTTTGTGGTGGCTTGACAGAGGAATACAATGCAACTAGAATGTCAATACAACTCAAACTTTCGACCTTCTCAGCTCTGTTCGGTGAACATAGTGATTGGCCCTTGTATGGGCTTGGTTGAATAAACAAACAACTCAGATCATTCTGAAGGATTTCTGTAACTCATGGAGCAGAGGAGCTAAGTTTGTGATGAAACTTGCTCGAAAGATATCTCAGTATGCCAAACTGAACAACCAGTTCGATGAATGGCTTGTCCAGGAGCTCAAAATTCACTGGAGATCAAACATGAGCTTGTGGGGAGGCAGTGATGGGGCTGGGAAGTTGCAGGAGGTTGCAAAGGCTCTCAATTGCTACAAATACTTCTCCAAGCTCCTCAATCTTGTTTGCTTTCTCTCTCTGCAACCTCCTCTATCACAGGTCCAGATTATCATGCTCTAATACCAAATGTAAAATAGGGATGAAAGCCTGGAAGATTATATTAATCATCAATCAATTCTTTACAATAGTTGTGCTGTAATATTTATACATATTGGACAACCATATACAAACAAAGAAATATGTTGCACGGTTACAACCGTGAAACAATATAAACAATAGTATTGTTAAAATAATATAACAACTCATGTATGTTTGAATAAAACAATATAGAAGGTTATAAATAAGTATAACCATATAACAATTAAACAAACTAACTATGTGCAATGCATAATTAACCTAGGTAAAAGATATTTGCCCTAACATTTCTATCAGCTAATAATGTTGCACGGCTATCGATGAACGCTATTAGATGTGACAAAAAATTAATTTTCATTCACACAGTCATGGAGAAATGTCGCGGTTGTAAGACTCGATGTCACTGTAGTATGTTACATTATTTTTTTGATTAGACGAGAAGCATTTATTTTCACGTCTCAGGTATAAATCGTGAAGATCTTCTAATAGTGTGTCAGTTGTCCATTTGAATGATCCGTCGACCCCACCATCCACATTGTGGTCCGTATCTACTATCAACAACCTAAAATTGATCTGAGACGTTTATATCCAATTCTGTGCCAGTTACCCTTTTTTTCAAGTGGACAATGAAAATGCAAATACAACGATACTTTTTAGTTTACCAACGAAATGACTGTTATTTAAAAAATACACAGAATAAGGCACTCACCAACTGTGCCTTTTGTTTGTTTGAAGTTTCTTCAATTCCTTTCTCTATTGCAAAATTATTCCATGAATATTATTTGCAAGAAATCCTCTATAAACTCCTCATAATATTCATTATATACTTATGTGAAATCCTCATAATATTCATTATATACTTATGTGAAATCCTCATAATATTCATTATATAGGTCTTTGAAATTGACAATAATTTTTTTTCTACAAAATTCTCACAAAATTTAGTGTATTTTGCTAAGTCACAAGGTTCGAGTTCAAGTTCGCAAAGAATAAAATTTAGTTCAAATTCATGAACATATAAAGTTCAAAAAATATTCATTATATATATAAATATAAAACTAACATTTGAAGTAATAAAACTTTACAAATTATTATTGCTTTAATAAAAGATAAAATATTATTTTAAAAAGATATATAAAACAAATCAAATAAAAAATTTGTTTGGAAGATCATAACTATTTTATAAAATAAATAATAATAACGAAATACAAACATTAAAATACACATAAAAACAATTTTGAAAATAAAAAAAACCCTACCTTGATATGCGGGCCATGGATCCTTCGAAAAGTAAGGCCATGGATGCTCAATTTTTTTAATGACTTCATTGGCCAGTGAGAAACATAATGAAATTTAATGGCATTTCCACCATTTTAACCTAATAAATACTGAGCATTCTACAAGCTCCTAGAATAAGCATGTTTGGGTTTGACATTTTGGCAGAGGCTCATTATATTGGGTCACACACCTATGCACCCTCCACTCAACACAAAATTCGTACGAACAACGTCAATTTACAATGATTTTTTGGTGGTTGTATCAAGATCACCAAATTTCGATTTTTTTTCAAAAAAAAGTGGCAAACCTCATAACTTAGGTATTTTGTATGAACTTTTCATAATTTTTGTAACGCTAAAAAACTAACACACCAAACCATGCCAAAAACTTCAGCAGTTACTTAGGAAAAATTACGGATTTTTTTTTAAAACAATATGTTTATAAAAGTATTGGTACATGTGTTTTAATATATTCATTCCTTTATTAATATTTCCTATTTTCCAAAATTAGTACGACTTTAAAATCTCTTCCATAAATTTCTATTAGATTTATTAAAAATTAGTTCCTAAGTTACATTAAATTTTAATTAAAATATCTCCCAAATTACTTTTAATTTTTTTATTTCCCTAAGTGATAATATACATGTCCCCAATTATTTATTTAGCTACACATTAACTTTATTTATCTTAATCCCTTTAAATAAATTATTTAAATTCCCATGTACCCGTCATCACATTTTGGACCAGTCATCCTCCAACGAATGTTATGCTACATATTGATGTCATTATGGCAGTATCGTCTTGGAGCCGGTGCATTCTATGGGGAGAATAGCTGCTGCTATGAGTATTGGGTTATATCAGTATGTAAAAAATACCCTAGTTGTAAGATCTGAGTGCAACATTTGGTTCTTAGATAAATTCTAACAAGGACTTTTCTATGAAACACAATCATTTATGCTAGAGAATTCATTGAAAGATGGAGATCACGTTTCCCACGAGACTGGTAATTGAACGCTCTAGGTCCAGCTTTGCGTCTCCCAAACAGAGTCATCGCACATGCTCGTTACAAACGCTGTAAACACATTTATATTCTTCAGTGCAGGTGTCGTTGTGGACGTCAGCTGCTTCGCTGTACGTTCCAAATTCTAGCCATATACATCCTTTTAACCAGGACTTTGGTATTAAATAAATTGAATGCCGTATAGTTTCACATGGGATAAAAACGTTTTTCCCGCGGGCAGTGCCAGATGAAGCTCTGGTTACAGAAGTGGTAAATCAAGATGTCGATTCCAATGACGTTCTCCCAGATAGAAGAAGCAGTTGGAGAGCATTCAGTCCCGGTTTACGCGACCATTTCGGACGCATGGGCATGGTCAGAGATGCTTAGAACAGAACTCGTGGATCTGTTGAGAGAAGCCGAGTATTACGACATTGCAGACAATCTGCAAGAAACATTTGCAACAATTGATAAGGTTGTCAACCCGATCGAAACATTGCTGAAGACGTCAACAAAGCTGGAAGAAATTGTGATACCTAGCCTACTTGAGGCTCATGAATGGAAAATGGAAATGGTGAGAGGCTTAGGACAACTATGGCTCCAAAAGAACGCTGAAAAAGTCACCAATGCTCGAGAAGAAGAAAGAATAATTCTGAGAGAACGAGCAGAAAAAGCCAGGGCGAAACTCGAAGGCAAGATCAAAATACATGAGATAGATATCAACGATAGAAAAGACCAAGACACACTGCTTGATAGTTGTGAGATCAGGTAATTAGATACTGCTCATGGTACTGACAAACCAGCGGTAAGACCACCTCCAACGGTTACCCTTCCGTCCAAAAAGATAGATTAGCTGTTAACGGTCAAGTCTGCTTTGTCGGCCTGTTAACCAATAAAGCATGCCACCTGTGACCTCGCATTGCAATTTGTGTTTCTAGAAAGGGTCAAGTCGAGTAGTTACCGATCACGCACCCAAAAATAAGATTCTATGTACTAGCAAATTGCATATGAGTTGCAATTTATGTTGGACAATATGTATGTAATGTTAAGTTTGTTAGAGCTGTAATCTTCGGTGTAATATACAAGTTATCTTAAATTGTTGTAAGTTTGTTTGATGGGGAGGAACGAAGAGTATAGCGCAAATAAAAGATTTTACAAAAAATACGTCCTAGTATAGGTTGCCACAACTTGCAGAGTATGCTGATAAAGGTGAGCTAATCGGATTGAATATCCATTTGTTACATTAGGTGAAACAATGTTTAAATTTAGGTTTTTTTTAATATCAATGTCAATTGCCCCAAGGAACATATGAACATATCGAAAACTGCTGCAACCGAGTCATCCTTCACCACTTGCTCTTCCCTAGCTTTAGCCTCCTCCGAAGGCTTGACTAGTAGAGGAATGTTTTCTATTCCAAGATTAGCAACCTAGTTCTTCAAAAATTAAATCATTTCTCCTCTGTCGCGCTCCTTCTATTGCTGCTTTTCTTGACTGATTTTTTGAGTTTCGTCCCCACATGGATTTGGGGAAGCGAGAGGAGTATTGGGTTGAGTCTCGATAGGTGTTTTGTTGGTGGGAGGGTTTTACAAATTTGCTCTTGTGGAGGGGACTATTTTTTTGAAGGGAAGAGGATAGAGGAACTGAAATGAGATGGAAGGGTGGAAGATGGAGAAGTGAAATCCACAATAGGTGCAAAAAATGGGAAACTTGGGAATTGAGGTTTGGGTTGAAATGATACTGATTAGGGCGAAGGAAAAGAACTATGAGAGGGTAATGCAAGGGTCTCCTGTAGACAATTTTGACTTGCATAACTTTCAATGTCCTTGATCCATCCTTTTAGTTGGGGTAGCATCTCAACTATGAAGCTTAGTTTCTCCTGTGGGCTAAGATAATATGGAAAGGGGCCTTCCCATGGGCAAGGGGTCCTGAATCCAATCTTAAATGCCTGCATTTGGGTTGAAGCCATAAATTGCACCATATGGGCCATTATTTTTAGGATCTTCATTTGTAGCTCAACATATCCAGATGAAGAATGTCCTTCGAAATCCACATACCCCCACTCTAAAAAATATGGATGGTTTGGTGGATAACCAAACTGAATTTTCTCTTGTTTATTTGGGCATGCGTAATGAACTTGATTTCCATTACAATATGGATCCAGAGATGGTTCGTAATACCCTGGAGATGAATTTTGCAAATCCAGAGGAGGGCTGCACTGATACTATTGTTGTTCTGGTTGTGAATCCGAAGGGGCGAATGAAGCCATGACTGAAAGACTTCATGAAATGGAAGAAAATGGAAGAGATGGAAGAGATAAAAATGGATGGAAATGGATGGTGAAGAAAGGGAATGTCTGCTACTCAGAAAATGAGTTTTGACCCAAATGGAGTTGTTAGTTATGCTTGCATGTGTGTCTCCAAAGACTGAAATTGCACCAAGTGCACAACAAACTTGATGAGATGAAATGGATACTTGTTTGCACACCCGAAGAGCTCACAAATGGTTTCAGGGTTTTTCTGGTTCGTTGCGAATGGTTTCAGAAGTTTTAGAATGCCACATTCGTTGAAATCTGAAGTAGAAGACTTTGAAACTGGAACTTCTAAAATACTGAAAAGCCAACAACCTCTAAAATTCCAAACTCCTAAACTCAAAAGATCCAAAAATGCAAAAGGTCTGAATTTGGACAACCTCTGAAATCCAAAATGTTTGAATCCTGAAATTGTAAAAGTTTCGAAATCTTGGAAGTCCCAAAATCCTAAAACCCGAAATTTAAAAAACCCCAAAATTTTGAAAATAGAAATTTCAAAAGTCTAAGGATACCCTTTTGAAGTTTTTCCCCCGATCTACCATTTGTGAAATTTTGAGCTCATTTTGCACATGTTAATCCTTTCGAAAGTGATTTCGAACTTTGGCCCTATAGTTGAAACCTCTAAAATCTGAAATTTGAAACCTCTGAATTCCAAAATGCTAGGAAAGCTTCGAAAATGTCTTCTTTGAACTTAGGATTGAATACGACCTTGGTTTGCATTAGAAAAAAATTATTAAAAAATGAAAAGTTGACTTCTTGAAGTTGTCCCACCGGGCGTGCCAAAACTATTATGTGTGGTCACACGGTAGCTTAAGATTTGCTATTTGATAATGAGGTCTAAAAGATGAGAAAAATCTAACTCCTGTGGTGTCCCACCGGGCGTGCCAAAACTATTATGTCGAAATCACATCTCCCCCCAAATGGTTTGAGTTTGAGATGGGGCATTCAGTGTGATTACATAACACAGAGCTATCTTGAGTGTGGGAGATTGTAAAATGGGATACCTCTCTAGAGAAGGCCGGTTCCTACTTCTAACCTACCTACCACTAATTAATCCTAATACAGGAAAAATTACTGACTAATCCTAATCTAATACTTCCAAGGGGTCAGGGAAATAAGGATACATGGAATGGAAACCTACACTAAGAGTGGTAATACACCAAGAAAGGAGTGTTGATCACTTCCCCAACCTGTAAAATAATGGAATCGGTGAACCTAGAAAGTGTGGAACTTCACCACAAACTAAATTACATCCAATACATCATTCCCGAATGAGCACAACACACCAAAATCATGTAATAACCGAGGAAATGCACATATTAAGCACACACAAGGAAAGGTACGATTAAGACGATACACCATGAGAGGTTAAAGAGATCAACACAGAAATAATCTTATTGCTCCATATGGATATACATAATACATTACTGTAGCAGAAATATGCATGAAGCAATTACAGATCTTGAGAGGAAGGCTTGAAGCCCTAATATAATAGGGGTTGTTGTTGACAATTTTTGCACTTGTGCAAAAATGGGCAACTCGAAACTTTGTTATGATGGATAGCATTGGTGAAGTATACCTAAGCTAGGGGAGATCACATTAGATTATGTTGTTACTGCTGATTTATTTTAAAAAGATTACATGAAATCTTCAACTATGTGTGCTGTTACAAAATGTAATAGATCACATAGTCTGCAATTTCATGACCATCCTCAACAAAAAAACACAAGCCCCAAAGGACAGTTATGTTGTCTTGATGACGACATCCAATTGTAGAGTAGGTTAAGTGTAAAGTTTTGGAATAGTGAACATAAGTGTAGATCATAGAAAATCAAAGTTTATTGCTGAATGTTACAAGTTCTATTCAATGTTATTTCCTTCGTGATTAAGACATTCAATTATGTTACTGAGTTGTTTAGTTCATTATACAATCCATACAGAAAGCAGAAATGTAGAAAGAGATATACAAATCATTTACAGAATTCAACGTTTTATTCACAAGGAGAGTCAAATGTTTCCCATGCAAGTCGTGGGATGTAACTGAAAAGTAAAATATAACTACTGAAAAGAAAGATACACATGCATGAAAGAGAAAGCAAAGAAGTATGAGTGAACCCATCATTGCCTTGTATATTCTTTGTTGTGTGGAGCATCTCCTTGCCAGCTCCTTTCATCCTCAAGGCATGGTACCATGAAAAGCAAAAAATAAGGAAATCATCAATAAAAAGCTCAGGGTTAATCCATATTCCTACACTATCCTACTTCGTGCATATGAATCTTCCCCTAAGCAGGAGATGTATTCTACTTGAATGACAAACTGCATGCATGCTTCAATCACTCAGAAAGAACGAAGTGAAAAGAAAGAAGAAAACATGGACATAAGAGAGGCCAAAAATCCTAAATATTTTCTAACTATTTTCCTAAGTGTGCAGGTACAGGTTGCAGCCAAAGAAAGAAAGAAATAAGTCATAAGTACATGCTAAGAAGAAGGAAGAGTGCAACTCAAATTTCAGCGAACATTCTGCAAATGGAAGAGGTTAGAGCTTAGAAGAGAGAATGGAATATAGAAGTACATTTTTCATTTTACAAAGAAGAGGGAGAATCATATTTAAAGAAGCTGAAGGTAAAAGCAAAAATGATTACAGCTGAAACAGGATAAGAGAGAAGATTCTGGGAAAATTTTGATAGGGATTCACCATGTAAAATGGACTTTTACAACTTTTCATCATGTTGTTTCAATTACTACATGTTTTAAAATAACTATGCAAATCAAATAAGTGACACAGAAAGTAGAAAAGTATTACATGATCAAGAGAAACAACTCTCATGTTTTCAGTTCTCAATTGCTATATCAGATCAACATGAAAAGTGTTACTTTATGTATCCTGGATCAAAATATATAACTACTATTTTTGAAAATACATGAGAGAGAAGATTCTGGGAAAATTTTGTGAGGGCTTCGCCATGTCAAATCAACTTTTAAAATATTCCAGCATGCCAAAAGTACTACTATCAAGGAAATAAAGCATCTATGTAAAAGAAACAATATTACAGTATTATGACAAATCAACAGAATCATTTTCAGAATCAAAGTATGCAACTACATGTTATAAGGGATCATTTCAGAAGGTGAACTGAAGAGAGAGAAACAAAAGGATGATAAAACTTTTGTAAACAAGGTGCTGGAAGTAAAGGATAGAGTTATCTTTGATATTGAAATGAGAACCAAATTCTATGGAATACAAGCATTCATAAACACAAACAAAGAAATTATTCAGAAGGCCAAAATGAGAAAATCAAGCTTCTCTCAAAAGCACCATAACAGATCTCCATCAATGTCAATGCTAAAAAAATGAAACAGATCTTTGCAAGGCTATGTTTCTAAGTGAAAGCAGGGCACTCCTCAGAAGCGAAGCTTTGAAATCAAAACGATGATGACATACAGTCAAGAAGGAATGCGTATCGCTAAATCTCCAGACAAATAATCATGGCTACAGTGAGTAGACAAAGATATTTACAGAGTAACTCAGATGAAAATATCACTCAGATCTATTCTCGTTTCAAGAAAAGAAAGGAAATGATAAAACATGAATACCCAAATTAGGAAAGTCTAGATCTGGAATTTGAAGCAAAGAATGCACGAATAGAAAAGCCCTTCAAAATGAAGCCTTATATTCATCATTCAGAACAGAAACCATTCGAAATATTACAATACTCGAGAAAGGAGGTTTGAAGATTTGGAGAAAGATGTCAAATATTTCACAAACTACGACATTGATTCCTTTTCAAAAGTTTTACGAAAAACCCTTTTAAAAAAATGATCAAGAAACTTATTGTTTTGAATTGTTTTCTTCAAATCCTTGAGTTGCAGAGGAGGTAAAGGAATCTTAGAAAAGAGTTTCAACTTGAAATGACCAAGGTCGAGCCATGAAAACATAAGAAATACAAAGAAAGAACCAATTATCAATATTTCTTAGAGGCCAAGAGACAACACAAGGATCCAGATAATAAAGAACAACTCGCAGAGCTTGGAAATAATCAAGTATACAACCAGAAAAACCTAAAAAACTGAGCTCGAATAGACAGAAGTGGCAGCCATTTTGAAAAATCTCATAGAGAGTGTAAAGGGGAACAAGACCGAGCTCTGATACATGGAAACCATAGCGACAAATAAATCTCACAGAGTTCTGAGAGCACAGAAAGTCAGATTGTGAAAAGCACCGAGAATCAAATACAAAGCTTTTGTGGCCAAAGACAAACAGAGATACCGAGTCCTTACCTTACGTGAATGGTGCTATGAGCCATAACAAGAGAGGTGACCAAAGAATGACAAAAATTGAGCTCAAAGAAATGATGATGGCGGCCGCCTTCGTAATCTTGCATAGAAATCTCAAAAGGAGAAAGCCGAGTCTCAGAACGACCACAAGGAACTCAAAAAGGGCCAAGATTCATGAAGGAAAATGGTGGCCATTGTGAAAAAAGAGCCCTGCAGGAGGCAAGAGACCCTTTTCATCAGAAAAACTGAACATTCGATGCAAGACAGATAGTGAGATATCACACTGAGATTTTGAAGACCGTAACCGAAATAGAGCTGAGCTCGAAGTGATCAACCATGGTGGCCACAATTTTTTTTCTAGGGTTTCACCCGAGAGCTAGAAAATCAAATGCAATGGTCACAAATGGCTTGAATCAACTTAACCACAAAGTTTGAAAAGAGGAGTCAATAAACCCTAACCACATCCAGAAGAATCAATGGCTCAAATTCTCCAAGTACAACGATCAAATGACCAAAGATCATGCTCATAAATTAAAGAATAACCACGGTTAGCCTCCCACTGACCAACATTCAATGCATACAGAAACCCTAATCACGGGTAAGAGATTGACGACATCAAATACACAGGTACAGAGATCAACGGCCCGTTTTTCATCATCAATATCAAAGCTAACTCAACACATGTCAAACTGCCACCGATAAATGTATGGAGGGGTGAGTCACCATGGGGAAGGTGCCAGTCCATGTCACCAAACAAATAATCATTGCCATGAATTTCAAAATCTAAACTATAATTGATTCAAGATAAACAAAAGCCAACCAAATCATTATGTAAATGATCAAATAAAAGTTATTTCCTTCAAATAATGCCAAGGTCGACAAATATGGGACATAAAGTATATACTATAACATGTGGCTGAATATTATAAAAACCAAGTATAATACAAAGGTGGTCCCCTCATCTCATATCAAGAACTAGGTTAATATGCTAAGTCCACAAAGGTGACCAAACTCAAATAAAGACAAATCCATGTATCAAAGAGTGGTCCCCACATGGAGCTAGCACAATACATAGGACTATTTTTGCATGCTTCATAAGAGGTTAGAACAGAGAAGAAGACGAATTTGCATGCTCAAAGAAGGAGACTTGCCTAACAAGCAAGGTTTATTATTAGCAAATTATTCACCCTTTCTTTTCTTAAAAATAGAACAGTCAACTTCAGTTTGACTACATTGTAAACAAGGCTATTAATGCCTATTTTTAATTGCATGCTCTAGTTTGTATTATTTTATCCCTTTATTTATAATTAAATAAAGGATAAAATTAGGATGCATGGGTGAGTACAAGCCTTAGGCTATTTTTAGGAAGGGGGTGAAATTTATTTTGGTATATATTATGTGCCTTTGTAAATCACAGGGATTCTGACTAGAGGACGTTTTGGATATATGAGTACTGAAGAAACTTTTTCCAGTTTTTCCCTCTGAGTGTGAAGTGTTTTCTGCCTTTCCAAGTTATTTTGTAGTCTTGTGTATGTTACATTAATATTGTGAATGCAAATTCCCTGATCAACCACTTTACCCTGCTGAAAAATTTAGTATTTTCTGCTAAATTTTGATGTGCATGTTAACTTATTAGTACTGCTGTGATCTCCGTCAGTACAATCAAGTGTTTTACCCTTAGATATTATGTAGAAAAACTATTGGTTCGTGCATCAAGAATCCTTCATAGATCAATTGTGCATATACTCAGTCAAATTCCTCACACAAATTTGGTGTATCACCTTAGTTTTAATCATTTTTTCTTTTCAGTCATCTTTTACTCTCAAACTCCAAGAAAGCAGTTTCGGATACACCAATAAGGAACCAGCCTTGATACCAGAGACTCAACTCAAAATAGGTATACCCACAGACCTGGGGTGTTTCCATTGTATCTACGAAAGAGAGAGATCATTTGTGCAAGCCTAGAAAACCTGCAACCATCTCTCTACAGGGTGCAATTTTGAGAGATAACAGTTGCATGGAAGAGAAAATGATCAACCTTTTGCACATGCAAACCCCTTACATTTTCTAGAGGAAGAAAATGAAGAGAGAGAGAGGGAAGAAAATATGAAAATGCTCTCCAATCTCCTGCAAAATCCATCATTGTCCTTGTGGAGTGATGTGAAAGTCTTCAAAGCCCATACTCCATTGTGCCTTACTTGTTGGGGAAGAAAGGAAGCCCATACCTCATCATTTTGGGTAGGTGAGAAATCTTGAAGCATTCCTTTAAAATGGTGGATTTTACTTCCATATTTTGAAATATTTAACTTTATTAAAATTAAGAAATCCAGTCGTAGTTGTGTAGAGGACATTGAGAGATTTCCAAAAAGTCCCATTTTGTGCAAATCTGAGCTCTTATTCAAACGTTATGGCCATCTGAAGATGAGGGTGCCATACCGCAATAAATGCGGGTTGTTCATCTACTTTTCGGACTCCGACCCTACATCGCACCCTCCTAAGTATGAAATTTAGACATTCGGGATTCAAAAATTCAAGTGTTTATGCTTTGGAGGTCGTAGTTATTGTTCATCTTCTGACTTGAGAATTCCGAAATGCCGAACCTCCAAAGTCTAAAATTTGGACTTCGGAGTTCGGACTTCGAGATCATATTTTATGCGACACTGTTCACTTGGTTTGCTTAAAAAAATGTTTCGAAATTTCAAAATCCCGAAGTCTGAAATTCAAACTTCGGGTTTCGAGATTTCGGGGGTTTGGGTTTTGGGATTTTGGTTACTGTTCACCTGTCCCGGTGACACATTTATTTGAAATACTGAAAGCCTGAAGTCTGAATTTTAGACTTTGGGTTTCAAAATTTTCTCCTCTTTGCATGGAACTATTCATCACTCGACCTTGCTGTCAACTCGAACTCCTGAATGTCTGAAGTCTGAATTTTGAAATTCAGACTTTATGTCCAACGAACCTTTTGAGCTCGTCAATTTAAGATTTTGACTCGTTGATTCTGAAAAATTCTGCCACTTTAACTTGCTCTGCTCGAGCCCGAAATGTGAGCTCCCATGGCCAAATTGATCATTATGTTGGTACCCAAATTTGTTCTCCTTTTCAATCCAAGTAGCAACACTAATTCAACATGGAGCTTAGAGGCAGCCAGATCATAAATATATGTCATTTTGTAGCTGGGGAGGAGATTTGATTGTCCCTTTGTTACTTGGGTTTGTGGAGAGATGGGTAGCACCTTAAAAGGATATGATCTTATCCTAACTATTTTAGGTTGTGCCTTTCAACCAAGGTAAGAGAACCTATTTTGTAACCTCTGTTATTTTAAAGGAGATATAGGTACCTTTTCTTTTACATAAATTTTGTAGAGAAGTTGACCTCGGGGAAAATATGATCAAACACACCATATTTGACTCTCACGAGTTGTCACTTCCAGATCATGGAGATATTTGCGAGTTGACTTGAGAGTTCTGAAATGCTGAACCTCCGAAGTCTAAAATTTGGACTTTAGAGTTCGGACTTCGAGATCATATTTTATGCGACATTGTTCACTTGGTTTGCTTAACAAAATCTTTCGAAATGTTGAAATTCCGAAGTTTGAAATTTAGACTTTGGGTTTCGAGATTTCAGGGGTTAATTTTTTCTCCTTTTCAATCCAAGCAAGCAACACTGATTCAACATGGAGCTTAGAGGCAGCCAGATCATAAATATATGTCATTTTGTAGCCGGGGAGGAGATCTGACTGTCCCTTTGTTACTTGGGTTTGTGGAGAGATGGGTAGCACCTTAAAAGGATATGATCTTATCCTAACTATTTTAGGTTGTGCCTTTCAACCAAGGTAAGAGAACCTATTTTGTAACCTCTGTTATTTTGAAAGGAGATATAGGTACCTTTCTTTTGCATAAATTTTGTAGAGAAGACCTCAGGAAAATATGATCAACACACCAGATCTGACTCTCACGAGTTGTCACTTCCAGATCATGGAGATATCTTCACAACAAGGCAAAGGTTACTAGAGACATTTGAGACCCTGCTTGCTTCTGCATGTTTAGGTGATGAGGATTGTGCATTGGCATACACACATGACAAACAGGGGTAGGATGGGTAAGATTAGTTGTTTTTGAATGAAATTTTGGTGGGAGGTGGGGCAGGGTGAAACTAGATTCACCAGATCCTTGAGGAACCTTACAAAATGGAAAGTCAGACCAACAGAATGCCACATAATAGCTAAAATGTTTCTTCAACTAGAATATGTGCTTCAATGGAGGCCCAGATTTGCACTCTTTCACACAATCTCTGAGATTCTATCACAAAGGCTCGAGTTAGAAAACCCAACAAAGCATCAAGGTCTAAGCCAAATCATGCCTAAGGTACACCCAAAGGCTTACAGACAATCTCTGTCAACATATGAGAGAAAAGTGATTTTAAATCATTTATTCCAATCCCAAATGAAAGCTCTTCTGAGAAATGGAATTGCAGATGCCACTAAACTGTCATAAGGATTGAGGCCTGTGTGATTGAATCAGATTTCAACACAAGATTGCAACAGAAACAAGAAAAACTATTTGCATACATTCAAAAGTAAAATCAACACATTTTTCTCAAGACAACACAGAAATAACTCGAATTCGATTAAATCTATCAGCAGGGGAAAGTTTCTAGAATAGTCTCAGAGCTTGTCAATGGTTATACACTTGCAACCACCTTGACATGATCATATTTTAATACAAAAGAGATATACAAGCTTCTTGAATGGTTTCTCAAAAGGGATGGGCTCTATCAAGCTTTCGATTAGAAAAATCAGTCTAGACCCCTCACACTCCAACAACTCCCAACCATTTGCATGAAAAATTTGTGCCATTTATAGCATTTACAATAGAGTCCCCTCTCCCCAAAAGACAAAAACGTTAAATGCACCAGTGCTCGCCATGATTCTTTCGTGATTCTCATAATCAAATCTGCAAGAAGTCTCCAGGTGCTCGAGGGGGTAGATTTCATCGAATGCCTCCCACATTCAACTCCTTGCTCTGGTAGATCACTCTTCCTTCAATTTTCCAACCACTTCCACCCCTAATCTGTCAAATCTGGCCCCTTGCATGCTCGGGAGAGGAAAAATAGAAAATCTGATCGGGCACAAAAGTCAGACCATTTTAATGGCGAAAGACATCCTCCAGATCTTCCCACCAAACTTCAGATATCAACATTAACTTCCTTCTCTACTTGGCATGTAGAAAAGACCAAGAAATCATGGAGACTCACACTTCCAGACATGTTTCAGAGAAAAAGGGGGGAAAATCAGATTTAGACTCACAACAGTCATTGATCTTTACTTTGAATTTGAGCCATCCACGTGGTAGATTCAAACTCTAGAATAGACCTGGGGGCTTCCTTTGAATTTTTACAACCTTTTGAAAAAATGGAAAAAATTTCCATTTTTCCCCACACCTCCACCCTCAGAAAACAAGCTTGACACGTGCCCAAATATGATTGGAGCGGAACCGCGCTCAAATTCTACCATTTTACTCTCCTTTTGGAAAAGGAAATTTTTTCCAAATTTTCCCCGCAGCTCCGCCCTTGGGAATGAGCCTGACACATGTCCCAATATGATTTGAGTGGACCCGCGCTTCCTTTTTTACTTTTGACCCCTTTTTCCCAAAAGGAAATTTTTCCAAATTTCCCCCGAGAGCCCGCACCTCCACCGTTGACCGGGGAAAAACATTGACCTTTTTCCTTCATCAGGCTTGCGGGCCATTTTGAAATTTTAATCCTTAAGGGGTAAAAAATCCAAGTTACCTCTGATGGCCCACCTCTTTGACTTTTCAAACTGCCACGTGTCACCATGGCACACCTTGAGGTGGTCCCAAAAATTTGATACCTTGAATGAGCATGGGCTCGCCACGTGTCCTGTTCCGACAAGGTTTTAGTGAATGCTTGAAGCTCAGTGGAAGGTGCCATGTGTCATGCTCTGAGGTAGTCTCCTTTTGGCCATTGAAAAGTCTAAGTAAAATGCAAAGTGAGCAGAGGCCTCCACATGTCAGCCTCTTCTTTAGAATGAAACTCAAGGGCCGGTCCCCGAACATGCGTGGTTCCTCCACGTGTCTCCATGGTGCAACTTCAAGATGGTGTCCAAAGCGGAGACCCTAAATGAGTGCAAGCTCGCCACATGTCCCGTTCCGCCAAACTACTCCAACTGCATAAAAATTTGTCTAAGTCCGGGCCAAGCAGCGGAAGCCTCCACGTGTCCTCCCAGCGCTACTCCAAGGCAAAACCCAAAAGCAGATCTTCAAATGAGCGTCATGCCTCCACGTGGACACATTTTGAGTTGAGGATTTTTATGAATTTTTCTAAGTATCCAACTGAGCCGCGTCCAACCAAAAGATGCCACGTCCCCTGCCGATGCTAGGATGCAAATTTGACTGGGAGAAACACCCGTCAAACTGTAAAAAATAGAAAAATGATTATTTGAGCCAGGGAATGAAATTTTCTTCGAGGACAGAAAGTTTAGGAATGTTACAAGGCTCAAATACGTTCCTCAGGGACACATCAATTCATTCTTCTTTAAGTACTTAGGGTAGAAAAGACAGGGAAGATGAATCCCGACCATGGAGAACAAAAACATGGGGGAAACTGAGTTTCTAATTGAACAGAGCATGGGAGACTCAAAATACAGACCCCTAAGAGATTTAAAACACAGGAAAAAAATAAAAATGGCCACAAGGATCAACTAGGAACAACACAGGGAAGGAGAAAATGACAGAGGCTGTAAATCAGTAAGTTTTTCAAAGGCACAAATGGGGTGAGACTATTTTGAGCACCAACACCGGCTTTGACTCGGGGATGGGCACTCCCTGCGAGTGCCACAAGAAAAAAAGTAGACCAAGTGCCAAAATATCCATTGGGCAATGGAGTCATCTTGCAGAGCATAGAAATAGAGCCACCTTCAAAAATAGATAGAGAAACCAGTAAAAATAGGTCACCGAGGACCAGAACGAGAAAAAACACAAAAACAAGGAACAAACAACAAACTATACACTGTACAAAAGATTTTTCCTTGATTCAGGGGAATCAATCCAAGAAATGCTTCAAATTCCTACCATTAATAGGAAATTCAAGTAGTTCACCATCTAAGTCCTTGAGGAAGAAGGTGTGTTCACCAATCCTGATATCAATGGAGTAAGGGCCCATCCATAATGAGTCAAACTTGCCATGCTTGCCCTTATCCTCATGTCTGACTATCCCATAGCAGCACAAGATCTCCAATATTGAAGGCTCTGGGAGTGACCTTCTTGTCAAACAACTTCTTCAGTTTCTCTCTGAACTTTATATGCCTCTGGTGGGATGCCCTCCTCTCTTCATCAAGCTCAACAATCTGGTTAATACGAGCATCATAAGGACCTACCTCTTGATCTTCTAGCTGTTGGATGAACTGATAAGAAGATAATTGCATATGAAGGGGCAGCAGGGCCTGAGTCCCATACACCAACTCAAATGGACTCTTTCCAGTGACCCTCTTGATAGTGATCCTATCGGCCCAAACAAAAAACTTCAACTGTTCACCCCACTTTCTCTTGTTCTGCTCCAATGTTCTTCTGATGATCTTCAACAAATTTTTATTACTGGACTCAACTTGTCCATTTCCTTGGGGATTGTAATTGGAGGCATATGTCAAGTTGATTCCATACTCCCTGCACATTGCCACTAAAGGTTTAGCTCTAAAGCTCATGGCATTATCAGCTACAATCTTGACTGGCACCCAAACCTGTAGATGATGTTGTTCAACACAAAGTCCATGACAACTTGGTGTGTTTCCTTCTTGGTGGGGATTGCCTCCACCCATTTAGTAAAATAATCAGTTGCTACAAGAATCCACTTGTGGCCAGCACTTGAAGGGTCTGAAATTTCACCAATGAAATCCATTCCCCATTGCTTGAATGGAGCTTCAATTGACACAGGATGCAAAGGGAGGGAGCCTGAAGCTTTCAGTCTACCAGAGAAGCGTTGGCAACTTTCACATCTTCTAACCAACAAGGTTGCATCCTTGAAAAGAGTTGGCCACCAATAACCAGCCCTCAGGATCTTATGTGTTGTGACTCTTGCAGCAAAGTGCCCCCCACAAACTCCTCCATGGAGGTCAGACAATTATCTTGGGGGCTTCTTCTTCAGTAATGCACCTTAAGAGGACTCCCTCTGGGTTCTTCCAAGCTAACCCATAATCAGTGATGACATATTTCTGGGAAGCCAACTTAAGGGCTCTTTTCTGGTTCTTACTTAAATGCTCAGGGTAGTTTAAATGTCTGAGATAAAACATCACATCCTTGTACCACTCAGAATTCATCAACTTTTCAAAAACACCTACCCTTTCTTCTTCTACCTCATTTACCTCAATAGTTTGCAAGTTTCTCTCCGCCATAAGCTTAGCCAAGCCCAAACCTCTCACCAACTTCATGGTTTGGATGTCCATATCATATTCTTGCAATTTTTTCACCCATCTACATCTTTTTCTTGAGACTTCCATCTCTGACAAGATGTCTTTTACCATGGTATGGGGAACATAAGCAACAACCTTTGAACTTAGAATATAAGGCCTGAAAACCTTTGTTGCTTTTACCAAGGAAAATGCCTACTTTTCCATGATAGTGTACTTCAGCTCAGACCCCTGCAAGGCCTTACTGAAAAAGGAAATGGGCCTTTCAGCCCCTTCATCATCCTTCTGCAGCAAGACAAAAGCAATAGTGTTCTCTGAAGCAAAAGAGAACAGTTGAAAGGGCTTCTTATAATCTGGAGCTGCCAGCACAGGTGCATGCTTGAGTGCCTCTTTAATCCCATTGAAAGCTTGGATGACAGCCTCCTCCCATTTGATGACCTGGTCTTTCTTCAGCATGGAAGTAATTGGAATGGTCAGCTCAACAAAGTTTGATATGAATCTTCTAATGAAATTTATTTTCCCAAAAAAGGACTGAATTCCTTTCTTAGTCTTTGGGATTGGGACCTTGGTGATGGCTTCTACTCTTTCTGGATCAATCATCACTCCTTCTTGTGACACTATGTGACCAAGTAAACTTTGCCTTCTACACTCCAAAATGGCATTTCTTTGGATTGAGTGAGATGCCATATTCTCTACATCTTATCAACATCTTCTCCAAGTGCAGCAGGTGATCACTTCTCTGTCTAGAAAATATAGTTACATCATCTTGATAGACTGCAATAAATTCATTGATGTAACCAACAAAAGCAACATCCATTTCTCTTTGAAAGGTGGCTCCAGCATTCATCAGACCAAAGGGCATCCTGACATAAACATAGGTCCCCCAAGGAGTAGTGAAGGTTGTCTTGATCCTTTCTGATTCCTTCACCACAACTTGGTTATAACCAGAGAAGCCATCCAAGGTGGAAAGCAACTCAGAACCAGTCACTAACTACAGCATGTGCTCCATGTTTGGTAAAGGATAGTTTTCCTTCATTGAAGCTTTGTTCAGATTCCTGAAGTCCACACACAACCTGATGTCACCATTTTTCTTTCTGACTGGTACTAGGTTTGCCACCCAAGAGGAATATCTTGTGGGCTGGATAATCCCTCCATCTCTTAGTTTCTTCAGTTCCTCTTGCATTTTAAGAGATAGAAGTGGATTGATTGGCCTCTTGCTTCTTCCTGAATGGTCTTGCATTAGATTCTAAGGGGATCTCATGCTGAAAAAGGTCCTCTCTGTATGCCTTTAGTTCAGAGTAGGTCCAAGCCATGCAATCTTGGTATTTTTTCAACAATTGGATGTATGAATGTTTCTCCTCCTTGCTGAGATTACTACCTAACCAAATTTTCCTTGGCTTCTCCTCTATACCAAGATCATGCTCCTCAATATCCCTTGAGGCTGCCATACATCTATTAACAATGTGATCAACATTATCAAAATTGGATTCAAGAGCCACTAGCCCTCTAGGAATAGTGTTGGTCTTCAGCTGGATGATACCCTTGCCAAACAAGGTCTCCTTTCCTTCTGTTGCACATACCATTGGCTCCCAATCAATACTTTGATCAGCAAATTCTCCCTTGTTTTGTAGGAATCTTCTGATCTGAGCATCATCATCAAAAACCTGCCAATGCTTGATATTGTCAGGAACAGAAGGTCTTGTCAAAACCTCAACCTCATATTCACAATATGGGGACATTGTGCAATTGTCAAACCGACACCCCAACATTGCAAGCTTGTCAACCAAGTCATTAAATTTCCTATCATGATGCACAATGTTGAAGGAGTCAAACATCTCAATAAGATCCCAAACTGCATGTTTATATTGTTTCATTCAATGATTCCTTGTAGCATACAGTCTTCTGACTTGTTTGACAATTAACTCTGAATCTCCTTTGACAATAATGTCCTTGACACCATATTTCCAAGCAATTCTTAAACCTAGCAACAATGCCTCATACTCAGCAATGTTGTTAGTGCATTCAAAGTTCAGCTTGAAGGAGAAAACAAATCTTTCCTGGCTTGGAGAAAGAAAAACAACACCAACACCATTCCCAAACCTAGAGCAAGCTCCATCAAACAACAGGGTCCAAGGAGAACCCACTTGTTCAAGGCATTTGCATTCTTCAATCTTGTGCTCCCTTCCATCAGCAAATCCCACAAAGTTGTCTGCATCCACATTTGTGTACAATACCTCATAGGAAGCATTGTTGGGATCCTCAATAAGATGCAACATTTTCTTTTCTCCATACAACCTGACAAGGCTGCCCTCAATTGGAATGGTAGCATAGGACATATCCATTTGGACACTCCCACCAACACTTGCAGCCCATTTTCTTGACAGTAGCATGCCCCACTTGGCTGGGCAATCAACTATGACAACATCAAGTTTTAAATTTTTACCTGGGTATGCTGCAAGTTGCACCACCAAACCCTTCACACATCCTACCACTGGCACTTCTCTGGAGTCCATGGCAGTGCACTTCCCATATGCTGTTGTTACCTTAATATTCAGCTCATTCATGACTTCCAGAGGCATGACATTGCATGATGCCCCTGAGTCAAACATACAGTTATGGAGCAGCCTGTCTTTGATAACCAGAGTGGTGAAGAATGGATCCACATTCATCTGAGATTCCACCAAGGATGTTCCCAAATAGACCTCAGGTGGTTCATCTAGCTCTTCTGATGCTGGTGGTGCTTCTAGTTCTTCAATAATTGGAGGAGTCTCCACAATATTTATATTTCTGCATAGGGCAGTCTTCTCTTCTTTCAACCCCAAGTATTCAAATGCTCTCCTTTTGTGCTCAGGAATCCTAAGCAACTCAACAATTGGGACAGAGACTTTGATTTGACTCAACACTTGGGCAATATCATATGGGACATTCCTTGGCAAGGCAGTATTGGAAGGAAAGCCAACACACTCATTAGATGGCACAGGATTCTTGACAATTTGGGCATGGGGAGGAGTATGATTCTTGTTTGGAACTGCAGGGCTTTTGACAGATGTATCTTTCTTGGGGGCCTCTTTAGGAATGTTTGAAAGTAAGGGAGCTTTAGGCTTGACTTGAGGTCCTTCTCCTTTGACAGCCTTACTTCTTGTGTTATATTCCTTCTCTTGGGCCACAACAACATTCATCAACAACTGTCTATCTTCCTCAGATGGGATTCCTCCATCATACTTTTTTATCATCAAAGCCCTTAAATATTCAAAGTCATTATTGGGAAATTCAAAATCTTGTACATTATCTACTTCTAAAGTATGATAGGGAGGAAGAATAGGTACCCTATGAATGAAGTCCCAAAAGGTGGCAGCAGTTCTAGCACTTATCACCTCAGTTGAGGTTGCCCCTTGTTGTGAGCTGGTGGAACAACCCATCATGCAGACATCATTATCATTATCATCAGGTTCTTCTTCTTCTTGTTGATCTTCTTCACAAGGAGCATGAGGCATGAAACATTTGTCACACCAATCAATGACATTTGTCTCCTCCACCACAGCAACTCTAGCAGCCAAAGGATCAGGCACCATTCTATTTTCTCTGCCTTGGGGCTGTCTATTTCCAAATCCAATAGGTCCCTTGCCTCTGTCATCAGCTCTTTGGTGATTTGTGAACCTGTCTTGGCCTTGCTGCTTTTGTTGACCTTGTGAGCTCTTCCCAATTCCTTTCTCAACCCAGGCTAGCTTGTAGGAAATCTCTTTGACAACCCCTGCCAAAGTTTTCACAACTTCTTCTAAATCAGCAGCCTTGCTTGTCTGAGGTTTTCCGGGTTAACCAGCTTTACACCTTCCCTCTTTGGAGGCTTCCCAATTGCCTTGATATTGTTCTCTATTTGTAAAGCCATGGTGAAGGCCTACCTTAAATTTGTGGGGTTTTTGTCTCTTAAATAATATGCAGCCTTTTTATCAAATGCATCAGTATATTTGATCAAACATGACTCATCACAAGGCCTTATTCTAACAGAAATCTTCTCAAGGTCTTATTAAACCTTGTGTTGAAATCATGTACTGACTCATTAGGATTATTTTTGATGTTTTCAAATTCTATCAAAAGAAACCTAGGGTCAGTTCTATCACCATACTGCAATCTAAATGCATTTCTCATCTCAGTCCAGGAGTCAATAGAGTTATCTGGAAATGCTTTATACCAGTCCCTAGCATCCTCTTCCAAGGTATGGATAAATAGCTTGATATATACATCTTCATGTTCAATCTCAAAGTCTTCCATCATATTGATAAAAAGCTTTAGATGCTGATCTCCAGTAATAGCATTATTTCCCTGGAACTTTGGCATTTTTTTCCTTACATCTTGAGGCACTGCATTTGGATATCCAGCCATTCCCACAAAATTTATAGGTCCAAAAGTGTTTACAACAAAAGGGGGTCTGGGTGGAGGTTGGGCCATGTTTCTTTGAGGAGGTGACCCTAGAGGGGTGACAAATTGATGAGGGGCTGAAGGTCCTTGGAACACAGGAGTATAATTTTCAAAATGGAAGTCTCCCAAAGGCCTTGTCTCTTGGAAATCTCTATCAACCTCAGAGAAGACAGGTGCAGAGTGTGAAGCAAACCTTTCAAAATCAAATGAAGGCCCCTCTCCAGCTGGAGAGTTCAATTCCACAAAGAGGCTACCTGATTCAGAATCACTTGAATGACAGTCTTCAATGATAGGCCGATCACTTTCATCAATGGAGATCCCTCTCCTTGTCTGCTGATCCCCAACAACTCTCCAAGCTTTTCTTCCTTCTGATTTTGACTCTTCCTAGCTCTAGAAACAATGTCCTAGCAGGATCCCTAGCAAAGAAAGACCTTCTTCCTTCCAGCTTGGAAAATATTAGTAACAAATCTGACTATGACAGAGTTTTAAGACACTGGTACTTATTAAGAATCAGATCAACAGGGAGTCACCACTAAGGATTTCCACCTTAGTTGTGCAAATGCACTAAATATGATCTGTCAAATGTCTGTCAATGCTAGGAACTGGAAATGAAAAGATTATGACCTTTCTTTACCCAGATGCATCAAATGAAAGCTAGTGCATTAGGTGTGAACATTGAAAGAATTGCACATGGAACTTTTGAAGCATACAAGAAATGTTTTACCAAATAGTTTGAAAATGAACTGCAATCACAATATCCCTAGCAACGGTGCCACAAGTGTTGGTAACCAAATTTGTTCTCCTTTTCAAGCCAAGCAGTAACACTGATTCAACATGGAGCTTAGAGGCAGCCAGATCATAAATATATGTCATGTTTTGTAGCTGGGGAGGAGATCTGACTGTCCCTTTGTTACTTGGGTTTGTGGAGAGATGGGTAGCACCTTAAAAGGATATGATCTTATCCTAACTATTTTAGGTTGTGCCTTTCAACCAAGGTAAGAGAACCTATTTTGTAACCTCTGTTATTTTGAAAGGAGATATAGGTACCTTTCATTTTGCATAAATTTTGTAGAGAAGACCTCGGGAAAGATATGATCAACACACCAGATCTGACTCTCACGAGTTGTCACTTCCAGATCATGGAGATATCTTCACAACAAGGCAAAGGTTACTAGAGACATTTGAGACCCTGCTTGCTTCTGCATGTTTAGGTGATGAGGATTGTGCATTGGCATACACACATGACAAAAAAGGGTAGGATGGGTAAGATTAGTTGTTTTTGAATGAAATTTTGGTGGGAGGTGGGGCAGGGTGAAACTAGATTCACCAGATCCTTGAGGAACCTTACAAAATGGAAAGTCAGACCAACAGAATGCCACAAAATAGCTAAAATGTTTCTTCAACTAGAATATGTGCTTCAATGGAGGCCCAAATTTGCACTCTTTCACACAATCTCTAAGATTCTATCATGAAGGCTCGAGTTAGAAAACCCAACAAAGCATCAAGGTCTAAGCCAAATCATGCCTAAGGTACACCCAAAGGCTTATAGACAATCTCTATCAATAGATGAGAGAAAAGTGATTTTAAATCGTTTATTCCAATCCCAAATGAAAGCTCTTCTGAGAAATGGAATTGCAGATGCCACTAAACTGTCATAAGGATTGAGGCCTGTGTGATTGAATCAAATTTCAACACAAGATTGCAACAGAAACAAGAAAAACTATTTGCATACATTCAAAAGTAAAATCAACACATTTTGCTCAAGACAACACAGAAATAACTCAAATTCGATTAAATCTATCAGTAGGGGAAAGTTTCTAGAATAGTCTCAGAGCTTTTCAATGGCTATACACTTGCAACCACCTTGACATGATCAAATTTTAATACAAAAGAGATATACAAGCTTCTTGAATGGTTTCTCAAAAGGGATGGGCTCTATCAAGATTTCGATTAGAAAAATCAGTCCAGACCCCTCACACTCCAACAACTCCCAACCATTTGCATGAAAAATTTGTGCCATTTATAGCATTTACAATAGAGTCCCCTCTCCCCAACAGATAAAAACATTAAATGCACCAGTGCTCGCCATGATTCTTTTGTGATTCTCATAATCAAATCTGCAAGAAGTCTCCAGGTGCTCGAGGGGGTAGATTTCATCGAATGCCTCCCGCATTCAACTCCTTGCTCTAGTAGATCACTCTTCCTTAAATTTTCCAACCACTTCTGCCCCTAATCTGTCAAATCTGGCCCCTTGCGTGCTCAAGAGAGGAAAAACAGAACATCCGATCGGGCACGAAAGTCAAACCATTTTAATGGCGAAAGACATCCTCCAGATCTTCCCACCAAACTTCAGATATCAACATTAACTTCCTTCTCTGTTTGGCGTGTAGAAAAGACCAAGAAATCATGGAGACTCACACTTCCAGACGTGTTTCAGAGAAAAAGGGGGGAAAATCATATTTAGACTCACAGCAGCATTGATCTTTACTTTGAATTTGAGCCATCCACGTGGCAGATTCAAACTCTAGAACAGACCCAGGGGCTTCCTTTGACTTTTTACAACATTTTGAAAAAATGGAAAAAATTTCCATTTTTCCCCGCACCTCCACCCTCGGAAAATGAGCCTAACACATGCCCAAATATGATTGGAGTGGAACCATGCTCAAATTGTTCCATTTTACTCTCTTTTTGGAAAAGGGAAATTTTTTCCAAATTTTCCCCGTAGCTCCGCCCTTGGGAACGAGCCTGACACATGTCCCAATATGATTCTAGCAGACCTGCACTTCCTTTTTTTTACTTTTGACCAGTTTTTCCCAAAAGGAAATTTTTCCAAATTTCCCTCGAGAGCCTGCACCTCCATCGTTGACTGGGGTAAAACATTGACCTTTTTCCTTCATCGGGCTTGTGGGCCATTTTGAAATTTTAATCCTTAAGGGGCAAAAAAATCCAAGTTGCCTCCGATGGTCCGCCTCTTTGACTTTTCAAACTGCCACGTGTCACCATGGTGCACCTTGAGGCGGTCCCAAAAATTTGATACCTTGAACGAGTGCGGGCTCGCCATGTGTCCTGTTCCGACAAGGTTTTCTTGAATGCTTGAAGCTCAGCAGAAGGTGCCACGTGTCATGCTCTGAGGCAGTCTCCTTTTGGCCATTGAAAAGTCTAAGTAAAATGCAAAGTGAGCGGAGGCCTCCACGTGTCAGCTTGACGCTTCTTTAGAATGAAACTCAAGGGCCGGTCCCCGAACATGCATGGTTCCTCCACGTGTCTCCATGGCGCAACTTCAAGATGGTGTCCAAAGTGGAGACCCTAAATGAGTGCAAGCTCACCACGTGTCCCGTTCCACCAAACTGCTCCAACTACATAAAAAAATTGTCTAAGTCTGGGCCAAGCAGCAGAAGCCTCCACGTGTCCTCCTAACGCTACTCCAAGGCAAAACCCAAAAGCAGATCTTCAAATGAGCACCATGTCTCCACGTGGACACATTTTGAGTTGAGGATTTTTATGAATTTTTCTAAGTATCCAGCTAAGCCACATCTCAACCAAAAGATGCCACATCCCCTGCCGATGCTAGGATGTAAATTTGACCGTGAGAAATGCCCGTCAAACCGTAAAAAATAGAAAAATGATTATTTGAGCCAGGGAATGAAATTTTCTTCGAGGACATAAAGTTTAGGAATGTTACAAGGCTCAAATACGTTCCTCAGGGACACATTAATTCATTCTTCTTCAAGTACTTAGGGCAAAAAAGACAGGGAAGACAAATCCCGACCGTGGAGAACAGAAAACATGGGGGAAACTGAGTTTCTAATTGAACAGAGCACGGGAGACTCAAAATACAGACCCCTAAGAGATTTACAACCCAGGAACCAATTAAAAATGGCCACAAGGATCAACCAGGAACAACACAGGGAAGGAGAAAATGACAGAGGCCATAAATCAGTAAGTTTCCAAAGGCACAAATGGGGTGAGACAATTTTGAGCACCAACACACTTAACATGGCTTTAGAATCTTTTCATAAATAAGTTTTTAAGATATTTAAGAAAGGAGAAATGGATGTTGATATATACTGTGCATAAGGAAAATGAATTATTTAAATATGAGTGTTTATTCTGCTAAGGGTGACACAATATTTCAAAAATTATATGTAACAAGTATTAGAAATAAGAAAGAGAGATATAAAGTCACCAAATAGAATATAGAAGATATTAGATCTATATAATGTTTATAGACCATAAATTTTGTGTATATAATATGATAATGGCACCATGTTTTGGAGAATTTGTTTAAAACATATATAAATAATAGTAAATTTGTATACAAAGAGACATTTATAGAAGATATAGAAAAATTGTTAACCAAATACAAAATACAAGATAGATATGTGCATTGTTTATAGACTAGCAATTGCATGCGAGAAATGCAATGTGAACGCCGAAAAGGAGCAGGTAAAGGAGTGAAGAGTGAGGAGGTGGGAATGGATGAATATGAATTCAATAAATTTGTTAGCAGAATTTGATAGAGAAGAATGTGAAGTTGAGGGGTAGATGGATGGAACCATAAAATGATAAAGGGAATCTTACATATAGGAAATCTTGTAAATGTCTTTTTAAAACTTCTCATCAATTCGAAAAGTCCACATGTGGCTTGTTTTTAAAATAGAAGAAATAATTAAATTTCTTAACGAATTAGAAAATAAAAGACATGAGTTGTTGCGACTGAGCACACGATGGAAAATCCCATGTCGATGTATTATTGTTTTAGTGGGAGGGACAAAGTATGAACACTCAACATCAACCTTGGTGTTATGTGAAGTGTAAATAAAGTGTAGGATAAGGCCTATGTAGAAGACATGCAGAAGCGCAATCCCAAGAACCTCTACATCGTCATCTCTGACTATTTTAGCATGGTGGATAGCACAAAAAATTTAGGAATATTAACAACAATTATCTATTGTAAAAATCCCTTGTAAAATAGATTAATGTTATCTCATAAGACAAATGGAGGACATGGGGTTGCGAACATTCCAACCACAAAGCATAACCCATAGCACAATTGTAGTGCCCACTTCCCTTCGACACCTTTTTGTTATTGATTATGATATTGTTGACTATACTTATGAACATTATTGTAGCTGTTGATTTGGCATAATGTTAGATGTTAGAGATCATGAACTGTGGTTGATTTTGATTCATATATGATGCATATGGATTATTAGAGACATTTTATATTGATGTTGATACACTGCTTGGAATGGTTTTATATATATATATATATATATATGTTTTCCTTACATGTGATATTTTGTCATATCGAGTAAACCTAGAAAATGGAACTAATCTTGTGATCATATGATAATGGATGGAATTGTAAAGGAGATTGTTGCTTGATTAGATGATGTTTTGATTCATATATATATATATATATATATATATATATATATATATATATATATATATATGATTTGGAGTTATATTTTATATTTATTTTGGATTTTTTGATGTGGCCACGAGACTGAAGGAGGTATTTATGTTTTACAGGTAAACATGTCACAACAAACATCGTGGGATTGGAGACCAACCACATTGGAATTTTGGATGAATTCAACAAGGGTCACCATGAAAACGTATATTTGTTTGTGTGTTTGGTTATTTTTTGTCAGGGGTTCCCATGAGGGGATCACCTTTAAATGTGACCAAGGGGTTATGTGTATTTATTTATTTAGTTTCCTTTGTTTAAGTTTTGTATGTGATTTTTAGTGATGTATTTTCCCCTTTATTATTTATTTTATTTGTGTCTAGATTAGTGAGTAATTGTGTTGTTAAATTAATTAAATGGGCCAAAAGAATGTATTTATTAGAGCTGATGGCTCTTGGATTATGTGTTGTAAGTAATGCATAAGTAGCTTTAAATGTGAAACACACCACCTTCCTTTTGAAAATTTGGATATGTCCTTATGGGCTGATTTTGGAGGCTTGTGGGACAAGTTAAACTTGTCCCACACCTCTTAAATTGTCACACCAACCCTACATATAGGTTGGGGAATCAAAATTAGGCCTTATTATATATTTTGGGAAGGTAAGTTGTAAGTTTTTATTGCACCTTCTTACATAAAATTAATTTTGGTCCTTGGGGTGTGGACTTGGTTCGTGTTTGTAAGTAAAATGTCATTTATTCACCTACCTTTTTAATTGTACTTTGGAGTTTGAAGTTGACTTGTGAGGTGGAGTTGAGGATGTGTGATGTGGCATCCTACATGGAACCACCTCATCCTCCTCTCTCCCTCTTCTATTTATTCGAATTCCTTGGCTTGTTTTGAGGTTAATTAATTTTGGTGATTTCATTTTGGTTACTTTTTTTTGCTTTGGATATCTTGTAATTCTGAAGAGAGTTAGAGATTTTTGTTGAACACTTGTGGAATGCTGGAGCTTTGGGACTGTTTGGATTGGAAAAATCTTGCTGTTGAAGTTTTGGAGAAAAATCTACCATGGAGAGGTAGGAGCTTGGCTCTTTAAAATGTTCTTATTTTATTTATGCATATGTGAATGCTTTGAATATTTTGGTATGTTGTTGCTGGTTGGGTCGATTACCTAGGTATGGTGTAGGAGAAGACTATGGGGATCTCTTGTGGGGAGGCATAAGAGAATGAGAGGTATAAGGGGTACTTGGGGGAGGCATAAGGGCATGTAGGGGTTTTGAAATGATATATATATATATATATATATATATATATATATATATATATATATATATATATATATATATTGGTGGGTTTATCTTAAGGTGGACACCCATTTCCCCATTGGGAGGTATAAACAGCTTCCCGCATAGGTCTTTCTCCTTTTGCTTGTGCATGATGAAGCCTGAGTATTGTTTGTTGTTCTTCATGTGGTTGCAAACTACAGTATGTATTTGGATAGTGTTCTATATGTGAAAATTTCTTATGTTGTGGAATCCTGTTTGTTGCCATGAGTTGAAATACATTTCTTATTGCTTTGTGGTTGGGGCTCAGGGGCCAATGAAGAGGATGAGTTCTCCTCTTCATTAGAATACTTGGTTGGGTGAAGAGCGTTGCCTCTCCTCCTTTTTTGTTGTGATCAAAAGATATATGGTGAATCTTCCTGTTGCTGTTCTGGAGCTAAGGATGAAGACAAATATCACAGTCCCCTTGGGGTTTTCTTGTTTTAAAAATTTTCCACTTCAAGTGGATGGAATTGTAATATTATTTGAGGTGGAAAGTTGCTCTATTTTGGAAATGGAATCTAAATTCAAATGTGAAAGATGTATATTATGTAAGTTATATTTGATGAATGAAAAAGGAAGTTGTAAAAGAATTATTGGAGTTCAAAAAATTTTGTTTTAATTACCACAAATGGTATGGTTTTCATTTGAAATCTGCGTTTGAACTATATTGTGAAATCTTTGTTTGAAAATTGAAAAATAAATACATATGAAGAAATATTACATTTCTCTGTTTCATTCGAGATGCATGATTTGAAAGTAGAACTACATTTTGGGTCTTCACGCATTGATTGAAGTAAAGTTAACTTTTGCAAATTAGATTTGAATGAATTTAAATATTTAGAGGATGATAACAAAAATTAGATCCATTCGAGTTTAAGCATGATTTCTATTTTTGATTCACTGTGAAACTACAAATATTTATCAGCAAAATTTACAGAGTACTCTACAACTTGAAAGACAAAATGAAACTTTAAAATGAACTAAGGATGAACAAATCACATCATGAAACAATTGCATTGCCCTAGTAATTTATTCAGAAATCCAGTAATATGGCAAGAGGCATAATAATGCAATTTTACCAAAAAAAATAAATTCGTATTGTAATCTCAATCGTTAATCAATTAATCCTTGCAATACTTTTGAAATATTTCAGTGTGTTTCTCCATGCCTGTTTGGTGTGTTGAAGAAGAAAGAATAGTGTATTAGACCAAATTCTAGCAGTTGAAAAGTTTATTTCGCATTTTTATGGTAAGAAAGACGTTTTCTTAAAATTCATTGACTTAAGTTCTTCAAAATTAATATTTTATGCTTCTTGTGTAAAGAGGAGGTTGAGAGCTTTCCAAAAAGTCCTCATTTGCCCAAAACTGAGTTCCCAATCAAACGTTATGGCCTTATGAAGTTTTTACTTCATTTCACGTTTAAAAAAAACTAATTGTCAAAAAGGAAAATTTTGCTAAGCTAACCCGCGGGGCTGAAAGATAATTTTTGCTCTTTTTCGAAAAAGGTAAAAAGACACGCAATTCCTCGCCGCTCCGCTGGTCTGAACTTTTCTCTTTGGTGAAAAAAAAGTTTTAAGTTTGAAAAAATTACTTAGGGCACTTTTTGCGAAAAAAGCAAAAAGTCACAAATTCCTCCATGGCCCCGCAGCCTGGAGCCAATTCTTTTTTAGGAAAATGCTTCCATGGGTTCGCGGGCCCGCACCTTCAAACTTTACCTTTTTAAAAAAGGGAAAAAAATCTTAAGTCTCCCAGCCGGTCCACTTCCCCGCTCGTCACTATGGGTCTAACACGTGGCTTGTTTAGGTGTCGGTGGAGGCGAAGACTGTTTTAGATCTTACTGCTTTTAGGAAAAGATTGGCAAAAATTCCTAAGTTTCCCCACTGACCTGGCTTCCTGCAAGTAACTGTTGGATTAACACGTGGTTTTGCTAGGCATCGGTGGATGTGCGGGTTGTTTTTAACTTTCACACTTTTTAACACAAAAGCCAACATTTCTAAGTTCTCCCCGATGGTCCGCTCCCTCACTTGAAATTTTGGGCAAGACACATGGCATCCCTAGGCATCGGTGAAGGAACGAGGGTTTTTGAACCTTTTTTCCCTTTCAAACAAAAGAGTTAAAATCCAAATTACCTCTGATGACCCGCCTTCCCGTGTGGGCTTCAAAACGTGCCATGTGTCCCTTGCGACTTGGGAAAAATTTCTTCCCCAGGCCCCCAGGCCCGCCTTTGGGAAAATTTTCTTCACTGGGCCCGCAGGCCCACCTTTGGAAAAATTTTCTTCCCCAGGCCCGCCGGTCTGTAACTTAAGAAATATGAGGAGTTAGGAGGAATTATTTATATCATTCGAAAGAGGAAGAAATTTCCTACCTCATGGAAATGTTTTCAAGAAACCCTAAGCGTGTTAAATATGTGATAAATCTAGTTGAAGTACAAAGATGAGCCTGAGAGTGGGTAAATGGGAAATTACCCCTTATTAAGTTAAATGTTTAACTCTAAAGCATGGGTTCACATTTTTAGGGGTCACGTTAGGGGATAAGGGAACTTGTTTCTATCCCATGCAAATAAGAACCTTGTTTTTTGTTTAGACCTTATGGAATTAAATACCTTGGGTATTTAATTTGTTTTGGCCTTTGACCCTCTAATCTTAATTAAGGAATATTTATCTTAGTGTTAATTTAAGTATTTTATTAAATTAACACCAAAGGGAAATTTAACTATGCTTAGACTAATTAAACTCTTTAAAATGTGATGTGAATTTAATAATTATTATAGTGGGGATTTTTTTTTATTACTTAAAGTTATTGTCCTTAGTTTGTGACGACTGTAGTTTCGAAGCATGTTTGTGGTTACACTTTTAACAAAGAAAAAAAAAATTATTTCATAATTTTTCTCACTAAACCTAGGTTGTTCTTGGGTCTTGAGTGGAAGTTTTTAGCAGATGTTACAACAATGCACATGTCTAAGAGAGGAGGGAAGACAATGAAATGTCGTATGTGGAACCTCTAAAATTGAACTCTTCACAAGCCGCCGAGGAACCATTATTGTAGTGTCCACTTCCCTTTGACACCTTTTGATACTAATCATGATACTGCTAATTATAATATATACATGATTATGGACCTTATTATAGTATGATGATAGATGTAGATCATGATTTATTGTTGACTCGATTCAGTTGTGATGCATGATAATTATTTGAGGCATTTTGAATATTGATAATGGTATATTGTTTGACATGGTTATATTATGGATGTTTTGTGGACTTGTGATATTTGGATATTGTGAGTAGACCTAGATATGGAAATTATTGGATGATGATATAATTGTTGAGTAAAATTGTAAATGATATTGCTAGATTACTTTGATGTTGTTGTGATTCATATATCTAGATGATTTTGGTAATTATATTTATATTACTTTGGATGTTCTGATATGGCCATGAGGCTGAAGGAGGTATTTGTGTTTTGCAGGTTAAAATATCACAACAAATATCAGGGGATTGGAGACCAACTACATTGGAATTCTAGATGAATTCAACAAGGTCACCATGGCAACTAGTATTTATTTGTGCATGTTTGTTTGTGTTAGGGATTCCCATGGGGGGATCACCTTTAAATGTGACGAAGAGGTTTTATGTATTTCTTTTATTTTGGTCCCTTTGTTTATGTTTACATGTGTTTATTTTGTGATGCTTTTACCCCTTTCATTAATTATTAAATGGTGTGTAAATATTATGAGTAATCATATTGTTAAAATAAATAAATCAAATATGTCATAAGAAGGTAATTAATGAGAGTTGTTGGCCATGATTTAAAGTGATATAAGTAATGTGTAAGAGATATGTAAGTGATGTGTGAATTGACTTTTGAGTGTGAAACACTCCACCTTCCTGGAAATTCAAATTGTCCTTGGAGACTGATTTTGGAGGCTTAAGGGACAAGTTAAACTTATCCCATACCTCTTAAATTTAATTACTAACCATACCTACGGTTGGAGAGTTGAGATTAGACTTTTTAATGCTTTTTGAGAAGGTAAATTGTAGGTTTTAGTTGCACCTTTCTTACATGATTTAATTTTAGTCCTTTGGGGTGTGGGTTGGATTTGAGTGTGTAAGTAAACTATCATATTTATTCACCCACCTATTTATTATGAATTGGAGAATGAAGTTGACTTTTGGGTTAGGTTGAGGATGTGTGATGTGGCATCCTATGTGGATCTGCCTCATCCTCTCCTCTTCCCTCTTCTATAAAATTCGAATGGATTGCCTTGTTTTGGGGATGCTTGATTTTGGAGACTTTATTCTTGGGTGAATTCAGGGATAATTTTAGCAGTGAATATTCGTAATATAGCGAAAATTTCATTTTAGGAAAATTTGAAAAGGTGAATTATTCAGAGTGGGTCGGTGTCCTGTTCGCCTAAAATATATAGTATAATTTTTTTTGGGGGGTCGTCTTCGCCTTCATTAGAAAACATCTCCTATAAAAACCTAGGTGATTCGCCAGGTAGTATACCTCAAGTAGCTTACCAAATTACCAATACTGTGAAATTTGAACTTGCATACCCTTAAGCATCAGAGATTTAGATTACTGTTAGCCTGTGATTGTTCATTGTGGAAACATGACAAGGATATTGTTGACGCGTGACAAAGAGTTATTGCAGACGCACGACAAGGGCGGTGTTGACGCGCGACAAAGGCAGTTTTGATGCGTGACAAGGGCAGTGTTTACACGTGATAAGACTAGTTTTGATGCGCGACAAGGAGAGTTGACACGTGACAAGGGAAGTGTTGACGTGCGACAGTAACTTCAGACAGTGGACTCGTGACAGGGAAAAGGTTGTTGACATGTGACAAGTACAGAGTTGATGTGTGACAGAGACCTTTGACAGTGGAAAAATTCGCTACTTGGTTCTTTTGTTAACGCAGGACTCTCTTCAGAATAATGGAAGGTGCTAGCTCAAAGAATGCGAAGAACCTGAAAGTAAGTAAGAAATATCAGAAAATCACTCTTCAAGTATTTTGGAAACTCTGCAGATACAGATATTGAAAATACCAACCATATAGATGCCACCACAAAGAATCAGAATACTGACTATGTGGAAGGTATTATTGAGGTGGACATACATTCTGCACAGTATCAAAGTCAAACAAATGAAACCTACAATAATATGCCAGATCTTGAAGATATTGTTCTTGTTGGGGTGCAACCAGAAGTGCATCAAGATATCACACATACAAATACTCAGCAAAATGGAACACAGAAATCAAATTCAAACTCTGGTCCAAGAAAGAGGAACCTAGGTGATTGTGATATTGCTCAAAATTCTACTAAAAAAAGTAAAGCATTTAAAACGAACAAGAATATGTTGACCATTGGCAGGACATACAAGTTTGATTGGGTAGCTAAATTTCCATTTATTGAACCTGTACAATCATCTAATTCTGAAGAGATCCCATCTGAATGTACATGTACAATATATACGTAGAAATTGGGAAAGCAACAAAAAATGCAACTGAAGCTAGACACTATAGAAAAACATTGTGGAAAATAATATTTGACTGTAACGGGGGCGGATGGCCAGAAAATCAAAATACACAGGTGGAAAACTGAAAAAGAATGCATGTATGTTAGATATGCAGTGGAATATGAGGCTAGAGCAGAAAAAACACAAGACATCTGTTGGAAAAGGGAGGAACGATCACATCGCATATTGGTAAGATGAAAGAAACAAATCTACATGCAAAATTCATACAATTCTCTACTCTATTTCACATACTAAAAAAGGAAGACCAATTTCAGATTTCCTTGATTTCAAATTTTTATATCAATTTAATGGAATGTTAAATGTACCCTCAGTCTCATTGGTCTGAAAGTAGTGGATGGGAAATGGCACAAATGCCTTTCGATGATAGAGAAGGAAGATTTGAAAGAGAACGTAAAAAAAGCAAAGTTTATCTCTCTTTCAATTGCTGAAGTGACATCAGTTGACAACACTGCATGGGTATGTATCCACATCTATACTTTAGAAAATTCATATAAGGACACCTCATTTGTTGGGTGTTATGAAAATGGTTGAAAACTACAATGCCGAAAACCTACATAAAATAGTTGTTTCTCATTTGAAAGATATTGCTAGAATGACTGATTATGAAATTGCTACGAAGTTGGTATGTGTTGGAGCAGATGGTGCATCTGTCATGCAGGGTCACTGAATAGGGCTGTGTGTTAGATTACAAACAACAGTGGCCCCATATATGCTACCAATTCACTATATGGACTCACAGACATGAATTTAACATATAAATTGGTAAGCAACCACGAAAATGTTGCTAAATTAGAAGACCTTATAAGAGAACTTCATGCCTATATGTCAAGTAGCCCAAAGCAATTTCTTGAGTTCCAAAAATTTGCAATTGGAATTACAGATGGTAAAAAAACTTCTGAAGGATGTGGAGACTAGATGGATCTCTTTGTATGAACCTGCATGCAGAGTTCATGAGGAGTATCCTTCGTTGGTTGGTTTCATGCACAAAATACCATCATGAAGTTGATAGGGCGAGGGACTTGTTGTTCCGTTTAACTGATTTGGAGATATTTCTTACATTGGTTGGTATTCTTCCAATGTCGCAGGAGATCAATACATTATTGAAGCTTGTACATGGAAGATTAATCTAAATTGTGGATTTTATATGGATGAGAAAAATGGTATGTCAAAGTCTTGATATATTGTACTGTTCCCAAGATAGTTTTGATGTATCTATTTTTGAGAATTGGAAAGCTTTATTAGATCTTAAAAATTCTAGCACCTTTTTGAAATTTAATATCCATAATCACCTCTGCGTCACTGTTAATGGGAGGGAAATACCACTGCACATTTTGCAAAAATGTCAAGATATTATAGGATCAGAATGAGAAGATGTTCCCGTGACATGTAATCTCTTTGAGTATGTTATAGTTGAAACAAGAATAAAGCTTAAAAAAAATTCAGAAACATTGTCATCAAAAATTAGGGAACGTTTCCTATAAAGATAAAATTTTGGAAGCCATGGGTGTGATGAATCCTCATTTTTGGAATACTGAAAGTGGCCGTGCAAACTTTTTCAGAAATCATTTCCATAAATCCATGGGTATAATAATGGAACAATTTACAAGTACTTCAGAGCTCAAGGGTATGGAAATCAAAGGTATACTGAATGCTGATTTATTAAATTTTTAATCAACAAATTTTGCAACAACAATGAGGAACCAATATAAAATTTTAGACGAACCTTCTAAAAGTCGTGTTATTACAAGGATGTGGCGAGGAATCTATCAAAGTTCTATCTTACAAGAAGATATCAATGAATATTTCAGATTATATGAGTTATGCCAAACAATGATTTTGGGGGTTTGTGGAGGATGAAAGGGTTTTCAATGCATTAGTCATTTATAAAATCAAAACTGAGAAATGGGTTGGATAAAAATCTGAAAAGTTGCATGAGGTGTTATGTTTCTCGATACTCAATCGAAACCTTTTTGTTCTACAGAGAAATTACACATTAGAATTCCCTTTGCGAAAGAAGAGGTGTGAATAATACAGCTACAAGTACAAATATTCCCAACCTTGAGAGTATAATTGGCTCATCGTCACATTCTACAGAAGACAACATCAAGTTTGATGGAGCTATTAATAATGGATTGTTTCAACTTTAAATAGGTATCTTCTTTATCTTTATCTTAATCTTATTGTTTGTCACTTTACATTTTTTTCAGCTCTTTTTATCATTAAAGATGTTACAGGTCTATATATTTAAATTTATTTAACTACAATATTTTTATTGGTACTTCTCGGGACTAACAATGTCAGGAAATTCACCCATCTATCTACTAATCCATTTCTTGTGTTGGGTTTTCTTAAAACACGGATCTAACACATTACCAGTGGCAGTGATAATTTCAACTTTAAAGAGGTATATTCTTCACCTTAATCTGATTGTTTGTTACTATTCATTTTTTTCAGCTCTTGTTATCATTAAAGATGTTATAAGTCTATATATTTATATTTATTTAAATACAATCTTTTTAGTTTTTGAAAACGTGGGTTGACATCCATCCGAGGAAGCTGTTACTTCTCGGGACTGACAATGTCAGGAAACTCGCCCATCTATCTACTAATCCATTTCTTGTGTTGAATTTAAAAAAAAAAAGATCTAGCACATTACCAGTGATGATTTCAATTTTAAATAGGTATCTTCTTCACCTTAATCTTATTGTTTGTTACTTTACATTTCTTTAGCTCTTGTTATCATTAAATATGTTACAGGTCTAATTCTATATATTTACATTTATTTAAAGATGTTGCTGGTCTAATTCTATATATTTACATTTATTTAACTGTGGGATAAACAATACATTATACACTTTTAAATATACGTCCACATAAAATTCCTCATCATCCATATATATCATATCATCACCATATCATTATCATAATCCTGAGTCCTGACACTACAATTATTATTAAGACAATTATTTATCTAATTTAAATTTATTGAAACAATTCCATTTTTTTAAAACAATTCATAATCATATCATTACAATTATATTCGTTCTAATCTCATCTATATCGTTACAAGTATAGAGAATATTTATCTTAAAACAAGTTCAAATGTCTAGAGAAGAAGAATTATTATGCTTGAAGATAAATCTACGTCCACATTAAATTGATCATCGTCCATATATATCATATCATTATCGCCATTCATCATCTTTCATCTTCATCTATCATCAATTATCAATTATCATCATTCATCATCTATGTCCACATACAATTCATGACAATGCAAGTAAACAAGAAACATACATATAATTCATGATAATCATCATATAATGAAATCAAAAATAAATATTGTATATAAATCCATATAATTAAATTCAAATACCATACTCAATATTAGAAGTTTTCAAACTCAATATTTAAAGTTTCCACAATAATAAAATTTTCTAGTTTTCAACCATCTTTTTCTTTATCCAATTTTACTCCTCTGCTCCTTTCCCCAACGGCTTCTTCCACTGTGGCTATACCCCTTTCCCCAACAGCAGAAATAATCCCTGAACTTATAAGATCTTCTGCAGTACTGTCCAGATTTTTTAAAATTATTTCTTCTTGATTTGTCACATCTCCATGCGACAACAAATTTGGATCAGTTGCTGCTTTAGCTTTGAATAATATTTCAGGGTCGAAACCGTGCTCTTTAATTATCCTCTTTAGTGTATTGTTTTGTTTGTTAACCAAAACAATATTTTGCTTCAAATTTTTTGCTGCGGATAAACTGTTCTGTGTTGTTTCCAAGTGAACTTGCAATACCTTCGCCTGAGTCTTCAAATTTTCATATTTCAACTGCACAAAAAGAGTAATATCAATTCAAAATATTGCTAAAAACTGAAAATTTCAAATTAACAAGAATGATTGTTTGAAAGTGATAGTACTTACAACCGCTCTATCTCTTTCGGCATTTGCAATTGCTACCAAATCCTTGTCCTTGGACCATTTGTTAAAATATGCCTGGGCCTCGGCACTAATATTTTCCAATTTGTTTAATGACTTATGTAAAATGTCATCTTTATAGTTGTTGCTATACATGACAGTCCCACTTCTTACTTGGGTAAGTAAGGAATCCATCTTCGTAGGTTGATTCTGGACTGCAGCGTATAAACTACCTGTTGCCAATAATTTTCATAACGACTAATAATCTCATTGATAAGAACTTTAGCCCTTCTCTCCCATTCTATAAGCTGATTGATATGAGGTAGAATAAACTCACTAACATGGGATTGACAATCATAACCAATTAAGTTCTCCAAAGGAAAATGTAGCAACTATTCACTATCTGAATCTGAATCTGATGATCTTGCTGGAGAAGTATGGGGGCTTTCAGCAAGATCAATTGCTACTTGTTTCTGCCTTTGGGTGGGCTGATCCTGTTTGTGATAAAATTAATCAAGATCTAGATAAATAAATTTAAATCGAAATGTAATTCAAAATTGTAAAGCATATTTAAATTGAAATTTGAAGTATACCTGCTGGCCTTGAATCATCTCGCGGGTATTGAAAAAACCAGTTGGGTCATTGCTATCAATGCCCAAATAATCTTCATCTAAATTTATATTGTTCAAAACTGATATGCCTGTTGCACTGGGCAAGCCACCAAGTGAGAGAGTTGGAATTCGAAAGGAGGAGGCAATGTTTAGTGTCCCACTAGGGGCTGGAGCAAGTGGCATGCGTTTACCAATGTTCTTTTTCACTGTTCCTATGGTTGGCATTTGAAAAATTATTGGTTGAGTGGGTGTCGGTGCCGCAGATTGATCAGGACTGACATGTGCTAAAAAGTACAAGAAAAAAATGAAAAATAGGAAAACAATTCAAAAAGGCAAAAACTACGAAATTAAACGTACTATCGAAAAGTTGTACCTTGTTGTCGAGGGGTAGTTTTTCTCGGTGTTAAGGGTGGCCTTGTAGGAGTTGTATTCAGTGTTCGTTCAGAAGATATGAATGTATGTGACTGTATGGAGTAAGTTGGGGAAGAAGGTTGAGTTTCTGAAACAAGTGTATGTTCCAAAGTCCCTGCAATGTCATCAACATTAAATGTTGTCAATTCATTTGGTTTAAATTTAAATTGAAAAATATTCTCTGCAACTTTGGAATTTGTAAATAATATATGAGAAGTTATTACTTCTCTGGCATTTAACAAGTTCAAACTATTGAGGGTTTGGAGAGGAGTGAGCTTCCATTTCAGATTGGGAGTCCCCCGAAGCCTCAGCATGTTGTTGGCCTCTTCCTCTTGATAACGCCTTTTTTCGGGGAAGGGCTTCAATAATTCTTCTCTGCAAAACATTAAAATTTAAGTGTTAATAGCTGTGCAGTGTAATGTCGAAAATTGAAATACAAATTAAATAGTTTATACCTGTTGTTCTTCAAATGGAATTGACAACTTCATCAACTCCTCATCAGTGCAAGTAGGAATTTTTTTATCTTTTAAATTTAAAAGTGCCTCATAATAAAGGCTGAGGAGATAGGTTGTTGAATAAATGACAAGTTTTTTTGAAAGTTTTGAATTTGTTAGGTCAGTTTTTTTTTTGATAGATAGGTGCACCAATCAAATTTTTGTTTTGAGATAGTGGCAACTATGTATGCAATGGCCCAATTTGGTATATTTGTTTTGCGACCCTGCAAAATAATTATGGATTGAAAAAATGAAATAACTGCAGCAAGAAAGTGGTGTGCAATTGATTGCGTATCCACACCACACCTAGATTTATTGACATGGGCTGCAAATGCCAAACAGTGAAAAATACTATAAAATTATAACACCAAATTGTATCAGAATAAAAAACAGAATAAAAAATATGAATTAAAACGAATTATACTTACAATCAACATAAAAACCGAACGTTGATTCGAGAAATTTATTGTCTTCTTCCAGGAGTGTTGCCTTGGTTGTAACAATTGGTAAATTTATGAATGGAAGGCCCGTAAACCGATGGATGTCATTTGCTTCGATACTGAATTGGAACATTTAGCCATCATTCAGAGTCACATGAAAAAGGCTGTCCTCTGAATTATAGGACGACAGAAGGTAATTCAAAATATCCAGATTTGTTTCGAAGTGGGGCATATTAATGAGCCCTGTAAACTCACACACATCCATCAAATCTTTATATTTAGAAGACATCTTCAAAACAGTATGGATGTGAGGGCATAAGGGATTCCTGTAGATGATTTTGGCCATGGATTGAATTGGATTCTATTCTTGATTTTTTTCCTGAGCTTACAGTTGGGAAGCATGTGAATTCGACATTATAGTTGTGCTTGCGTCTTTGACAACGAGGGAGACCTGTAAAAAATCAAGAGCGGGAAGGTGTAAACGAGAAAATGACCGGTTGAAGGGTATTTATAGGCTAAATTACGCGTCAATGGCTTCAATTGACGTGCGTCAAAGACTCCAGTTGTCACGCATCAACTGAGTAACTTGATGCACGTCAAGTGAATCTATTGACACGCGTCAATAGAAACTGTTGACGCATGTCAATAGAAACTATTGATGTGCGACAACTGGAGCCATTGACGCGTGAAAATTGAATACATTGATGCGCATCAATTGATTCCATTGACGCGCGTCAACTGATTCTATTGACACGCGTCAACAGGATCGATTGATGCACGTCAACACTATCAGTTGACGCACGTCGATATATTCAGTTGACACGTGTAAGTGCATTCCGTTGTCATGCGTCAGTAAATGCCATTGATGCACGTCAAGAATTATTATTGACATCTTATTTTCAGACATCAATGATGCAACCAGGTCTTCAACTCGTATTTCTCTGGCTCGAAAAACTAGGTGAAAATTTGGTTTTGGAATATTGTCAAATTCACCTTTCACTGAAACTGGTTCCGGGGATATTCGCCAGGTATTTTCCACCTACAATTTTATAGAGGTGTCTTAAAATGAACCCTGGGTGAATTATTTTTCTATTTTGGAGCTCTTTCTTGGAAGAAGTTTTTGGAAGATTGTTGCATGCTTGAGCTTGGCTATTTTGGATTGCTTGCATTGTGATAAATTCTGCTATTTTGAAACTTGGAATAACTCCATCATGGAGAGGTAAGATCTTGGATTTGGAAATGTTTCTCTTTTATTTATAAAGATGTTCATGTGTGAATGTTTTGGCTTGTTTATGGGCTGTTGGGTAGATGGCCTAGGAATGGTGTAGGAGAAGACTATGGGGTTAATTTATGGAGACACAAGTGTGTTCAGGGAGGTATAAGGGTGGAGGGAGTTGGGATTTGGGTTCCACCTTACAAAGAAATAGCTTGCATTTCTTTACTCGTTAAGGGGTGCCATAAGAGGTTGGGGAGACATAAGAAAATGTGAGGAATAAGGGGTACTTGGGGGAGGCATAAGGGCATGTTAGGGATTTGAACTAATATATATATATATATATATATATATATATATATATACATACATAGATATCTTGGTGGTTTATTTCCAGGTGGTGATGCCCATTTCTCCTTTGGGAGGCATAAGCAACATCCCCCATAGTTTCTTTCTCCTTTGGCTTGCTTGATGAAGCCTCAGTAATGTGTGTCATGTTTTAATGTAGTTGTAAACTACATTCTATTTTAGGATGTGTTTTATTGTGATTATGCTACCTGTGTGTTTGTGGAAGCCTGTTGTTGCCATGAGTTGGATCACATATTTTATTGCATTTTGGTTTGGGCTTGGGGGCCAATGAAGAAGGATGGCTTCTCCTCTTCATTAGATTTCTTGGTTGGGTGGAGAGCGTTGCCTTTCCCCCTGCCTTTTTTGTGATCAAAATTGGAGTATGATGGATCTGCATGTTGCTGTTATGGAGCAAAGGAAAAAGATAGTTTTGACAGTCCCTTGTGAGAGTTCTTTTTGTAAAGCCTTTTTCCCACTTGAAGTGGATGATAATGTAATATATTCGTGATGGAAATATGGTTTGTATTGGTTATGAAAGTTGTAATTCGAAGTGTGAAAGTGATGCACTATGTTCTCAGTTTTTGAATGTAAGAAAAGAAAGATTATATCCTTGTAAGTTGTATTTGATCATTGTAAATGAAGTTGTGAAAGAAATCACTCTAACTGAATATATATGTTATTCTACCTTTAAAAAAGACGTTACTAATGTTTGAAATCTGTTTTGAAATGTATTTGAAATCCTTGTTTGAAAGGAAGAAATGTGTGTGAGAAAATATAGAACTATGTCTTTTGGAAATGTGTAAAATTAGAAATCAGAGTTGCATTTGGGTTTTGAACAGTTTGATTTGAATCAATAAACATATTAGATTTGAATTGGAATGAATTTTAATACTTGGAAGAAGAAAATGGAAAATAGATCCTTTAAAATTTTGATCTCTGTTTTGCATTTTCAAAACTGGGAAATACTTTACCTAAAATGCACAGTTCGAATCCGCAACAAGGAAATAAAAAATTAAACGATTAAATTGAAGTAGTAAGCCCTAAACAAATCTAATTGGACAAAAACATTTAAGGAATTTCTTAGAAAACTTAACAAAATCAGGGTCAAACCGTTTTGCAGTCGTTTTTCTGTCAAGAAATGGAAATGTTCAAATTACAAATCGGTTAGACTCATTGAATTTTTAAATCCTCTTCAAATCCATCTAAGAAAAATTCCCCATGTCTATTTGACAATTTGAGAGAGGAATATGATCAAATTGAACAAATCTTATAACTTAAAATTTACCAGTTCATATTGTAAAAGCCTACAGATCATTTTCTTAAAATTTATCAAAAATAGAAATTAATGATCCTTGAGTAAAGAGGGCATCGAGAGATTTCTAGAAAGTCCTTGTTTTCCCAAAACCGAGCTCTCTATCAAAATTTATGGCCTTCTGAAGTTTTCTTCCTTGGCGTCAAATTTTTATTTGAAAAAATTCCACTGGCCGGCCTGCGGGCCCAAAATTTTCCTTAAGCACTTGGAATTTTTTTTGGGAATTTTTTTATAATTTTCCCCACTGCCCTGCCAGCACATAGCCAATCAAAGGCTTCCACGTGGCACCACGAGGTGTCGGTGGAAGGGTGGACCACTTTTTAGACTTAATGTTTAGGAAAATTTTTGGGAAAATTTTTCCTAAGTTTCCCCCGTCGACCCGCCAGCCTGTAGCCAATCAGAGGCTGCCATGTGTCACCATGAGGTGTTGGTGGAGGGGCTTTTTGACTTAGCACTCTTGGAAAATGTTGGGAAAAATTTCCAAATTTTCCCTGCTGGCCCGCAATGAATCAAGTGATGCCACGTGGTGTCACGAGGTGTCGGCGGTGGAGTGGGTCTCTTTTTACCTTTTTGCGTTCGAATTTTTTTGGGAAACTTTTCCAACTTTTCCCTGCCACCCGCAACCAATATGGAGATGTCACGTGACATCTTGAGGTGCCGGTGGAGGCGCGGGTAAATGCAATCCTCTTAGCCATCGGGGTGTTAACCTAATTTTCCTCCCCGCCGCCCTGCTTTCCCCACGTTGGCTTAGGAGATGCCACGTGTCCCTAGCAAACTCGCAGGAGCATGGGCACAAAGTGGAATTCTCACCCCATGCGGAAAATTTTCTAAAGTTTTCTCACCACCCTATTTTTCCCCGCGTTAGTTTGGGAGGCGCCACATGTCCCTTGTAGACCCGTTGGTGCGCGGGCACAAAATTGGATTTTTCCAAAAGTCCCCCCCCCCCCCCCCCGTGGCCCGCCGACCCACCTTGGGGCAAATTTCCACCCCTAGGCCCACAGGCCTGTTCTTGGGGAAAATTTTCACCCCAATGCTCGCCGGCCCATAACTCGAAAAATATGATGAGTTAGGAGGACTTCTTTATATAAATGGAAAGGTAAGGAAATTTCCTATCCAATGGGAATAATTTATAAAATCTTTGAATGTGTAAAATTTGGTAAAAACCTAGTTGAATCTTTAAGCCTGTTAGAGAGTGGGTTTGGTGAGGAATTACCCTCTGACCCTTTTTTGAACCTTCAAACTTGAGATTTTGGACCTTATGACCCCTAATAATTGTTAATCAAAGAAAAGCATATTCTAGTAGTTTAGAATTGTTAGGGAACTTGTTAGTGGCAGTTGTTTCCTTGTAACCTATTTGTAGACTCTTTTAAACAAAAAACAAAAATAAAAAAATAAAAAAAATTATTCCATAATTTTCCTAACTAATCCTAGGTTGTTCTTGGGTCTCAAGTGGGTTATTTTAGCGGGCGTTACAATTATGACGCATGTATAAGGGGGAAAGAATTGAGGAATCGACTTATTAAAATGGTTTAATGTCATAAGACACTATCTTTCCTCCTTACTTTACATTCTTTTATTTGATGCTACTTTGTCTCATAGAGTCCAAACACTTTACAAATATGGTAGTTAAAAACATATCACACTTATCTATAATATGATAAAGATATCAGAGAGTAATTGAAAAGGGATGTCTTTAAGTACATAAAATAAAAAATGTAGCAGATTTTCCCATTACAAATATGCCAATCCTAGCTCTCATCTCTCTTCATCTGCAAAAATCACTAGTTAATGACATGCTCGAAGTCACAAATTATTATGGTTAACCAGATTTTTTAATGTAAAAATATGGTTGATTATCTATAAGGGGAAGAATAAATGCACTCTTGCTCTGCTACCATTTTTTCTTCAAATAATATTGGCATGTACATACTGAAAATCATCACACCTTTTAACCCTATATTAAATAATGCATGTGCTTGAATGTTATATTAAGTGTAATAGATATGAATTGAGTTATGAAAGATGTGCTTGTCCATTATAAACACTTGTTATTTCAACCAACACCCAAACCATTAAAAAATAATTGAAGGTCATGTCAATTGATTTAACCGCCTATAAGCTTGACAAAATTCTCAGCGTAGACAACTTACAAAGAACAAAAGACCCATATGAATGAATTTATTTATTTTTTTCTTCATCATATGTCCAACCCATCACCTCAATTGTGGATTTTGTTAGAAACAAAAACCCTTCATGTAATAGAAGGAAAACCATTCTTGAGTGTAAATTGTTCATTGATTTAGCATGAGTTTTTCCATGTAAGAATAATTCAATGTTGGATAAGAAATACAAATATTTGAATCAATACTTGACAAGTATTTATGAAATGGACTAAAATGATGCAATTTAAGGAATAATATACAAATATGTATTATTTTGTTTGAAATCATTGGCTTGGAGTTACATAAAGTAAAGTATATAGGTATGTCATCTCAAAACATAGTTTTGAGTAGGTGGGAATTAAATTATTTCACATCCCACACCTATTCCATGGCTCAAATATTTCCTATTCAAATATTATCTAATATAGTGCTCCACTCTATTGTCTCAGTGTTTCTCGCATTATTTGTATGAGTGTGATTTGCACTTAAAGAAGCCAATATAAAAAATTGGGGAAATCCTATAGGTTTCAGGATTGAAATCCAACCACAATCCTCACTTCTTATACCACGTTGTAGAAACCCTTTTTAGTTTTAAGCTCGAGTTATTATAGGAAAACATGCGAGGCTCAAACAATCATCGATAATTGAGCCCCTCCATAAGTTACAAGGAGGGGTTTTCCTATGGAAGCATAAGTTGACATTGGACAAGACATACCAAAATTTGAATCAAAAACTTCACAAGTATTGATAAACATGCTGAAATGATGCAATTTAAGGAGTAATATATGCATATTTCTTGTTTTATTTGGAATCATTTTCCTAGAGTTACAACAAGTAAAATAGTTAGGTATACTATGTCAAAAGTGACTTTCAAGGAGGTGGGAATTAAATACATACATGTCTCACACCTATCCCATGACCCAGATAGTTCTTATCTGACTAATATATGTTATATGCACTCTAGTTTAGTATCTCCTTGTGACTCATATTACTTGAATGAGTGCAATTCACGCTTAAAGGAGCGAAAATAAAAAATGGGGAAGATCCAATAGGTTCCACGTTTGAAACCCAACTAGTGTGCCACATCTATTCCATGACTAAAATAGTGCCTATGAAGATAATGTGTTATCTAAAATCCAATTTATCATTTGAGTTTAGTTCACATTATTTACGTGCAACATTCATGAAGAAAGAAAGACCAACAAATATTGAAAGAACACAATAGTAGTTTTTGTGAAAACATTTGCGACATTTTGTTTAAAATCATTTAAATGTTTTTAATCAAGTTATATATGATTTTCTTGTTTTGTGTGTTTTTTTTGTTGTGTAGCATCTCTTTCAGTGTGTGAATAATTTATTCCTTTTGAAGGTTCTCTATTTAGAAATCTGGGAATATTTCATATTTTTTCTTTCAAATTTCAACCTTTCATGTCACACTTCAAAAAGGAAACCAAATTATCAGGTGGATTTTGGATTTCCTCATACCTGTATAAGTTCCACGAATATCCAAGATAACAAATATCATTGAAAATAAGTAATTTTGGTTTATAGGTCCTTTCCACATTTATTACCTATTCAAATAAGAAATGTTTATTTGTTTTAGAAATTCCCTTTGAGCTATTAAACCTGGCCCTATGGAAATTTATTAGGTTAAAAACATTTTTTTTTTCTTTAGAACAAATTCAATCAAATTCATAGAAAAACCAACAAATACAAATAACTTCTTTCCAACCATGATGTTATACATCAATTGTGGCCCACAATTCATACACAAAGAATAATTGTTTTTAGTTACAAAATAAACCCCTACTTCAAAACCAATTATATAAACACAGTTATCTTAAGGCAGTTTAGGTTTTAATGCCATATAACTCAGGTTCAATATTTACACCTAATTCAAGATCCAAATTACATTAAGCATCCATGATCACTGATGAGTAGGTATTCTATTCTAAAGGGAAACTCTCTGTTTGTTGTCATTGAATGTTATTTGAAAGGTATGTCTTCGTATTCTGAGTCATACGAGGCCATATCTACGTTTTCTTTTTCTGTTTGAGCTAGCTATGAAAATGATAAAGAACTCTATATAAGCTCGATAATGTTTACCTTTTGTGGTTCTTTGTGAACATTTGGTCATCATTAATGAGTTCTGTGGTCTTTTCAAGCTATCTATTCTTTGATCATTTGGGCTTCCTTAAAATCTGGGAGTTGTGCTTATTTTGGAACTTTGTTTTCTTTGTAAAATGCTCTTATCCTTTGAACCTAAAACATAGGTTCTTGTACATCAACCATGGCTGCTCCTGGATCTACATTTGATATGAGATTTTATCTTGAAAGGGGTTCGTATTTTCCATTTACTTTTGTATATAATCTCCATTAATGGTTTTCTTCATTTTTTTGTTGGCTGTTATTCTGAATACTATTTAGAGCTTTGTATCTAATATTTCTATGCATGTATACCCTGTGTTTCAATCATGGATTTGATGGTAAATTTATGTAGAACCACTTCATTTATTGGATGCTTTAAAGATGCAAAAATGTATTGCATGTATTTCAAAAGATAATGAACACTTATCGATACTAGAAAGGTCCACATTGTAAACGTAACGATTTTCACTTTTACTAGGTTGTCATATTCATCATTGACTCTTATTGCCTTATGATTTCAATGACTGAAAGTTCATCTGTAAGCACTTGTAATTTAATTGTAAATTGGGGTGTTCTGAGATCCATTATGCAATGAAAATTTGTTTTGAATTTAAGTTCTTGTCATTGCATACTTACTCTTGAAAATATATGCTCTAATTGTATTTGATCTATCATGGATCAGTTGGTCCTTCTTTGTAAAGCTTTATTGTTCCTACTTTCTTGTTTATGCTACAAATAGGTAGTTCTTATGATGCTCAAACTGTCCTAGTAAATCATGATGGCTCAAACACTTTAGATTTCTAATATGGAACTTTGTTGCATCTGTTACCTTTTGAAGCACTTTTCTGATCTTTTGATATTCTCTAACGATGTAACATCTTGGTTTGGAATGAATACCTTCTTGATTGATTTTGAAGCTTTGTACTGGACTTGTAATGGAGGAAATATCTTCTTCTGTAAGCTTGAGGCTTTTCTATCTCTTTCATTCATGAATATTTTTTATCTCATTCAGTCATGATACTTAATTACTCTTTAAGGAAGTTCTTAAATTTTTTGAAAACACTTTGTTGTTCTAATACTCCATTCACTTGTGTATTGAAACTGGAAGCACTTTCTTGAGTTTAATTCTTGAAGGCTTGTAGCCTGAAATGATCACTTGAATGCTTGTATCTTTATCATTTTGTTTAACTGCAAGTCATGAATATTTATGATATGAGAACACTTGATTTATTTTGATGAGTGCATACTTCCTCATTTACTTTTGCTATATTAATACTTGTAACTTTTGATGAATGTACTTTCCTTGTTTTATTTAATTTTGAAATAGGCCTTTGAAGGCTTCTTTATAGATGTATACTCATATTTTGTGTATTTTTTCTTCACGAATTTTCCAATTCTGGAAACAGGTTCTCCTCCTTGCAATATTTTGTAACTTGTAAGGCTTGATCCTATTGATGTATTACTAGAAAATATGTCTTATAACTGTTGTGATCTTTGAAGCTTGACAAGTTCTTGGGGCTAAAATTTTAAACATATGCTTTCAATTTTATTCCATCAGTCTAGACTGATATCCGAGTCTGTACTCTGTTGTTTAACTTTTCTTTTAAGCTGGAAATGTAACCCCTTTTAATACAATCTGCTTCATCTATAATAGATGATGGAGCTTATTGTATTTTTCATTTCTGTACTGCATATGTGTAATTATTTCATCCTGAAAAATGTATTTAACGGTTTTGTTCAAAAGAATGTGCCCTTTTGGAAACTGTACACCTAAACTTTAGTTCTTTATCACTTTTGATGGTGTCTTGGATCTATATCCTTGAATTATGCAATGTACAATCTTTCTTTTCTGCAATTATTCTAACGCTGAAGTTATGAAGTTGGATCAACATCATTATCTGTACTTTCTTTATGCATTTCATTTGTTAGAATATATAGTATTGAACTTATATTTGTTTCATGGATTAGTACAACTATATCATTATATATTCATCCTTCAGTTTGAACTGAAATAAATGCGATAATTTTGATATGTAAACACAATAGTTATTGTTTATTTATTTCTTCTTATATGTACCTACACATTTAGATAAACTAGTTAGAAAACATTAGGCTTTTTGGCCTCTCTTATGTTCCATAGTTTTTATTTTCTCTCTTTTTTTTAAAATGATTATGCGAATCATATGTGCTAATGTAGAATACTACCTTATGCTTCTACTTTTTAGAAATCCATCTACATGTAGTTAATGGGTACAAATCAAACCCTGAGCTCAATATTGATGCCCTTTTCCTTTCATTTTTTAGGTACATTTTGACTGCTAGGAGAGTTGGATGAAAGATGGAGCTAGAGCTTAAGAAGACTTAGAAGAAAATACCATGGTAATGATTGGTTTCTTCTATGCTCTTTTACTTTTAACTTCATGCACATGTACTTATTTCTTCATTAGTTATGAGTTACATCCCACGGCTTGTGTGAGAAACATTGTACTTCTTCATGAATAAATAACATTTAATTTCTGTACTTGAGTTGTATACTTCCTTCTACTTTCAGCTTTATGACATGGATATTAATCGTATAATGAAATAAACAACTCAATCACAATTAAATGTATTTAACATGGAGAAATAATGAGATTTAATGTACCTGTAACTTAAAATGAATCTTCTGCATGAAAATTGCAACTCTTCTTGCCATTGCTGAGTTTAATATCTCACATAAACAACAATTCCCATCTTCATAAAGGCAAATGCATTGATCGTTTGGGGCTGTTGTGTTTATTTGCTGAATACAAACATGGAATGGTAGTATATGTAAGGTGCTACATTATGTAACAACATACATAGCTGTAGATTGCACATAGTTAATCAATTGCTACAACTAAAAACATAATAAAACTATAATGCATAACCATATAACAATAAACAATTAAACAAACTAATTATGTGGAGTGCATAATTAACCTAGGTAAAATATATTTACCCTAAAATTCCCTCAATTAATTTTTCATTGTCTCAAGGGATGAGGAGAAGAACTCTCTGAACAACTCGAACTTATCACATGCAAGTGACTTTGTGAAGATATCTGCTCATTGTTCAGTTGTAGGACAAAACTGAAGCTGTATATTGTGCTTCAAGACTTGCTCACGTATGAAATGTACCTGTACGTAAATTTGTTTTGTTCTTTCATGAAAATCTGGATTGCGAACAAGTTTGAGAACACCTTCATTGTCAACATACAAGGTAACTGGTTTGTCATGTAATATTCCAAGTCCTTCCAGTATGCGACATATCCATATCGCTTCACAGATAGCCTCACATGTAGAATGATACTTGAATTCTATAGAACAACGAGAAACAAAGTGTTGTTTCTTGCTTCCCCATGATATTGGTCTAGATCCCATAAAGAACATAAACCTTGAAGTGGATTTTCTGTCATCAATGTTTCCTGTATGATCTGAATCTAAATATCCTAGCAAGAAGAAATTTTCATTCTTCTTGTATTCTAGACAAAGATTCACTAATCCCTTGAGATATCTCAAGATGCAACTTACTTCCTTTCAATGAAAAAATTTGGGTTCCTTTATGAACCTTGATAGATAGCTCATTGCAAAGTTGATATCTTGTCTAGTGTAGGTTAGGTAAACGAGACTCCCAATCAAATTCCAATAGAGGGTTGCATTTACCGCAGGAGATTGATCTGAACGAGATAGCTGCAATCTATTCTCTATAGGTGTAACAATAGGTGTGCAATACATCATCCTAAATTTCTCAAGTGTTGTCTTGGTATATTTCAACTGAGAAACAAATATGTGATTCTACTTTTGCCATACTTTCAATTCAAGACAATAATGCATCAGCCTGAGATCTGTCATGTCGAACGATCGATTAAGATCTTTCTTCATTGCATCGATCATCCTCACTGAACTACCAGTGATGACTAGATCATCGACATAAAAAAACACAATCACAATCTCCCCCTTACTTTTTAAGGTAGAGATTGGGATCCTATGGATTTATAAAAAATCCATGTTGTACGAGATGCTCATCAATTTTGATGTACCAAGCTTGGAGTTCCTGTTTAAGGCCATACAAAGATTTCCTGAGTCTGCATACCTTTGCTTCTTGACCAGGTACAACATGTATCCATTAGGTTGAGTCATGTAGACTTCTTCTTGTAAATATTCATTCAGAAAGGCACTTTTAACGTCCATTTGATGGAATTTCCAACCAAACTGTACACCTAGTGAAAAGATCATCCTGATCATTTTGATCTTAGTTGTGGGAGAAAATGTCTCTTGGTAGTCAATTCCTTATTTTTGTGCATACCCCTTTGCTACCAATATTTATTTATACTTGTTTATGGTCCCAATTTCTTTGTACTTTGTTTTTAATATCCATCTGCATCTAATGGGTTTCTTCCCTAGTTAAAGGTCAACAAGTTGTCAAGTGTTGTTTTTCATTAGTGAGTTGTATTCAACATCCATGACATCCTTCCAAGATTTTAACTGTAGGGTTTCCTGGACTATAGAGGGCTCATCAGATTCAATAACTCTACTCATTAAAGAAAATTTTACTTCTTCTCTTACTTTTCCGTGAGTCCGTGGTCCAGTGGTGGATGTATCCGGTGGAACATCCATTCTTGCATATCGTAGCATACTAGTATACCACATGGGCATACATTGAACCGCTCCCATGGGTCGTGGTTCTATCTGATCATCACCATCATCCCCATCATCATTTTTATCATCTACAGGAGCATCAACTTCTATTTGTACAACTGGTGAACAATCTACATCAGGTGAGTCTAAAGGAGTCTCTACTTCCTTCTTCTCAAAAAAATCAACATCTCTATTGGTGTAGACTTCCTGGTCTTTCGATCCATCAATTTGTACCCAAGAGTTTCTTCACTGTACCCAATGAAGATGAGTTTTTGTTCTTTCATATCCAATTTATTTCTTTTCTGTTTGGGTATGTGCATATTTATTTTTCACCCAAATAGTTTGAGGTGTGCAATAGATGGTTTCCACTTTGACCATGCTTTATGTGGTATTACTCCATCAAGAGCAACTGTTGGCACTCTATTCAACAAATACACTACCGTGTTTACTGCTTCTTCCCAGAATGTATTTGCTAGTCTAAAATCATCGATAATGTATCGCACCATTTCCATGATAGTATGATTTCTTCTCTCAACAACACCATTCTACTGCGGTGGGTGTGGAGGAGGAATATATCGATGAATCCTGTGAGCTTGTAGGTAGTCTTTGAACTCATCAATGGTGAATTCCCCCCCCTTGATTTGATCAGAGAGTTATGATGTGACGACCAATTTCCTTCTCAACAACCACCTTGAACTTATTGAAGTTTTCAAAAGCTTCACTTTTCTTGCGAAGACAAAAGATCCACATTTTTCTTGAATAATCATCAACACAAAACATGAAGTAATGAAATCTAGAATGACTCAGTTGTATCAGACCACAAATATTGGTATGAACTAGATAAATCTTACCATAAGCTTGATAAGTACTCTTCTGGAATGAGGCTCTGTGTTGTTTACCTGCTAGGCAGTGAGGACACTTGTCTGTATCCTTCTGGAGAAATGGTAATCCTTTTACCATATTGTGTCAGTGAAATGTCTCGAGATACTTAAAATTAATATGACCAAGTCTTTGATGGCACAACTATTCAGAGGTAGAGTTCTTAGCCACTAGTGCCTGATCATTTGCATGGAAAAATCAAGCTGGAACATGCGTCCTACATCGGAGGATTTTGCAAATATTTTCGAGCCTCATGATTTGTCTCGAATTAAACACGTTTTCTTGATGGAATGATTATCAAAGTCAATTTTCAAGTTGTGATCTAGGATTTTCCTAAATGAAAACATATTTTTAGTCAATCCAGGGACATATAGTACATTTGGCAATCTACAGTTGCGTGAACCAAGAGGTAGAGAAATGTTCCCAATCCCCTGTATGGTGTATGATGAATCATCACCTAAAGAAACATGGTTTTTCGAAGGTGTGTCCCTCATTGAAGTAATCCAGTCTCTTTGCAAGTCATGTAAACCCTCCACATCATGTGGGATAAGATGACATGGAGGATTCACTTGATCGAGTAGTGTACAAGTAGTCTTTAGTATCTGAATGTTCTTCTTGCTTAAAAATATTTCCTTGCTGATGGGTTTTTCTTTTCCAGTTACCCTTCTTCTGCCCTTGATTGTAGTTAGAATTTCCATTGTGAGATTTCTAGTGTTGAGGTCTAGAGTTGCTTGATGAACCTTTCTTATAATTATTATACCAACAATTTTTCAATTCATGTCCTCTTTTGCAGATAGGAAATTTCTTCTTTTGTTGTTTGTCCCCTTGTTGATGTTGATTATGATATTAGGAATTTTGATAGGAATTATGTTTTCCTTTTCCTTTACATTTTTGATGAGAAGAAAGTGCCTGCTCCTCTTCATCATCTTTATTGTACATAGCTTCCTGTTGTTGCAATAGGTTTACAAACTTGTCAAAACTCACTATCGTATCTGACAAGTTTAGTGTTGTTACAAAAATGCGGTATGAAGGAGGGAGGGATATTAGAACAATGGGAATGAGAGCATCATCAGTGACCTCCTCTCCTAGGGCTAGAAGTGAAGCCCTCAACTCTGTAACTTTTCTCAAGAAAGCTTCTATTTTATCATTTTTCCTAAACTTCAGTGTGTGTAACTGACTCTAAAAATTCAGTATGACATTCTTTTTTTTGGCATCATATATTGTGCTCAACTTATCCCATGCTTCTTTGGATGTTTTGGTATCTCAAATTTGGGGTTGTAATTCATCAGACATTCCAAACAAGATGATTAGCTTGGCCTTATGATCGGATCTATCAAATTGTCATTGTTGTGTTGTATCAGTTGTTGATCTGGTCAAAGTACCATTCACAACAAGCTAGATCTCTTTAAACTCAAGATGTGTTTTGATTTTTGTCTTCCATGCTACATAGTTATTGCCCATGAGTAGTTATGAGTCTGGAAGAAAGAACTTGGGGGCATTGGTGCCAATTTTGTAGAATCAACTAAAAAAGGGTAAGGCTCTTATCACTCTAGGTATACGGTCTCCCAATCCATATACCATCAGTCTAATATACCGAACCTTTCTATATACACACCCTTCTGATATACCCTTCGGTACGTTGAAGAAGCCTGCCGTTTCTATATACTTGACCGTATGTGAAAGAGGTAATAACATACGTGAAAGAATTCAATATGTGGTACCAAGATAGTACTGAAAGGGGTCTGTGTAATTATTGACACCGTCTCAAAGAAACATCCTCATACACACGCGTAACTTTGCTATACACTCAGATAATTTCTCAGTTTGTATTTAAGTCGTGCAATCATTCACAGACGGATGGGAGGGATCATAGTGTATGCACTGTGTCCTTATTACTACTCATCGATTTAAAAGGTCGATGCCCAAACGATGTTGTTGCAACTATATTAGGCGTTAAGTTCACTAGTAGTCACAACGACTTTACTCGTAAGTGCTTCCTAGAGGAATTGTTTATATCGAACGCTACGAATGAGATCTGGGATCTTGTGAGTGTCTTAGAACCAAATTTCATTGTTTTTTATTACATTTCTCTTCCAGTTTTTGAGAAGTTACAATTTTGCGGTTGATTATGGCAACCTGCAAATTAGTACAATACATTGAAGTATACAATTACATTCAATTTTTTTGAAAAATTCAATGACAGGATTTTTTTTAAATTTTTCGACGCCCTGGTGGCCTCCGAAGCTCAATATGTCTCTCTATGCGAAAACCCGTAAAACAAATGGCTCAAAATGTTGTCTTCAGGTAGTCCTCCTTTGGAAAAAGTTGTCTAGGATAAATAAATAAGCATAGTAGGAGAATATATATATATATATATATATATATTTACCCCTTTTAGGGTTTTTCTCACTTTTTTTAGTAGTGGTTTTGGTTGTCACTATCGGGTTTAGCAGTGTTTTTACAGCTAAATATGCCTATATAGTTGGCGGTTTTACCAAATTTGCCCCTAAGTGTCAAAAATTGTTTGAAAAGCAAGTTGGGGGCGGGGCTCGAACCCCAAACCTCCCACACCCAAATCCTTCCACTTATCCAACTAGGTGCCAAAACACTTATGATTAAGGAATAAATAATATAATATTTAAATTTTACCAAAAATGACTAACTTTGTAACTTGCGACATGGTTGGGAGACTCCACGTGGTCGACGGTGAGAGGGAGTGAGATTAGAGTTTCCACAAGCTCAAAAAATGGATCTTCTTTGCAAATATTTGTCAGTCGATCTGTTGATAAGTTTTATCCACCATTTTTATTGATTTGTCTTGTATGCAGGTGCTTGAATTGATTTGTTGTCTCGAGGGAGCTCAATCCGCTGCACAACTCTAAAACGGCTCAGTTTTGAGTGAAAACAAGATTCAAATTTCTTTGGTTGTTTAATGACTTATAAGTTTCTGCAAGAACTACATTTTTATCCAACTTTTGAATGGAGATCAACTCGATGCATGGTCTATCCCAATGATGGAAAGGTTGTTGTGTTTGTATATCACCTAACTCGAAGTTCACCCAAACAATTTTTCTCATCTTAGGACATTTACATGGGAAGAGTTCTTTGTGGGGGCTCGACAGAGGAATATAATGCAACTAGAATGCCGATAAAACTCGGGCTTTCGACCTTCTCAGCTCGGTTCGATGAACACAATGATTGGCCCTTGTATGGGCTTGGCTAAATAAACAAACAACTCGGATTTGTCTAAAGGAGTTATGCAACTCATGGAGCAGAGGAGCTCAGTTTGGAATGAAACAAGCTCGAAAGATAGCTCATTATGCCAAAGTGAATAGCCAGCTCAATGAATGGCTCGTCCAGGAGCTCAAAATTTACTGGAGATAAAACAAGAGGTTGTGGGGAGGCAATGATGGGGCTGGGAAGTTGCAGGAGGTTGCACAGGGTCTCAATTGCTGCAAATAATTCTCCAAGGTCCTCAATATTGTCTTCTCTCTCTCTCCAACCTTCTTTGTCACAAGTCCAGATTATCATGCTCTAATACCAAATGTAAAACAGGGACGGAAGCCTGAAAGATTATATTAATCATCAATAAATTCTTTACAATGGTTGTGCTGCAATATTTATACATATTGGACAACCATATATAAACAAAGAAATTGGTTCCACGGGCACAATCGTGAAACAATACAAACAATAGTATTGTTAAAATAATATAGCAACTCATGTATGTTTGAATAAAACAATATAGAAGGTTATAAATAAGTATAACCATATAACAATTAAACAAACTAACTGTGTGCAATGCATAATTAACCTAGGTAAAATATATTTACCCTGAAATTTCTATCAGCTAATAACATTGCACTGATATCGATGAACGCCATGAGAAGTGACAAAAAATTAATTTTCATTCACACAGTCATGGAGAAATGTCGTGGTTGTAAGACTCTATGTCACTGTACTATGTTACATTATTTTTTTGATTAGACGAGAAGCATTTATTTTCACGTCTCAGGTAGAAATCGTGAGGATCTTCTAATAGTGTGTCAGTTGTCCATTTAAACGATCCGTCAACCCCACTGTCCACATTATGGTCTGTATCTACTATCAACGACCTGAAATTGATCTAAGACATTTATATCTAGTTCTGTGCCAGTTACCCTTTTTGTCAAGTGGACAATGAAAATGCAAATACAATGACACTTTTTAGTTTACCAATGAAATGACTGTTATTTAAAAAATGCATGGAATAAGGCACTCACCAACTGTACCTTTTGTTTGTTTGAAGTTTCTTCAATTCCTTTCTCTATTGCAAAATTATTCCATGAATATTATCTGCAAGAAATCCTCTATGAACTCCTCATAATATTCACTATATACTTATGTGAAATCCTCATAATATGCATTATATAGGTCTTTGACATTGAAAATAAATACATTTCTACGAAATCCTCACGAAATTTATTGTATTTTGCTAAGTCACAAGGTTTGAGTTCAAGTTCGCCAAGAATAAAATTTGGTTCAAATTCATGAAGGTATAAAGTTCAGAAAAACATTTACCATTAAATTCGACCAAAAAATAAAATAAAATAAAATAAAATAATCATATATATATATATATATATATATATATATATATATATATATATATAATAAAATAAAATAAAATTATATATATATATATATATATATATATATATATAACTAACATTTGAAGTAATAAAATTTTATTTTATTATATTTAAATGATTAATATAAAACTAACATTTGAAGTAATAAAACTTTATTTTATTATATATATATATATGTGTGTGTGTGTGTGTGTGTGTAAATAAATATAAAACTAACATTTGAAGTAATAAAACTTTACAAATTATTATTGCTTTAATAAAAGATAAAATATTATTTTAAAAAGATATATAAAACAAATCAAATAAAAAAATTGGTTAGAAGATCATAACTATTTTATAAAATAAATAATAATAACAAAATACATACATTAAATTACACATAAAAAATATTTTTGAAAATAAAAAAACCCTACCTTGATATGCAAGCCATGGATCCTTCGAAAAATAAGGCCATGGATGCTCGATTTTTTTAATGTCTTCATTGGCCAATGAGAAACATAATGAAATTTAATGGCATTTCCACCATTTTACCCTAATAAATATTGAACATTCTACAGGATCCTATAATAAGCATGTTTGGGTTTGACATTTTGGTAGAGGCTCATTATATCGGGTCACACACCTCTTTACCCCACTAGAACGTTTAGCTCCTCACTCAGCTCGATGGCCGCAACAAAGCTTACATGCCACAATTTTAGATATCCAGATCAGTCCTCCCTCCACTCAACACAAAATTCATATGAACAACGATGATTTACAACAATTTTTTGGTGGCTGTATCAAAATCACCAAATTTTGATTTTTTTCAAAAAAATGTGGCAAACCTTATAACTTAGGTATTTTGTATGAAATCTTCATAGTTTTTGTATCATGAATGCTATACAATTACTGCTAAATGCATTGAAAGCTGGTGATCATGTTTCCCACGAGACTGGTACTTGAATGCTCTAGGTCCAGCTGTACGTCTCCCAAACAGAGTCATCGCACATGCTCGTTATAAACGCTGTAAACACATTTATATTCTTCAGTGCAGGTGTCATTGTGGACGTCAGCTGCTTCCCTATATGTTTCAAATTCTAGCCATATACATCCTTTTAACTAGGACTTTGGTATTAAATAAATTGAATGCCGTATAGTTTTATTGGTGAATAAATCGAATGCTTCACACCACGTTTCACATGGGATAAAAACATTTTTCCCACGGCCGGTGCCAGTTGAAGCTCTGGTTACAGAAGTGGTAAATCAAGATGTTGATTCCAATGACATTCTCCAGATAGCAGTAGCAGTTGGAGAGCATTCAGTCCCGGTTTATACGACCATTTCGGACGCATGGGCATGGTCAGAGATGCTTAGAACAGAACTCATGGAGTTGAGAGAAGCCGAGTATAACGACATTGCAGACAAACTACAAGAAACATTTGTAACAATTAATAAGGTTGTTTTAGTGCCCACTTCTCTTCGACACCATTTTGATTTGTTGTTTTCGTTACTGGTTACTTCACTTATGAATTTATTATAGCTTCTTTGGTTTAACATGCTAGTAGATATCAGAGACACTGAACTGTTATTGATTTGATCCTTATATGATGCATATGGTCTACTGGAGACATTTGATGATGATATTGTTATACTTTTGACATGGTTATTTATCTGTAATTCTGACATGTGATATATTTAGTCATATTGAGTAGACCTTGATAATTGGATTAATGTGGTGATCGTTTTAACATGAATGAAATGTGGAATAGAAATGTACTAGAAAGTGTAAGTGATATTGTAATTGCATAGATGATATTAATTAATATATATAGTTGATTTTAGATTTGTATCGCATATTTTGGCATGAATGTTTTAATGCGGCCACGAGGCCGAAGGAGGTATTCTCTATTCTATAGGTATATTATATTCACAACAATATCGGGGGAGTGGAGACCAACCACATCGGAATTCGAGAAGAATCCAACTAGGGTCACCATGGCAACATATAATTGTGTGTGTTAGAAATATTTGGTTAGGGGAAAATTGTGACCTAGGGGTCATGTGTTGTTTTGTTTTGATTTTTCCTTTCTATTATGTTAATATGTGTTTTCTCTTAGTAAGTGAAATTTTACTTGTTTTATTATTTACATTTTGGATTGGTGTTTACCCCTTTATTAGTCATGGGTTGTAGTGTCTTAATTAAGTTAATTTGAATTTGTTTTAAACTAATTAAAAAATGTGACCAAAAAGGAGTTCATTTATTAGGCTTGATTTACTTTGGATTTTGTGTTGAGTGATGTGTGTTTGAGTTTTGAGTGTAGCACACTCTACCCCACATGGGAAACTCGAATTTGGCCTTAGAGGCCAAATTTGGAAGCTTGTGGGACAAGTCAAACTTGTCACACACCTCTTAAAAGCCCATGCCAACCCTACCTATGGATTGAGAGGTCAAATTTAGGGCTCTTTTAGGTGTTTTGGGGGGATAAAAAGATAAAATGTTAATTGCGCTATCTTTCAAAAATTTAATTTTGTCCTTTGGGGGAGTGGGCTTAGATGGAGTGTGTAAGGTGCTTGTTATTCCTCCAACCACTTATTAATTATGTATTGGAATATGAGGTTGACCAAGTGATGTGGAGTGGAGAGGAAATGATGTGGAATCCTACTTGGAGCCACATCATCCCTCCCTCTTCTTTATCTATTTATTGAATTGTTGTTGCTTGTTTTGGGGTTGGATAATCATTTTTAGTCTCTTGAATTTTTGGAGAGTGAGAGGATTTTGAGAGAGTTGTGGATTTTTGGAGCTTTGTGGATGCTTTCTTGATCTTTGGAAAGGCTTGGAACTTCATACTTGGAACAAGCTCTACCATGGAGAGGTAGGAGCTTGACCTTAGTTTAAAATATGTTGTTTGTTTTATTGTATGTGTGTATATATGTTATGTTGCATGTTGTTGTTTCTTTGGAATGTTTGTTGGGTATGGGTAGAATGCCTAAGTTGGGAGTGAGAGGAGACTATGGGGAGTTTTTCTTGTAGGGAGGCATAAGAGATCACTTTTTTTATGGAGGCAGTTTGGGTTGGGTGCCCCATCTAGTATGAGGAATGTTTGCATTTCTTCTTTTTCTTATTATGAGGGAGCCATAAGAGTTTTTGAGGGAGGTATAAGAGTGTATGGAGGTATACGGGCTACTTGATGGATGCATAAGAGTTTATAGGGGAAATTGTGTTTTGCATTGGAGGATTTTAGGTGGGCACCCATTCCCATTGGGAGGCATAAGTGGCCTCCCCATAGGTCTTACTCTTTTTGGCTTCCTTGATAAGCCTTGTGATCTTGTTGTTTATTGTTTTCTTCTTGTTGAGTTGTTGTTGTGTTTTGTATGTAAATGGAATGAATGTGAAATTTCATGTTAAGTAGTGTGGAAGCTAGTAGTTGCCATGAGTTGAGATCTTTTCCTATTGTGATGTGGTTGGGGCTCGGGGGCCAATGGAGAGGATGACTTCTCTTCTCCATTGGGTATCTTGGTTGGGTGGAGAGCGTTGCCTTTCTCCCTATTTTGTTGTGAATCAAGAAATTTTTTGGAGGAGCTACCTTGTTAGTGTTTGGAGCATTGGAGTCTTGTTGATGGCCATGTGAAACTTCTTGTATTTTTACCCACCTAGAGTGACAGAAATTGTAATAATGTACTTCATTCTTGTATTGATATTGTAAAGAAACATATTGTATTCTTTTGTGTCAAAGGAAGGGTAGTATATATTGAAAGGAAAGTTATATTCAAATAGTTGTTATTTGATATTGCATTGCATGTGGAAAGAAACAAATAAGAATAGAAAGAAGAAAGAATGTTATTGTCAAGATAGTTTGCAAATAGAAAGAAAGTATTTTCTCCTTGTTGAAACCTTGGATGCATTGTGAGAAAAATGGTGCTTGTGTTAAAAGATTAAGCTATTTTTACAATGGAAAAGAAAGTATATTTTCATTGAGTTGTTATTGTATTGTAAACTTGTATTAAGAGAAAAAGGAAAGAAATGGATAGAAGTTGAGCTTGTTAGTATAATAAATTTGAATAGAAAATTAAAGTTATTCTAGTTATTTTGAATGTATGAACCTTGTATTGAAATAAAGAGGAAAATAAATTAGATTATATTGTATTTAATAATGTCGATTTTTATAGCAATAAAGTGACAATGTAAAGTAATAAAGTCAAATATATTGCTCTTGAAATGGAAAGAACCTAAGTGTTAATGATCTCTTACTTACTAAATAGATCATCTCCTAGAACTCAATTGGCAATTGTCTTTTTACTTGGTTAATGAAGAATTTAATTTCCAATGCTAACTTGTAATTTCCATTTAGAAATGATTACAAATCTAAAAAAAAATGATTAAGCAAAATGAATTTATTCTCTCCTACTTCTTATTAAAATATCAAATTATATATATATATATATATAAGATTTTAATGCAAAGATTTAACTTGTTAACATTGGCACATATGAATCCATTATTACTTACCGCAATCTTATTACCTTGTGTATTATCATATTAAATATGATTAATATTAATCGATTTATTAATATTAATAATAGGGTAATATTAAAATATTATTAATCTTTATTATAAAAATCTAATATTAATGTCCTGTATTTTAATAAAAGTACCCTTTTAAGTCAAATAATGTTGCTGAAATATTATCATTTTTATCTATAATATATATGTATGTATGTGTGTGTGTGTGTGTGTGTGTGTGTATATATATATATATATATATATATATATATATATATATATATATATGTATGTATATGTATATATATTGTAATGCTCCATTCGATGTTTCCCCAGTCCCTGTCATGATGACCCTATTACTAAGCTTTTAACGCTATGGTGCTCATGTTGATCTTTTGTTGGCTTCGCCCTTGTCACAGAGAACAATTGGAATTCTCCCACTGCGTCATGTCTTCTCGTGTTGTGTTGTTGTTTTCTGTAGTTGGCCCTGCCTCGTCCATTATGTTTTCTCCTATTAAAGGAAAACGGTGTGCTCAATTTATCAGGCTCGTAAGTTTGTTATTGTTAATATGATTAACAAGTATTAATAAATAGTAATAATAATAATAATAATAATAATATTATTTTATTTATCGATCGATGATAACTTCATTATCTGATCGTCAACTTGTTATCAACTTGTTATCTATCGATAAGCGATTGTAGGGAAAACACATAAACTTACACAATCTTTTAACTAAATAAAAATAAACATACAATTTAATATAAAAATTAAATAAAACTAATATGAAGGCTAGGGCAAAAAGCTCTAAAACGTTTGCTATTAGGGTTTTGTCTTTTTGTCATTTGGAAATGGGGTGAATTTGGGGGGGCGGCGACAGAGCAGATCTAAACCAGATGTCATCTCATGGAGTGCAATGGTGTTTTGCAGCCTCCTCCCAGCCTCCTAGCCTGTGCCAACATCCTCCCAACCGCTCCAAACTACCTATGTGGACTTCCATAAAAGCATAATGGAGATAGGAATTTCTGTCAGTTGTTGGAGTCATAAATGTTTGGGGGGCACAATTTCTTGTTTGACCAGAGGAAAAAATGGGACAACAGCTCTCTAGAAATGCATTTTTGTTTGTAGCGTATAGAAGACACAGGTTTTCCCTCTTAAGGTAGTCACGCTATTTCACCATGCAACAAACAAGTCTCCTACCTGATCAGTTTACATTTGCCAGTGAATCCCCAGCCTTTGTAAAGAACAACGCACCCAGACCTGCGTGACTTCTTTCAACACATAAAAGATAGAAATTTTCGTCAGATGTGGAAGTTGCAACTGCCCTGGTAGACATGTATGCACAAAATGGATTTGTTGAAAAGTCGTGTGGATTTATTTGCTGGTTCTATGCAAAGTGGGTTTGTTGAATATGCCTTAGAACCTTTAAAACAAATTTTGCATCCATTGCTAGCATCCTCACGCCAGTTTCTTAAATAGGAGCTTTTTCAGGCATAGATGTTGCAGGTGCTCGGTTAGATATGAATGCAAAATGTGGAAGCATAGACAAAGCCCATGGACTGTGTGATAAAATTCCTGAAAAAACGTGGCTTTTAGATTTCACCTTGACCTCTGGATTGACCCCGAACGGAAATATGTGACCTTTTTGGCGCTCTTATAGGAGCCCTGTTACACTAGGTTATAGCAGTAAAAAGCCTTTAAATCTAGCAAGTTGGCTTTGGTTTTGAGCCTCCATTTGAAACCTGGATGGAGAAATTTATTCTCGTCTTTGCAAACCTTAAGTGTTTATACTAGATAATTGCATGGAACATTCAGTTTAGGAAAAAACACTTTTCAGGATAGTTTGGTGAAGCCATTTTGTAGTCCTTCGGTGGCAGTTTGACGAGGTCAAACTGGACCAATTTCGTCTTGTCGCTTCAGAAAAACTTGTTGCCGTTTGAAAATGGTTTTCTAGTTCTCAGTCCCGTCGATTCTGATGAATTCTCCTTATATAGGGGAGCTAGTTAGAGATGTCTCATTGCATGCTCCTCCATTGAACGTCAGTTTTGAACATGGTTCTCTGGGCCCATGAGCTAACCTTTGTCATTTTACAACTGGGTCAACTACAACTAGTGGCCTTGGAAAACTAGCCGCCAAACGCAAATTGTTCTGTCTTTTTCAAATCCTTCAGTTAATATAAATTCTTGGTATATCTAGGGAAATGTAGAAAATTAATCGTGGTGTGTATGCTCATCGGAAGATAACTTTTGGAAGCAGTTTCTTGACCTCCGAGCCTGTTTTGAACGTTTTGTAGCTAGTGAGAAAATTTAAGAATAGAAAGCTGCAGGAATCTCGTAGGGTTGCCAAACCACCCTGGAAACTTTAAACACATGAAAATAATTGTTTAAAACTCTATAGTGTAACTTGTGTGATAATTGGAACCTTTGACAAAATGGTGTTTTCTCTCTCTTCCATTCTCTTTCTCTCTCCTGGGTTACAAAGTGAAGTGAAATGAAATGCATTGAATACATGTCTCTAAACTCTTTCTCTCGCTTGCAAATTTCAATTATTATTATATGTAAATGGGAAATTGAAAGATGATAATTATGTTAAATTAGGGTGGATGCCATGCCAGCGATTTATCGCTGATATCTTGCTCATGTGGTTTTTGTAGGATGAAAGAATGTTGACGTAAAGGTGTTGAGTAATTCATTGTTTATTTTTGGTAATATATTGAAAGACTTATTGTTGAAATTGGTAGTATGTAAAAGTTGCTAGATTAATAAGTGCTTGAGAAATTGGTATTTCTTTCATGGATGTTATTTTGATCCCAAAATTGTTATGGTAAAAGTGGAATACGAATGTTAAAGGAATTGAAATTAATACCTTGTAGTGAACTTTCATTGTGCAATTATTGGTTTAATAATTGGTGTTGTGTTTCTTACCTTGAAAATGTAATAAAGGAACCTAACCACAACAGTCAACCCTAGTTCAAATTTTTTTTTGTATATAACTAACCTGCCTATGTTGATCCCTTATTGTAGAAAAACTGTGACCTTCAAATTGAACCTTTACACTCGATGGAACATCCTAGAATAGGCAAATAAGATCCCAAGAAAGGGGTTTATCATCTTAGTAGGTACGTTTAGTGACATCGACATAAACCATACACATAGGAGCATTACAGTCAAACTTGACCTAGAGTAAGTAGAGCTAACACTTCCTTCATGTCCTAGTGGACTGCCTTGTCTCACTGAAGATAAATTTAGAATTAAATTTTATGCATCGAATGAACTTCTTGTGGGATCTAGATGACATCATGGAGCTAGAGAAATAGTGGTTCTATCACCTAAAATTTTGTTGATGAATAGATCCTCTTAGCTATATGTACTATCTTTGGCTAGTGACATTATAGTGCTTTGATCTTTTACGGAGGGTTTATAGGGTAAATACATTTTAACCTTAATCAGATCTATAATAGGGATTGAAGCCCTGGGTGAAACTGGAATTAAGCTTAACCATGTGCTTCTTTAATATGTTAGAAAAGTACTTTCGTAACTCTTATGTTTAAAATGATGGTAATAATGAGAACCTTGTGCGACGCAAAGAGTAAATCATATGAGAGTAAAACCAAAATTTGAGGTTAGGAATAATGTCACTGGGAGTCCTTATAACTTAATTTAAACATCTTCATGTGTTACAAAGAATTTGAATTGTCAAATGGTGTGATCAAACCTCGAGAAAACAAAGGATATATATATATATATATATATATATATATATATATATATCTTATGGGAATTCAATAAGTTTTCGAATTATAATAACAATGATAGGGAAATAAATATAGTGTGAATCGAGAAATGTTTTTGGTAAAAAGCTACCCTCTATATAAATCTCCGTCAAATCCTTTTATTACATGTTTGGGACATCAAGTCACTTTCGTTTGAGTTGTAAGGGGAAAACTATAGACATCAAATAAATGTTGGAGAAGAATATTCTTAACATAATAATAAGATAATTAAGTACTGTATATGTGATTTGAATTGTGCCAAATAAGCAAGTAAGTTATGGAAACTTTCGTGAGTCATAACGGAAGCCAACTTAAAATGGTCGAACTGTAAATTAAATGTGGAATGAACTTAAGATTTTGTAGATGGAAAAAGGAGAAATCTATCCTTGCACAATAATGTTCTTAGAATGTTAATCATAACTAAGATGCAATTAAAGAAATGATGTGTTGTGGGTTTCCAATCCTTGAGTCATTTGTCTTGTGGTTGGGTCTTTGCTAGTACTCATTCATTTGGAAAAGTGTGGTATATACATGTATATGGTGTTGTTATGGGTCTATGTGATTTGATGAGTTACGTGATTTTCATATGTGAGTCGAGTTTCTGTACTTGGAGCCCTTGTTGTGTTTTGTGTAAGGAGCCATGTAAGTCAAAAAAAAATTATCCTGGTATTTTATTGTTGTATTTGTGTGCGTAACATGAGGGCACTACATGTGGTATCAGAGCGGAGGTTCATGATCTCGAACCTTTGGGATAGATTGGAGTTGTGATGATTCTACATGATGAGGATGGTGTTACATGATGGGTTGTATGATGGTGATGGTGTTTCATGATGGTGATAAATATTAGAAGAGTAATGTGTTTTAAGAGTGATGTAATCTATGTCGTAATTATGATAATGTGAACGCACATGATGTGTATGTCACTTAGTGCACATTTTTTATCATGTTGATGTGCTGGGGATGGGAGTATTCTCTCTCCTAGGTGTGGATTCTATGAAGAATGCACGTGTGAATTACTACTTGTGATGAGAGTATTGACTCTCCTTTTCTATGGATTGCAATGAGGAATCCGTGTGTGATGTACAACTTTGTTTTGTGTGAAAGGAATGATATTGTGAATTGAACAAAGTGTTTTAACATTTTTCTCCTTATGTGATGTGAAGATGTATTGATGTATTGCATGAAAAAATTGATGTAAAGTGAATTGGAGTTTATCGTGATGTCATCACCATATTGTGATTAGTTGTGTGCGTCGTCGTGTTGTATTGTAATTTATTATATGCTGTAAGGTTAGACATTGTTTTCCGCACATGCAAAATTAATGTAATATATGATGGTTCATGTCATGTTTTAGGGGTATGTGGTGAGTGTGATCCCTAGTGTACAGTGATTGCACTATGGGTGCAGGATGTGGTAATGTGATGTATCGTAACCCGTGAAAGTAGTGATTGTGTTATACCCTACTATATTAGTACCATGTGTAAATTTACATTATGGTTAATGTGCGTGAATCACCATTGTGTTAGTGATGTAGTTATGTGTATGTTGTGAACCTTACACTAGTCGACCCTTAGGGGATAATACTGTCAAGAGTGTATGTGTGGAGAGAGGAGGCATGGACCAGGTTTTCATTAATCTTGAGCCTAAGTACGAGTGAGGAAGTGGAGTCTTATATAGACTGAAAATCCACTTCTATCATGTTTAGTATACTTCAAGCTTGCTTAGTATATTGTGGGTTGCACCACCTTAGGCTCAACTTATACAACTAGAGTTCCCTGCTCTTTCTTATTGGATTATTCATTGAATAATCCTATGTAATTTTGACTATGTTGATCCTTGTGGGAGTTCAGAGGGATGATTCAGATAGAGATGATGATAGTTACATTATTTGATTTACTCATTTCTAGTTACACGTGTAGTTTTAAGAGCTGAGGCTTGATGTCTGAGTGCCAGCAACTCGATGAGTACCCTTCCTGAAATGGTTTAGTATGAGGCCACATAGTGATTGTAATGTGCTATTTTCCTCATTACGTATTTTTATTCGTAAATTAATATTTATCTCTTTTAGCTAGAACTAACCGTTTTCTTGATTGACATGTTCGTATATTTTGGGCATTTATTTGAGTGTGGCATTAACAGTTGGATTTTGCACTAACCATGGCTAATTAGCCATTTGTTTTTTTAGTTTTAAAGACTTTCTTATCATATTTAAAAGTTTTGTAGCCTAGCCCAAGGCTTTTAATTTTGCCACTTGGCCTTTGTATGGATTGTTATGCTGGTTCTAATGTCATAATGTGTTGGAATAGGGTCATGGGATTCACCATGGAGTAGTTAAACCTATGGACCTGCTTCATTGTATAGGGGTACGCCCCAAGGAGTTACAGATAACTAGCGGGTTATTGAACCACGAGTTATTATGTCACTTGGGTTTAAGGGTGACGGGGCTCTATGTGATTAGGTCCACAGGGTGACCCGACCTCATTTAAAAGGTTCCTCAATGAGTCTTAGTCTCTACTGGTTGATTGACCTATTATGTCTTTGAGGTGCACTCTATGATTGAGTGACTCAAGATTCTTGATGGGGCTCTATAATCCAAAGACTACGACCTGGTATCTGCCTCTACTGATTCTTACTCTATGAGAGGTATCTGGACCTGCTTTATGATCACTTTAGTTTGAGACATTTGTAATGCCCTGTTCACCTTTGTCCCTGATATCTCCTTCAACGATCGTGTTGAGTAAGCATAGTAATGTCGTCGTGCTACACTTGTTGAGTCTCTTGTTGGATTCCACCTGGTTATGTTCGAGGCTTGACTCTTCCCTTGGTTGGTATGGACTATTGGATATCTCATTCTTGGCACTATGTCTGGTATAGTCATGGATTTCTATTGGTGTCTCGTTGATAATCATTCGGGCATGTATCCACGCGATGAAGGGGAATTGTCAGTACATATGTGTGTAATAGAATTATATGTAAATTGTCATAATTGGTTGAAATTATCTATTGTTTGGACTACATTGTTGACGGGCTATGATGGAATAAGAGGCCTTGTGATGCGTTACAGTTATTAAAGTATGTATTAAGATATTGTGTGGGTCATTTGTTAACGTGGTGATCATTATTGTTGTGTTTACCTTGAGGTCATTTTACTTCGTTTAGGGTTTTTATTTTTATCTAGTTAAAACAATTGACAAATTTCTAAACAATGAATATTATAATCTAAAGATAAGAATTACCGTAAAACTAAGAATATACCCAAAGTGATTGTGGTAAACTTGAACTAGGGCAAATCTGGACAGAAGGTTGAAAGTTAAAATTTCTACCAAATATTGCAGTTAGGGTTTTATTTTTTAACCGTGATTTTGGCTATTTGGAATGCGTTAGTTTTGGAGCATACCCTCGGCCATGGTTTTGGGGGCGCAGGTTGATTTGCTCAGAATGAGTATTGTTAAAGAAGCCTATGGAAGCTTTCAAGCAATGATGCTTTTGATTCATGTAAAGCCAGACTCCACATTCCGTTTTCAATGCTTCCTCCCAGTCCACGCCCATGACCTACCCTGGGCTCCCAGCTAATATTTAAAAAAAAGGCAGAGGAGTTCCTGTTCAGTATTTGTAGTTGTAAGTGCTTCATTCACATGTCACAGAAAACACATTGGAATTCATGCCACTTGGCAGGGATGGCATTGGCTCGTGTCTTGTTGTTGTCTTTCTTTCTGGTTGGCCCCACGTCATGCAAAACATGGAAGCATAAAAAAAAAAAAAAACGCTGAGCTCAATTTGTTAGAATGCCTCGTAAGAAATGTTCTTGTCTCATAATGCTTATGAAGTATTAATAGGATGTGCAAAAAATGAGTATTGTTGAAAAGGCCTTATTTTACTTATCAAGCAGATGCAAAACTTCATTATTCCGCAAACCTTGAGCTTGTTATTCTCCTTGTGTGTGCGCCTAAATGGGAGTTTTAGCAATTAGTATATGGACTGGTAAAAGTGCATAAACTTACACAATGTGGAAATTAAACACAAATACATGAGAGCTAATTTGATATAAAACGCCTGAATAAAACTAATGCGAAGCCTGCTGGAAAGGAACATGTATTATAGCTACTAATACATGCAGTTTTACACATAATGGTTTGTTAGTTCTGTATGTACAGTTGTGTATGTACAACAAGTTGGTGAATCATAAGGGATTGGTTGAGGCTTGAGATTCATTCAAACCAGATATGTCATGCTCATGGACCTACTATGGTGGGTTGGCAAGCCAAATCCTCATAACCTCCCAGCAAGCATCCTAACTACCTTGTGTCGAGACTGCGATAAAATCATAATCGGAGCAAGGAATTGTCGTGTGGTGGACTTGTTGTTTGTAGTGCGTTCTAACTAGCTTGGGGCTCCTCATACATTGCATCATTGATTAATAGGATTTGTACGAAGTGGGTATGTTAAAAATCTCGAAAACAGCTCTCAAGCAACTACTTATTCTGTTGGGAAACTTTGCAGTGATACGGGAAGTTGGTGTGACGTGGTGGAGATTTCCCTCTTAAGGCTCGTGATGCTGGTTGACGAAGTGTCACGCGAACATGTCTCTAACCTGAATCCCGTTTACATTTGCGACCGACTTCATTCTCTAGGCATGGTTCTTCTTCCCTTAGCTCTCATAATTCTGCGTGACTTCTAATTCAGTGCTTTTACAACTAAATAGAATTTTAAATTATTAGGATTTTTAATACAGTTGCAACTGTCCCTGGTCAGGCATCTTTGCAAAACAATAAAGTGATCATGTCGCAACTCTCGAAGTGGATTATTTTGTTGGTCTACTGTGTAAACCATGAACTTGTTGACCCTCCGCCTTGGAAGATGATATAGAAAAATTCTGCACCCATTGCTTGCATCGCTCACAATATCGTTTCTATCGACCAGACGACTTTGACTCCCCATTGATAAATGCTGACCTTCTCCTTGTTTTAAATAGTTAAATTTTGTAATTTTTGGAAGTACTCAACTAAGTACCCTTCGACAACTCTAGACAACAATTCATGTGCAAGTTTCATTCGTGTACCTTCGTATACGAGGAGTCACCTTGACCTTTGGTTTGACCCTGAAACGAACATATGACATCCTTTTTGACACTCTTATAGGAGCCCTGTTACACTGGTTTACAGCAATAGTAAGCCTATTAAATTTAGAAACTTGGCTTTTCGTTTTGAACCGCCATTTGAAACCTGAATGGAGAAATGTACGTCCCGTCTTCACAAACCTCTAGCGTTTATACTAGAAAAATGCATGGAACATTCAATATAGGAAAGAGCACTTTTCGGGATAGTTTGGTGAAGCCATTTTGTAGGCCTCCGGTCACAGTTTGGACGAGGTCAAACTGGACCAATTTCATCTTGTCGCTCCAGAAAAATTTGTCACCATTTGAAAATGGTTTTCTAGTTCTCAATCCCATCGACTCTGATGAATTCTCCTTATATAGGGGACCTAGTTAGAGATGTCTCGTTGCATGCTCCTCCATCAAATGTTAGTTTTGAACATGGTTCTTTGGGCCCATGAACTAACTTTTTTCATTTTACAACTGGGTCAACTATGACCAGTGGTCCCGAGAGAACTAATTGCCAAACGCAAACCGTTCACTCTTTTTCAATTTCGTCAATTGCTTTGAACTCTTGGTATATATGGGGACACGTAGAAAGTTAATCGTGGTGTGCGTGCTCTTCCGAAGATAAAATTTTGGAAGTAGTTTCTTAGCCTCCGAGCCCGTTCTGAACGTTTTGTAGCTAGTGAGAAAATGTAAGAATAGAAAAGCTGTAGGACTCTCTTAGGGTTTCCAAATCACCCCGAAAACGTTTAAAACACACGCAAATAATTGTTTAAAACACTATAATGAAACTTGCTTGCGTGATAATTATAACTTTTGACAAAACGATGTTTTCTCTCTCTTCCTTTCTCTTTCTCTCTCCTGGGTTACAAAGTGAAGTGAAATGAAAATGTAATGAATACATGTCTCTAAACCTTTTTTTTTGGATTGCAAATTGTAATTTTTATCTATATGTAAACGGGAAGCTGAAAAATGATAATTATGATTAGATTAGGGTGGATGTCATGCCAACGATTTATCGCTAATATCATGCTCACGTGGGTTTTGCAGGATGGAAGAATGATGAAAAAAAGGCGATGTGTAATTTAATTATTATTATTGTAATTTTTTATAGGTCATTGTAAAATAAATAACTGTCTTATGTAGTCTCTTGTTACAGAAAAGTTAGTAATTGAAATTTGTTAATATGCACTGAGATGCTAGTTTTAGCGATACTTAGGAAATTGTGCATTTCTAATCACCCGATGTTCAATTTGTTTCTTAAATTGTGTATGGCAAAAAAAAAGTTTGATTTATACGAATAGTAAATTGAAATTGAAGTTAATATATTGTAGTGAACTTTCATTGTGTAATCTATAAATGATTAAATTAATTATTGGTGTTATCTTTCTTACCTTGCAAACATGTAATAAAGGAGTTTTAATGGGAAGACTCAACCCTAGTTCAATAAAATAATTCATGTATATAACTTGCCTGCCTATGTGTGATCCTTTTTACCATATAAGGAAACTGTAAGACCGTAGAACGAACTTGAAGCTTTGCACGCGATGGAACATCTTTAGGTTAGGTAAATAAAACCCCTAGAAAGGAGTTTACCATCATAGTCAGGTATGTTTAGCGACATGGTCGTGAACTAGACATATTTTAGGAATGTCATGGTCCAAATTCGATCCAGAGTAAGTAGCAGTTAATCCTTCTTTTGGTAATCGCGAGAAGAACTGCCCTCTCTTCAGGTCCAAAGATAGCAGGTTAGAGTGGCGAAGATTTTCTGCTTTGGAAGTCACCTATTGTGAGATCCAAATGACATCGAAGGAATGACTAAACGGTATTACCTTGGTTTCTATCCAAATAAAATCTTTGTATCTTCTTGAATAGATGGTCTTAGTATAAATATGTCCGCCTGCCTTAAACTGGCTTAGTGATAGTTATAGTGCGTGGATCATTCACAGTGCATATATAGGGTAGAATACCATTTTAACCTTAATCTGATCTATAATAGGATTGAAGCACTTGTGGTTCATGTATAGTTACAATTCTTCTGATCATGTACCCCTTCAAGATGTTAGTCAAATACTTTCTGTAACACTTGATGTACAAAACAATGCTAAGAACGAGACCTTAGTGCAATGTAAGAGTATATCATATGAGATGCTGCAACATGAGATTGGAGATTAGGATTGAGGTCAATCTTGGAGTCCTTATAACTTAATTAAAACATTTTCATGCGTTGCAAAGAATATGACATTACCAAATGGTGTGACCAAACGTCGAGAAAAAAAAAGACATATACATATATATATATATATATATATCTTATGGGAATTCACATAAGTTATTGAACTATAATAGTAATGGTAGTGAAATAACTATAGTCCGTGATTCGAGAGGATGTTCTTGGAAAAAAAAAGCTATCTCGGATCTATGTCTTCCTGTCAAATCCCAAGATTTCATTCTTTACATCATATTCAGGTTCACTTGTAGTAGCAAGGGTAGATTTATAAACATGAAATAAACGTTTGAGAAGCATATTCTTAATATAAGAACAAGATAATCAAGTAAGGTATATGTGATTTGAAATTGTGCCAACTAATCAATTAAATTATGGAAATTTCCATGATGCATAAAGGAAGCCAACCTAAATTGATCGAACTGTAAATTAAAGGTGGAATGAGCTTAAGATCTTGTAGATGAAAAAAAAAAAAAAACTATCCTTGCACAATAATGTTCTTAGCATGTTAATTGTAACTAAGATGCAATTAAAGAAATGATCTATTGTGGGTTCGCCGTTCCTTGAAGTCATGTTGTCTTGTGGTTGGGTCTATTGCTGGTATTCGTTCATTGCAAGAAGTGTGGCATATGACATGCCTATGTTATTTTCTTGAGTCTATGTGATTTGATGAGTTATGTGATTGTCGTATGCGAGTCAAGTTTCTGTACTTGGAGCCCTTGTTGTGTTGTGTGTAGGGAGCCATGTAATTCAAAAAAAATTTATCCTGGTATTTTACTGTTTTATTTGTGTGCGTAACACGAGGGCACGACATATATATATATATATATAATTAATGTTAGATATAAATTATAAATACAAATAACATAAGTTTTAGTAAAGTAAATAAAAATAAAGAAAGAAAGAAAAGTATAAAAGTAACCCCTTTTTAAAAAAAAAATGCGTGGGAGTTGAAACTCTTACTAAAATTTTATAAATAAAAAATAAATAAATTAAAAAAGGGAAATTTATGAAAAGTGTGGCCTACATTTTTGGGTATTGTTTTAGTGTAAAAAGGGGGGTGGGGTAGGTGACCCTCCCCCCAACCCAACTTACCACACATACCAAATTTTAGTAACCCCAACACTTTTAAAACCTGACCGACTTTTTTATTACTTCGGCCTGCATTTATTATTTTTTTTCTGGGGATGCGGCCTGTACATGAAGTTTTCCTGTGGCCGGAACAGTGCATTATATATATATATATATATATATATATATATATATATAATCCTTATTTATTTTTCTTTTGGATTTTTTTTTTTGAATAAAAAAATAAAGAGGGGTGCAAGAGGAGTAAGAGGAATATAAATTTATACAAAAAGCTTAGTTATTTTGTAAAATAAATACATGAGGTTCCTCCTTCTACTCCTTCCTTAACCTGCAAAATAAACAAGAGAAATGAGAGAGAAGAGTGAGAAAAAGTATATATTGCAATCCATACAGATTCTTACGGTTGCTTTTAGAAAATCTAAATCCCTGGGTGGAAAAAGATTGGATCTAAGGGTGTAGGATGCACCCTACATCACTTAAGTGATGGGGTATTTAAATGGGAATGCTTTAATTTAAAAGATGTGTGTGTAGTGTTGAATGTGGCCTAAGGGGTTAGACTAGGTTGTGCAGCCCTTGCCTTTTTAATGTAATAATATAGATATTAAGGAGTTTGATTTAAAACTCAAAGGATATTTAGTATTTTTTAATATAATTAATTTAGAAGGGACTAATGGGGCTAGGACATGAAAAGAAAATTGAGAAATATTAAAATAATTATTGAAGCTTAGTAAGAGAATTTAAAAATGGCTTTAATTTTAGAAATTGAGTCAATGCTAATCAGTCATCTTTTTAGTTCCGTCTGCCTTGAAAATTCTTGCAGAACGTCATTATCAAGAATTTAATTTTAATCCTGATGAATTTCATTGTCGGTCTCTCTCAAAAGAAAATTATTCCATAATTTTTCTAACTAAACCTAGGTTGTTCTTGAGTTTCGTGCGGGTGTTTTAGTTGGCATTACAGTTGTCAACCCAATTGAAACATTGCTGAAGACGTCAACAAAGCTAGAATAAATTGTGATACCTAGCCTACTTGAGGCTCATGAGTGGAAAATGGAAATGGTGAAAGGCTTAGGACAACTATGGCTCCAAAATAATGCTGAAAAAGTCACCAATGCTCGAGAAGAAGAAAGAAGAATTCTAAGAGAATGAGCAGAAAAAGCCACGGAAAAAATCAAAGGTAAGATCAAAATACATGAGATAGATATCATTGATAGAAAAGACCAAGACACACTTCTTGATAGTTGTGAGATCAGGTAATTAGATACTACTCTTAGTACTGACAAACCAGTGGTAAGACCACCTCCAATGGTTACCCTTCCATCCAAAAAGATAGATTAGCTGTAAACGGTCAAGTCTTCTTTGCCAGCCTCTTAACCAATAAAGCATGCCACCTGTGACCTCGCATTGCAATTTGTGTTTTTAGAAAGGGTCAAGTTGAGTAGTTACCGATCATGCACCCCAAAATAATATTCTATGTACTAGAAATTACATATGAGTTACAATTTATGTTGTACAATATGTATGTAATGTTAAGTTTGTTAGAGCTGTAATCTTCGGTGTAATATACAAGTTATCTTAAATTGTTGTAAGTTTGTTTGATGGGGAGGAATTAAGAGTATAGCACAACTAAAATATTTTACAAAAAATACGTTCTAGTATAGGTTGCCACAACTTATAGAGTATGCTGATAAAGGTGAGCTAATAAGATTGAATATCCGTTTGTTACGTTAGGTGAAACAATGTTTAAATTTAGTTTTTTTTAATATCAATGTCAATTTCCATAAGGAACACATGAAAATTACCCACATTAGCGCAAGTTGAGAGGGTGTATTTTCTCAATGTCTTAGTATTGATCATACCATCCCCAAAATAGCCACCCTCAATTTCACAACTTGGTATTAAATAATATGGAAAGGCACTTCACATTTGGCTGACTACTCATGTGCATTTGTAACCTACTTTGCATATCTTTGATTTCGTAGACCTACATTTCTGTATAATGGGCTCCTTCAAGATAACCATAATAATAAATGTAAATAAACTTTTCAAAGAAAAAATAGAACCCATGCATCTATATGTATGGTTGACCTTCTTGGATGGGCTAGCTATCTTGAGTAAGCTATAACCTTTATCATTAAACTGCCAGTAAAACTCAATGTGGTTGTGTGTGTGTGTATTTTCTAGGAGGGTATAGAAAAGTGATAACATTGAACTATATAACTATAGAGTGGAAATATAGAGTTGGATGTAGAAGCATGGGAAATACATAAGGAAAGTATTATTATTAAAGAATATGAAGAGTTGTTTAGTCGACAAGAAATGTGAGAGTACAAATAAGGAGTGAGAGTGACATTCAGAAAGAGAGAGTCACCAATGCTATATTTTCAATGGAATCACATGAATAACTGTTGTGACAACACCTAAAAAAATAGAGTCTCACTCAAATAGGGAAGATGAACTTAAAATTATAAATTGGTGGGCTCACTGCATGCGAAATTTATAGATGGAAAATTTGTTTCACCTGACATGATTTAAGCCCTTTAAAGTTTATCACCAAAAATGTAAGGAAGTTTAAATCTTGACATGTTCTTATTAGGAGATATTTAAACATTGACATCCCTTCTAATGTACTTTACAACTCATGATGAGTCACAAACTATGCTGAAAGGGATATAAAGTTGAAGTTAGTTTGTGATTTCATTTCAATGTTAATACGACAAATGGAAAAAATGAATTCTACGATATCACAATTGCTTGAGCCATTTAGTGAAAATTTTTGCAGGCTTTGTGTAAGCCTCAACATTTTGGATACATGTTGTAATGCCCACATTTTCCACACACAAAACCCAACATAAAACCTAATAATTACTTATGAAAATTATGGAATACTTTTAAAAAACAAAAAAACAAAAGGCTGCTACAATATAACCACCAACTAGGTTTAAATATGTCACGATTAATAAATCTAAATATTCATAAGGTTTTCAAAATTAAATTAACGATTAAATTATTATTACTTCATTTCAATCATTATCCCGTGTGATTTATTAACCAAGCTACCCTTTTTATAATTACTTAAGTTAATGAACCCTTGCAAAACTCCAAGGTCATTTATTAAATCATTTATCTATAGCAATAAAGGTCACAATTTAATCCTAACACTCTAATACTCTTAAGTGGCCCCATTCACATATTACCCATACCATTTTATTTAATTTACCATTCCCACAAAAATCACATCACTTCAAGTTGAAGGGTTCATCCTCCACCATTGGATCTTAGGTTAGGATAAAAACTATAGAAATCTTTACGAGTTCTCTTTTATTTCTTTTCTTACCCTATTTTTTCATTTTCACTTTTGCAAGTTTGGGAGAAAGAGGAGGATGGAGGCCATGGGAGGTTGCTCAAAGTTCTTAGATGGATACACATATTTGGGAGTTATTTTACATCCCTCTCACTTAGGGTTGGCTTGTATTTTTAATGGTTATTGTAGTATTGTTACATTTATTTTTATTTTTTCTTTACCCCATTTGAGTATGGGCCTTTATCCCCATTTTATTTCTGGTTTAAAATGATATATACACAGAATGAGGGGTTTGAGTATATATATCCTTTTATATATTTCATTTGTTTACAAAATATTTTGAGAAATACCCATTTAAAAGGTCAGTTTTACACACACACACACACACACACACACACACACACACACACACGCGCGCGCGCGCGCGCGCGCGCGCTCGCACACACACACACAAAAAGACACACACACACACACACACACACACACACACACACACACACACACACACACACACACACACACACACACACACACACACACACACACACACACACACACACCCTAAAGGGTTTAGCTTGCATTTCTAGAATATGCGGCATGTGTAAAAAAAAAGCAATGACTGTAGCAAAGGATGGCCACAACCCTTTTTGTAGAGAGTTGTATAATTTTGGGGGGTGGGGCACCACCCCACCCCATATGATTTAATAAAATATAAGGTATTTGGGGTGGGGTGCCACCCCACTTCACTATGGTTTAAATAAATCTATATTCCTAAAGACCATTCGGCCTAGCACACTCAAATAATATTTTTTTTATTACACCGAAGGTGTTCTTCCTATGGGAAAGGAATATTCAGACATTCATGCCACTGTCTTAAACTTGACAAGTTTTTTCATGTTTTAGACACTTGATTAAATTTGATGCCCATTTGCCTGTTTTTACTTTCTTAAGTTTTTTTTTTACTGCAGTTTGCATGCTTTGAATCAACCAAACACTACGGGGATTGCATATAATATGTTGAGAAAAAGATTGTGATAGGAGCTATACAATTCATACATTATCTTTTCAGAGCATGTCTTACTTTTTAGTATTCACGAGTATCATGGTTTCTCATCATCATTGTGTAATGGGCCTTTTGTTTTAACTTTACGGTATTTTTTATTATGTCCTAACCTATTCTATTTGGCACTGATACTTTTTCGGAGAGTTTCTAGACTACAAGGTAATGGTGATTTTCATGCCAAAATTTTTATTGTTTATGAGTTTAGAGAAGATTTGTTGTAATGGGTATGCTATGGTTTTTTATAGTGAAGAGTGGTTTGTTTGGGTTCTTACAGTAGGGTTTTTGGATTTTTGTAGATCATGGTCATCGATGATGTGCTGGATCCGATTAGGAAATTGGCTGAAAATTACCTACCAAGGTCTTCCAGCTTGTTGTCCACTCTTGAACTGATTTTTTTTCTTTTGAAGAAGGAACATAGAAGATTATCATAGATATAATTTTATTCCTTCCATTTAATTTAAGGACTACCCCATCTCCTCTCTAATCCTTTGTTTTTCTGCCATGGCTTTGATCTATAAATTTAAAATAGTTGCATTTGTTTATTCCTTTGTTTTATTCTTTAATCTATGCTTATTCGTACCGTTTGTGGCTTACAGGGTAGAGAGAATTTCCTCAATGTTCCGTTGAAGACAGGGTGAGTGCTCTGGATATGAAAACTTAGGGCCCATTTTTTAAATTAATACCCAGAACCTATTTCCTTTTATGGTTTTAATGTTTCTCAAAATGGGCAGAGAGAGATGGCTCCATGGGATGAATATCACCATTGTAGAGGATTTTTTAATGCTTTGTTTTTTTTAATTAAGTTTTTAACTGTATAAGATTCGTTCCCACCTCATATTTTTTTGGTTTAAGGTTTGTTTTGGATTAGATCTGAATTTAATTCACATTATTCAGAATGTTCATCTAATGTATTTTTCAGGTTATTCAGTAAATTTGTGTGACTTGATGTTGATATTTGGTGAATGCAATCAAGAGTGTGAACATCGACGAGAAGGAAGGCCAAGTGAAAGCTCAATGGTAGAAGCCCTTTTGTAGTTGTGGCTGGTTTAATTTGTTATATAGTCTGAACCATCTAGTAGAAGCTTAAAAAATTTGAGCATCCCTTGAATTATGTTAACGTAGATCAAAAGCCAAAATATTTTGTCACTGTAGGGATATGAAGGAATTAGTAGTTTTCCTACTAAAAAAGAAGAGATGGTTTTGCCACTAGGGCCGAGAAAATTCTATAGTATCAACATTCCTAAGCCACGGATATACACTGATCTAAAGTTCAATTTAGAGAGAGTCGATTTGCCAATGGGGGGAATTATAGGGAAATCATTTATGTTTATTGGATCACTAGGTTTCTACATATCCAGACCAACTCCACCACCTCTCTGTACAAACATTTGAGAGAATAGCTGATCAAAGGGATGGGGTATCTAGGGCCACACCAACTTCACCGCCTCTTCATTGTTTGAGGGATGGTTTTAATGTGCCTTTTGGTGGGGAGATCAGATGGGTAATTCTCAAGAGGGCATTGAAGGAATGGTTATGGAACTTGAAGAATATGACACTGTTGATATGGGGTATTGTTGTGGCAGTGTCTAGGGCTATTATTTTTTTGGTTATGGTTGGGTTTCTTGATAAGGCTCTGCACAAGAAGATCCAAAGGAATGCCTAGTTTGAGATCAATAATCAAACCCATAACCGTTTCCGATCTCTTTCTACTTCAATTTTGTGGTTTGTTTTGAGTGGGGTACTGGTATGATAATCTGGGTGGTCCTGCAAACACTTGAAATTAATTTAACAAATGAATATAAACTATTTGAAGTATTAATTAACAGAAAATAAAAGAGAAGAGAGTTACTTGAGATAAACTACTCTCAAAATCCTTAATGTTTTCCTTTACACCACTTTTTCCAACCCCCTTCATAGTATGTGATGACAAAGTGCTATAAAAAACCTTTATCTTTGCCTTGACAACACTTTATCTGCCATCCCCAATTGTAGTATGTGATGCTAGAGGATTAGGAAAAGAAGTGGACACTACAGTGTGAACATGATTATCTATCAGCTTAGATATTGGAAAAACATATGTTGTTAAGCATTTTGTTGTTGATGAGGATTGACATTGAACTGTCTACAATGAAGATGCTTGAAAAACATTGGCTCCGATTATTTAACAGATAAGGAGCCATTCCTAGTATCTGATTACAAGACTATGTCAGGAGAATTTTAATTGTGTTAATTTTTACTAAACAAATGTATTGAGTGAATACTATGTGTTTTCAACATTGACCACACCGGATGAAGTTTGATCCATATTTGTGACAAACTTAGAAGCAATATGTCTTGTCATAATGATGTCTTTGTCAAGGATAGTGATGTCATATGTAGTTGAAGAAGCAGAATTTCAATAGATTGAAAAAATTGATGTAACTGAGAAGCTTGGTCACTCTGAGAGCTCTCAGACAAAATATTTGAAAAGGGAATATTTTCCTCACCGCTTGTGTCACCTGGACTATCTACCAAAGGAGTTAATGAATTCGAACCATCCCTTGAATACTGTAATGGTAGATCACTCAAATAAGTAGATAACCTTGACGTAGTAATGTCTTCCTCTATTTAAGGAGGTATACTAGAACTTCCACCACATGTAGCAAATTGCGTATCTAAATTAGCAGAACCCTAACCATGTGAAAAATCTAGCACATGACAGTATCGTGATGAAGCTATGGGAAGCAATCTATCTAACTTTTTAACACTCAGGTTTGAAAGGAGTGGGTAACACCTTAAAAGGATGTGATCTGATCCTAACTATTTTAGGTTGTGCCTTTCAACCAAGGTAAGAGAACCTATTTTTTAACCTCTGTTTATTGAAGAACAATGATAAATCCTTCTTTTGCATAATTTTATAGAGAAGACCTTGGGAAAATATGATCAACACACCAGATCTGACTCTCACGAGTTGTCACTTCCAGATCATGGAGATATTTTCACAACAAGGCAAAGGTTACTAAAGACATTTGAGACCCTGATTGCTTCTGCATGTTTTGGTAACAGAGATTATGCATTTGTGTGCACACAAGACAAACAGGGGTAGTACAGGTAGGATTGGTTGTTTTTGAATGAATTTTTGGTGGGAGGTGGGGCAGGGTGAACTTGATTCACCAGATCCTTGAGAAATCTTACAAAATGGAAGGTTAAACCAACAGAATGCCACAGAATAGCTAAAATGTTTCTTTAACTAGAATATGTGCTTCAATGGAGGCCCAGATTAGCACTCTTTCACACAATCTTTGAGATTCTATCACGAAGGCTCAAGTTAGAAAATCCAACAAAGCATCAAGATCTGAGTCAAATCACACCTAAGGTACACCCAGAGGCTTACAGATAATCTCTATCAATAGATGAAAGAAAAGTGATTTTAAATCATTTATTCCAATCCCAAATGAAAGCTCTTCTGAGAAATGAAATTGCAGATGCCACTAAACTATCACAAGGATTGAGGCCTGTGTGATTGAATCAGATTTAATACAAGATTGCAACAGAAACAAGAAAAACTACTTGCATACATTCAGAAATAAAACAAACACATTTTTCTCAAGACAACACAAAAAAACTCGAATTTGATTAAGTCTATCAGCAGGGGAAAGTTTCTAGAACAGTCTCAAAGCTTTTCAATGGCTGTACACTTGTAACCACCTTGACACAATAAAACTTAATACAAAAAGAGATAACCTAGTTTCTCAAATGGCTTCTCAAAAATGATGAGCTTTGTCAAGCTTTCTATTAGAAAAATTTTCCCGACCCCTAACACTCCAACCTCCAACCCCTTTGCACAAAAAATTTGTTTTGCAATTTATAACATTTACAATAGAACCCCTTCTTCCCCAAAAGACAAAACATTTAATGCACCAGCGCTCACCATGATTTAGATCACGATTCTCAGAATCAGATCTGTAAAAATTCGTCAGGTGCTCGAGGGGGCAGATCTCATCAAATATCTCCCGCATTCAACTCCTTCCTCTGGTAGATCACTCTTTCTTCAATTTTCCAACCACTTCCACCCCTAATCTATCAAATCTGGCTCCTTGCATGCTTGGGAGAAGAAAAAAGGAAAATCCGATCGAGCACAATAGTCAGACCATTTTAATGGCAAAAGATGTCTTCTAGATCTTCCCACCAAACTCAGATATCAACATTAACTCCCCTCTCTTCTTGGCGTGTAGGAAATACCAAGAAATCATGAAGACTCACACTTCCAGGCATGTTTTAGAAAAATGGGGGGAAAATCAGATTCAGACTCTCAGCTGTCGTTGATTTTTACTTTGAATTTGGACCATCCACGTGGAAGATTCAAACTTTTAAAAATAGACCCAGGGGCTTCCTTTGAATTTTTACAACCTTTTGGAAAAATGGAAAAAAATTCCATTTTTCTCTGCACCTCCGCCCTCGAGAAATGAGCCTGACACATGTCCTAAGGTGGGCCCCAGTGGAACCAGCCAAATTCTACCATTTTACTCCTCTTTTTGGAAAAGGGAAAATTTTCCAAGTTTTCCCCACAGCTCCTCCCTTGAAAAAATGGGCCTGACAGAGCCAAAATGTGGTTCAAGTGGAACCATGCTTCCTTTTTTACTTTTAACTCTTTTCTCCCAAAAGGAAAATTTTCCAAATTTCCCCGAGAGTCCACACCTCCACCTTTGACCGGAGCAAGCTTTGACTATTTCCTTTATCGGGCTTGCGGGCCATTTTGAGATTTTAATCTTTTGGTGTAAGAGGTAAAAAAACCAATTTTCCTCCGATGATCCGCTTCCCCACCTCTTTGAATTTTCAAACTGCCACGTGTCACCATGGCACACCTTGAGATGGTCCCAAAATTTTGATACCTTGAATGAGCGCAGGCTCACCACGTGTCATGTGCGGACAAAGTTTTTCTGAATGCTTGAAGCTCAGTGGAAGGCACCATTTGTCATGCTCTGAAAGTCTCCTTTGGCCATTGAAAAGTCCAAGAAAAATGAAAGTGAGCAGAGGCCTCCACATGTCATCCAAAGGTGCTTCTTTAAAATATCCAACTTAAATCTCAAGGGCCACGTGTCCTCCAAACTGATACTTTTTTCCCTCCTTAATTTTGTCTCCATGGTGCAACTTCAAAGGTGCCTGGCGGAGACCCTAAATGAGGCAGGCTTCCACGTGTCCTTTTCCACCAAAGTATCAACAATAATAAAACTAAGTTGGAAAAGCAGCAGAGACCTCCATGCCCCTCCAATCAGAAGAACTCCAAGGCCAAACCAAAAGAGACCTTCAAATGAGCAGAGCCTCCACAGGACCACTTTGTCTTTTGAGGAAAAAAACATAGAAATTTTTTAAAGCATACCCCTAAGCCATCCCCTAACCAAAAGGTGCCACATGTCCCCTATCGATGCAAGGATGTAAATTTGACCAGTAGAAACACCCGTCAAACCATAAAATACAGAAAAATGATCATTCGAGCCCAAAAATGAAAATTTCTCCAAGGACAGAGAATTTAGAAATGTTACAAGGCTCAAATATGTTTCTCAGAGATACATCCATTCATTTTTCTTCAAGTATTTAGGGCAGAAATGACAAGGAAGACAAATCTCGACTGTGGAGAAAAAAATATGGGAGAACCCAAGTTTTTGGATGAACAGAGAACGGGAGACCCAAATTACAGACCTTTTCCAGAGGAACAAAGAAACAAGGAGAAAACCATGGACCCATAAGTGATCTATGACCCAGGAACAAATTAAAAATGGCAAAAAAGATTAACCAGGCACAACACGAGGAAAAAGAAAGTGACAGAGGCCGTAAATCGATAGATTTTCAAAGGCAAATTGGGGCGAGACTATTTTGAGCACCAACATCAGCTCCAACTCAAGGATGGGCACTCCCTGTGAGTGCCACAAGAACAAAGGTAGACCAAGTGCCAAGAATATCCATTGGGAAACAAAGTCATCTTGCAGAGCAGAGAAATAGAGCCATCTTCAAAAAACAAACAGAGAAACCAACAAAAATAGGTCACCGAGGACCAGAACAAAAAAACACAAAAGACAGGAAACAAACAACAGGCTATACACTGTACACAAGATGTTTACCTTGATTTAGAGAAAACAATCAAGGAAAAAAAATCAAGCACCTGCTATCCTGGATATGACCATGCCAAGAGGTTCTGATATGTTTTCATCAACTGGAAATATACCTCTTTTTCTTCTCTGTTCAGTTTGTAAACCATCCATTTTCTCTGAAGCTCCTCCATTGTGTTTAAGTCAAATTCTTTAACATTTTTCAAGGCTGAATCATAGACCAAATTCCCAGAAAAAATAACATACTTAGGAGCTCTGTTTTCAACACTTTCATACTCCCTAAAATCCACAAAACTCACAAAGTTGTTAAGATCAACATCTGCTTGCAAAAATTCATAAGATGCATTGCTTGGGTCTTCAATCAAGTACAACATCTTCTTCTCTCCATATAATTTCACCAAGTTTCCTTCAATGGGGATAGTGGCATAAGACATGTCCATTTGCACACTACCACCAACACTTGTTGCCCACTTTCTTGACAACAACATCCCCCACTTGGCAGGGCAGTCAACAATCACCACATCAAGTTTTAAGTTCCTTCCAGGATAAGATGCAAGTTGCACAACCAGATATTTGACACATCCCACCACTGGCACCTCTCTAGAGTCCATGGAAGTGCACTTCCCATATGTTGTTGTTACTTTGATACCTAGCTCATTCATGACCTCAAGAGGCATGACATTACATGAAGCTCCAGAATCAAACATACAGTTATGTAACAACTTGTCTTTGATAACCAGGGTAGTGAAAAATGGATCCACATTCAGCTGGGATTTAACCAAAGAAGTTCCTAAATAAACCTCTAGTGGTTCCCCCAGCTCTTCCAACACTTGTGGCTTTTCCAACACTGCAACAGTAAGGGGAATCCCAACCTTGTTTACATCTCTGTCCTATGTGATCTCTTCCTCTTTGAATCCTAAGTATTCAAAAGCCCTCTTCTTGTGCTCAGGGATCCTAAGCAGCTCAACAATTGGGACATGAATTTTGATTTGACTCAAAACTTGGGCAATGTCATATGGAACAAATTTGGGTAAAGTAGCACTAGGAGAAATATTGGCAAATTCATCAGATGGAATGGGATTCTTTTCAGTTTGGGCATGGGGAGGAACACAAGTTTTTCTTGGGGAAACAAGCTCTCTGCTAGATGCATTTTTCTTTGGGGTTTCTTTGGTAAGCAATGGAAATTTTGACTTGGCTTGTGGACCCTTGGCAGCTTTACTTATGGTATTGTGCTCCTTTTCTTGGGCAACTACAACATTCATTAATAGTTTTTTATCTTCTTCTGAAGCAACTCCTCCATCATACTTTTCAATCATTAATGCCCTCAAGTATTCAAAATCATTATTGGGCAATTCAAAATATTGTACAGTGTCTACTTCTAAAATATGAGAGGGAGGAAGAAGAGGTACCCAGTGGATGCAATCCCAAAAAATAGCAGCAGTTCTAGCACTTATTACCTCAGTTGAAGTTGTTACCCCTTGGTGAACTTGCAGGGATATCCATCATGCAGGAATCATCATCATTATCATCACCAGCTTCTTCCTCTTCCTGCTGATATTCCTCACATGGAGCATGAGGCATGAAACTTTTGTCACATCAATCAATGACATATACCTACTCCACAACAGCAACTCTAGTAGCCAAAGGATCAGGTACCATTCTATTTTCCCTGGCTTGGACTTCATGTTTCCAAATCCAACAGGTCCCTTGCCTCTGTCATCAGATCTTTGGTGATTTGTGAACCTGTCTTGGCCTTGCTGCTTGTGTTGACCTTGTGAGCTCTACCTAATTCCCTTCTTAGCCCGGGCTAATTTGTAGGAAATTTCTTTGACAACCCCTGCCAAAGTCTTCACAACTTCTTCCAAATCAGCAGCCTTGCTTGTTTGAGGTTTTTTTGGGTTAACCAGCTTTACACCCTCCCTTTTTGGAGGCTTTCCAATTGCCTTGATATTGTTCTCTATTTGTAAAGCCATGGTGAAGGCCTGCCTCAAATTTGTGGGGTTTTTGTCTCTTAAATAATATGCAGCCTTTTTATCAAATGCATCAGTATATTTGATCAAACATGACTCATCACAAGGCCTTATCCTAACAGGAAATCTCCTCAAGGTATTATTAAACCTTGTGTTGAAATCATGTACCGACTCATTAGGATTCTTCTTAATATTTTAAAATTATGTCAAAATAAACCTAGGGTCAGTTCTATCACCATACTGCAATCTAAATGCATTGCTCATCTCAGTCCAAGAATCAAGAGAGTTATCTAGCAATGCTTTATACCAGTCCCTAGCATCCTCTTCCAAGGTATGGATAAACAACTTGATATATATATCCTCATGTTCAATCTCAAAATATTCCATCATGTTGATAAAAATCTTTAGATACTAATCACCAGTAATAGCATTGTTTCCTTGGAACTTTGGCATTCTGTTCCTTACATCTTGAGGCACTACATTTGGATATCCAGCCATTCCCACAAAATTTATAGGTCCAAAAGTGTTTACAAAAAAAGGGGGTCTAGGTGGGGGTAAGGCCATGTTCCTTTGAGGAGGTGACCCTGGAGGGGTGACAAATTGATAAGGGGCAGAAAGTCCTTGGAACACAGGAGTATAATTTTCAAAATGGATATCCCCCAAAGGCCTTGTTTCTTGGAAATCCCTATCAACCTCAGAAAAGATAGGAGCAAAGTGTGAAGCAAACCTTTCAAAATCAAATGAAGGCCCCTCTCCAGTTGGAGAATTCAATTCCACAAAGAGGCTACCTGATTCAAAAGCACTTGAATTGCAGTCTTCAATAATAGGCCGATCACTTTCATCAATGGAGATCCCTCTTCTTGTCTGCTGATCTCCAATAGCTCTCCAGGATTTTCTTCCTTCTGATTTTGCTTTTCCTAGCTCTAGAAATAATGTCCTAGCAGGATCCCTAGCAAAGAAAGACCTTCTTCCTTCCATCTTTGCAAATATTAGTAATAAATCTAACTTTGACAGAGTTTTAAGACACTGGTACTCATTAAAAAATTAGATCAACAGGGAGTCGCCACTAAGGATTTCCACATTAGTTGTGCAAATGCACTAAATATAATCTGTCAAAGTTATGTTAATCCTAGAAACTAGAAATGGAAAGATTCTAAACTTTCTTTACCCAGATTTATCAAATGAAAGCTAGTGCACTAGGTGTGAGCAAACTGAAAGAACTGCACACAGCACACTTGGAGCATACAAGAAGTGTTTTACCAGTCTTGATTTTAGTAACTGAAATCCCCGGCAAACGGTGCCACTTAGGTGTTGTTGATGGGATAAATAGATATGATTGGAAGTGAATCAGCAAATAGTCTCAGAACTCAAATAAGTCCCCGGCAGTGGTGCCACTTAGGTGTTGATACCCAAATTGATTCTCCTTCAAAGCCTGAGCAACATCATGGATTTGATAGGAAACCTAGAGACAGATTAGATAATGATGAGTCATTTTGTAGCCAGGGATGAGATCTAACTGGCCCTTTGTCACTCAAATGTGGAGAAATGGATAGCACCCTAAAGAGGATTTGATCTATCCTCACTATTTTAGGTTGTTCCTTTAAACCAAGGTAAGAGAACCTATTTTGTAACCTCTGTTTATTGAAGAACAATGATAAATCCTTCTTTTGCATAAATTTTATAGAGAAGACCTTGGGAAAATATGATCAACACACCAGATCTGACTCTCACGAGTTGTCACTTCCAGATCATGGAGATATTTTCACAACAAGGCAAAGGTTACTAAAGACATTTGAGACCCTGATTGTTGTTGCATGTTTTAGTAACAAAGATTATGCATTTGTCTCCATACAGGACAAACAAGGGTAGTACAAGTAGGATTGGTTATTTTTGAATGAATTTTTGATGGGAGGTGGGGCAGGGTGAACTTGATTCATCAGATCCTTGAGGAACCTTACAAAATGGAAGGTTAAACAAACTAAATGCCACAGAATAGCTAAAATGTTTCTTTAACTAGAATATGTGCTTCAATGGAGGCCCAGATTAGCACTTTTTCACACAATATTTGAGATTATATCACGAAGGCTCGAGTTAGAAAATCCAACAAAGCATCAAGATCTGAGTCAAATCACGCCTAAGGTACACCCAGAGGCTTACAGACAATCTCTGTCAACAGATGAAAGAAAAGTGATTTTAAATCATTTATTCCAATCCCAAATGAAAGCTCTTCTGAGAAATGAAATTGCAGATGCCACTAAACTGTCACAAGGATTGAGGCTATGTGATTGAATCAGATTTAATACAAGATTGCAACAGAAGCAAGAAAAAATACTTGCATACATTCATGAATGAAACAAACACATTTTGCTCAAGACAACACAGAATAACTCAAATTTGATTAAATCTATTAGCAAGGGAAAGTTTCTAGAACATTCTCAGAGCTTGTCAATGGGTGTACACTTGCAACCACCTTGACACAATAAAACTTAATACAAAAAGAGATATATTTTCTCAAATGGCTTCTCAAAAATGATGAGCTTTGTCAAGCTTTTCTATTAGAAAAATTTCTTCGACCCCTAACACTCCAACCTCCAACCCTTTGCATGAAAAATTTGTGCCATTTATAACATTTACAATCGAGCCCCTTCTTCCCCAAAAGACAAAAACATTTAATGCACCAATGCTCGCCATGATTTAGATCATGATTCTCAGAATCAGATCTACAAAAAGTCACCAGGTGCTCGAGGGGGCAGATCTCATCGAATATCTCCCGCATTCAACTCCTTCCTCTGGTAGATCACTCTTTCTTCAATTTTCCAACCACTTCCACCCCTAAATCTCAAATCTGGCCCCTTGCATGCTTGGGAGAAGAAAAATAGAAAATCCAATCGAGCATGATAGTCAGACCATTTTAATGGCAAAAGACGTCTTCCAGATCTTCCCACCAAACTCAGATATCAACATTAACTCCCCTATCTGCTTGGCATGTAGGAAATACCAAGAAATCATGAAGACTCACACTTCCAGGTGTGTTTTAGTAAAATGGGGGGAAAATCAGATTCAGACTCTCAGCTGCCATTGATCTTTACTTTGAATTTGGGCCATCCACATGGAAGATTCAAACTTAAAAATAGACCCGGGGGCTTCCTTTGACTTTTTACAACCTTTTGGAAAAATGGAAAAATTTCCATTTTGCTCTCTGCACCTCCTACCCTCAGGGAAATGAGCCTGACACGTGTCCTAAGGTGGGCCCCAACGGAACTGTGGCCAAATTCTGCCATTTTACTCCCTTTTTGGAAAAGGGAAAATTTTCCAAGTTTTCCCCGCAGCTCCGCCCTTCTGCCAAACCGAGGAAAAATATTGACTATTTCCTAGCAGGGAACTGCGCTTCATTTTTTACTTTTAACTCCTTTTCTCTCAAAAGGAAATTTTTCCAAATTTCCCCTGAGAATTGCACTCCTGCCGTTGACTGGAGCAAGCTTTTGACTTTCCCCTTATCGGGCTTGTGGGGAATTTTGAGATTTTAATCCTTTGAGGTCAAGAGGCAAAAAATCCAAGTTGCCTCCAATGGTCCACTTCCCCACCCCTTTGACTTTTCAAACTACCATGTGTCACCATGGCACACCTTGAGATGGTCCCAAAAATTTGATACCTTGAATGAGTGTGGGCTCACCACGTGTCCTGTTCTGGAAAATTTGTCTAAATGCTTGAAGCTCAGTGGAAGGCGCCATGTGTCATGCTCTGAGGTAGTCTCCTTTGGCCATTGAAAATTCTAAGCAAAATGCAAAGTGAGCGGAGGCCTCCACGTGTCATCCTGGCACTTCTTTAAAATGAAACTCAAGGGCCAGTCCCCAAACATGCATGGTTCCTCCACGTCCCAGACCCCAAATACTTCATGGCACAACTTCTCCAATTTCAATATGGTGCCTAAAGTGGAGACCCTAAATTAGAGCAAGCTTTCCACGTGTCCTTTTCCACCAAACTGTATCAACTACATAAAAATTTTCTAAGTCTGAAAAAAGCAGCAGAAACCTCCACGTGTCCTCCCGGTGCTACTCCAAGGCCAAACCAAAAAGTAGACCTTCAAATGAGCGTCGTTCCTCCACGTGGACACATTTTAAGTTGAGGCGATTCATAGAAATTTTGAAGTACCCAGTTTCCAGCCGCATCCAACCAAAAGGTGCCACATCCCCTTGTCGATGCAAGGATGTAAATTTGACTGGGAGAAACACCCGTCAAACCGTAAAATATAGAAAAATGATCATTCGAGCCTGAAAATGAAAATTTCTCCAAGGACAGAGAATTTAGAAATGTTACAAGGCTCAAATATGTTTCTCAGAGATACATCCATTCATTTTTCTTCAAGTATTTAGGGAAGAAATGACAAGGAAGACAAATCCTGACCATGGAGAATGGAAAACATGGGAGAACCTGAGTTTTTAGATGAATAGAGAATGGGAGACCCAAATTATAGACCTTTTCCAGAGGAACAAAGAAACAAGGAGCAAACCATGGACCCATAAGTGATCTATGACCCAGGAATAAATTAAAAATGGCAACAAAGATTAACCAGGCACAACATGGGGAAAAATAAAGTGACAGAGGCCGCAAATCGATAGATCTTCAAAGGCAAACTGGGGCGAGACTATTTTGAGGCTTTCTCACCCATGGTGTAATAGAGTAGGCATTAGATTTTCAGTTGTAAATGGAACATTTTCTTTCTTGGTGTCTCACCTTGGACCTTGGAAGGTGACATATTCAAAGAAAGGACATATAAGATTTGCAAATTTATATGTATGAATTTGTAATAAATTTAAAATGTAGAGATAAAACCTTTAAATGTAATGCTTCATCTATATTCCTACACTTACAAAATAAATCACACATATTATCAACATCAACTACAAAAGTAATAACTATCCCTCCAAATAAAATAAAATTTACCATTCAGTGTTCACATTGTATTGTACACATGCGATTGCTAGTAATATAAACTATGAGCAAATAAAGTCATTTGGCTATGTGGGTTTTGTTTAATATTAAGATTTTTTTCCTAGTTTTATTTTTATATAAAAATAATTTTCTAGTTTAATAGCCATTTAGATATATGCATTTTTTTAAATATAAGAATTAGTTACATATATATAATTATATTATATTTAAATATATAAATTTATAAAATAAAATTTATACAAATATATATAATGATAATTGTAAAATTTAGTTTTAACTTATCTTAAATAATCCACCGAGTTTATTTGTATAATAAAATATAAGTGTAAAATAGTTATAAATTTACATTTATTCCTAAATGTGGAGAAGTTGAAGATATTTCTTTGATTTAAACACTAAATACAAAACTTTCTCCTTATACTTTGTATGAAAGTTGACTTCAACATTCCACTCAAATAGTTCCCTTTCAACCACAATACAATAAATTTAATAGAGAGAAGGAATTTAACCATTTTCTAAATGCAAGTTTCTTTCCTGTTCACAATAAAATAAAAGACATCTATTTCCAGAGGAATAATATAATTCCGTAAATATTTCCAATACAAACAAAACTATTTTACTAGATGGAAGCACAAGAAACTTTGATATGTTTCAGATTTGAAGGAATATATTTTCAAATAAATACAAATTTCAAAGTCCTCCTTTTAATCACTTCCATTACATACCTAGATAATAAAAATTTACAAGGAACTTTCTTTAAAATGAAAGAGTATACAAGTCTTTCACGTAAGTGGAAACAACACGACCAAAAATACAATAAAAACTATTTCTTTTTCTTTTGATCTTCCAAAAAACAACTCCTTTCAAGATGACAACTTGAACTCCTTCATTTTCCAAATTCTAATCACCACAACAAAATAAGGGGAGCAGGTAACACTCTCCACCCAACCTATAATCCAATGAGAAGAAGAAGCCATCCTCCTCATTGGCCCACGAACCCCAACAATGAATCAATACAAGGTATCAAACAACCATGGGAACTTATACATGGCCTCAACAACAATCATTCACACAAAATTTCAACACAATAAACACAATACCAAATAACAACACACATACCATTTTTCCAAGCACAAAGGCTCAATATCCAAGCCAAGAGACAGAGAGAGAAGAAAGATGGAGATTCACTTATGCCTTGTAATGGGATTAGGTGTCCACCTTGAAAGCCTCCAAAAACTTCAAATCACATACCAACAAGAATCTTATGCCTTCCTTAAAACTCTTATGCCTCCCTCAAACTCTTATCCCTCCCTCAATAAAAATAACAAGATAAATAATAAATCTTCCTTATTATCACAAGGTGGGACACCTAACCCAAAACTCCCTGAAAATGCATAACATAACTCTTATCGCTCTCTCAATAGATCCCCATTTTCTTTCTCCTACACAACCTTAAGGCCATTCTATTCCCAAAACCAAAACACACAACACTCATCCATTTACAACCATTTGCACCACAAAATAAGAAATAAAAATGCATGGTTGAAGTCCCTACCTTGCCATTGTAAGAGTATATAATCCCCAAGCATAAGCTCCAAGCTCTTCTAATTCCAAAACAAGCATAAATTAATCTTCCAAGATTAAAACAAAGGCTTCAAAAGCAATCTCCTCCAAAAATGCAAGAGTCCAAAGAAAACATGTAACCTCAAAATCACCAAACAAACTTGAATAAATAGAAAAGGAAAAGATGAGGGTGAGGTGGCTCCATGTAGGATGTCACATCACTTATCCTCGACTCCATGTCACATAGTAAAACACCAAACCAAAATCTGAAGAAATTAGTGGGTGAGAAAGTGACAAGTTCTCCTTACACACACAAATCAAAAGCCACATTCAAAAGGAAAAAATTAAAGACTCTTGTAATCAAATGTAATTATTTCACCCTTTTAGCCTCTAATATACTAATGGGGCTTAATTTTTACCCCATACCCCATAAGTATAGTTGGTAGGTGAATTTCTGAGGTGTGAGACAAACTTAACTTGTCCCACAAGCCTCAAAAAATAATCGTTAAGCCAAAATCCGAGGTTTACATGCAAGGTTGAGTACACAGCATAAACACCAATAGAAATACTTTCAAATCCATAGAAAAATCAAGGACAATCTATAAAAATTAAATACCCCTTGGTAAAATCCCAAATTACTATAATTAACCTAAACAAGAGCACATTAATTAACAATAATAAGGTGAATCTGTAGTGCCCACAAAAAATAATATTAAAAGAAAATTAAAAAAATGGATGTATTTTGAAGTGACGTGGATCTGGGTAGCCATTAAGGCACATGGGAAGGGCATGGTGATGGTAGTGAGTGTGAAAGTGGGTTGCTAGTGTTGCAGATGCCTTTTCAGACTTGTCTCTAATCCTTGCAAACCAATACAAGCACTTAATTTGAGATCAAGAGGAAATAATCATGTTGAAACCCAAGGGAAATGTTGTAAATTTAGTAGTATTTGGAAAGCTGCAGTGATGGTAGAAGACATGGGTTTCCTCATAGATAGTCACTCTGTTTCACTTACTTTCTTGCATACTCCCTGTGTGGGCCAATATATGAGCTCTCAAATAGGGTATGGACATCAATCCAAGAATAAAAGATAGTGGGATTTTACCATATGTTGTAGTTGCACATGTTTTGGAAAACGCATATGAAAATGTTGAACCTTACACAAGGCAGGCAAACTATTTGACAGAATGTATAAAAAATAAGAAAACATGGGTTTTTTGGACAACATTGACTATAAGATATGCTCAAAATGGGTTCATTGAAAAGGCTTAGAAACTTTTAAGAAAATGCAGATGAAGAAATCATGCTTCTTGAGATGGGTGCCATCATCTTTTTTTCCTACTTTCCACTTTCCATATCAATTATGTTTGATCCATTCAAATTTGCGTTGTTTAGAGATATGTATTGTTTTCTTTCACTCAAATACATTGATATTTTCTTCATTCAGGAGCTCGTGATTTCTTATCACTTCTATGTTTGTTCCAAATTCAAGGTTTCTTTGAGCCTTTATTTATTTTGAGGAGGGTTCGACATTGATTTAGCCCTATGCTTGTTTAATCCACCATTGGAATTCCTTCGAGCTACTAAGATTTATTACCATGTTAAGACCAGGTTGGAGATGCTATAGGTGTCTGCCCTGATTTTTGTTTATGTAGATTTTAACGAAAATAACGAGGTCAATAATACAAGACTTGTATATGGTCAAAGGAAAGATGGTGTGTCTTTAATCCATTACCAAATGCCTCTTCAAAGTGTAGATGTAAAATTTGATGTCTTTGTGAATTCCACTGATAATATGAGTGTTATTTGGGCTTTGGATTTTATGAGGCCACCAGATAGTCTCCTCCCATTGTACCTACCTCAAAATCATGGAGGTTCTCTGCTTGTTGCATATGGTCATACCATATTGTGGGTTGTGGACAATGTAAAGAAATTTTTGGGACCATTAGATTAGCAGTAAATGACATTCCATGGAATGGCCTATTATTGCATGTTCTATTTCACTTCTCAAGGCTATCGGGTATCCTCTATCCCAAATTGAATACCATTTCACAAAACCATTTAGGGTTACATATTATAGTTAGTCATCTTAATATTCTTGTATCATTCCTCATTGAAGACGCAATTGAGGGATGCGACATGCTGCTTGGTCTCAATTTTATTTGTAGCTCTCAATCCATCATTTCCATGAATCATTTGTGACTCAAATTCATTCACAACAATAAGGTCATTTCTATTGACAGTGTCGCTTCATCTACTCCATGGTCATCGTCTCCTCATGTAGTAGCTAGCCTACCACCTACTTCCTCTAGCACCTCACACCCCATGTTACTCAAAGCATAGTCTATGCCTATTTCACCTACTCAAGCATCATCTACATGAATGCACTGCTCCATTAGCCCTACACATTAGTATAGGCCTATTCCTCGCACAATTACCACATCTCAACATAGATCACCACCTCATTTTATTCCACATGGATCTTCTTCACCTTCACATTCTAAATCACACGGATCTCCATCGCCGAAAAATTTTGTGTTGTCATGGCCTTTTTCATACATTCATCCCTCGCATGCACACAATCTTCATTCACCACTTCAAATTCTATCTACCATACCTCCACTCTTAGAGTATGGTCATACACTTTTATCTCCTACATCAGATGAAGTACCTCCATCCTTCACATTCATTAGATAGTTAATTCATTCACACTCACTTTGGGGCATAACACTTCACATCCTCCCACTTCATCTTAGTGTAATCACACCCATCATCCTTTACATTCTTATACATTCATCTTATCTCATTAGGCATACTCATCATACACTCTAGCGTCATTACCCGATGACACAATCTTGTGCTTTAGTTCACACTTGACTATTGAGGGATTTCCACACATGAACCCCACATACTACACCCATCCATATATTACGTGTCATACACCATATATTCTACATTTAGTATACAACACCTTGTTATTTGTGTATCATACTAGTCTAGCATTGTACCATACTTCTACTACATATTATATCATACACATTTCACTCATGACACACCTTCCACATCATGCTAGTTTACATCATGCATCTAGCTTTATACGTTACTCATCTTATATGTCACTCTATACATTATACTTTACACATCCTAATTTAGCGTTGCATTCTACATACTATACGCTCTTTGACACATTACGCACATTACACTATACATTATACATGTTACACTTACACTTCTAATTTTATATCATGCATTACATATTCTACTCATCATATGGTCATCTCCTACTATTACATCTATCAGATAGGATTATACGCTCTACACTCACTACCCGATGATGCAATTTAGTTCCTTGATCCATAATTGACTGTCAATGGTTTACAAATCAAATGAACTTCACACTCATCACACATTTTCTCTTCAACCTTTCGACATGTGACATTCCTAGGTTAGTGGCATACGCTTTAGGCTAAATCATCAACTATTCTATCATTTCCTAGTGGTATACACCTCAGGTTACATAACCACTCCTTCATTTCATCTTGTAGTGATATACGCTTAGGGCTAAATCATCACTAATCCATTCATCTTATAGTGATATACACTTAGGCTAAATCATCACTTATACGTTCAATCTGGCCGAGATATACCCTTTTGCTATAGGGTTTGTTGGTGCTCAATTTGATCTTGCCCCATTTGTCTGTGAAATTCTTCAATTTGTGAGATATATCGTATTCTCTATCTCCCTGTATTCATGCATGAAATCTTTGTCCTTCACTTGGTTTCCATGATCAGTCCTTTCCTTTGGTCAAGGATCACTTTAAGTCCAGAATTTGTTTTCCATTCCTTTGTCCATTTGAAAGAATTTGTAACTTGGTCGTAAATTCAGGTTTTTTCCCTTCCTTCTATTTTTCCATAGTCATGTTTTGTTTTCCTTGTAAATTTTTGTCCCAAAATCTGTGGAAACATTGTCCTTTCTGATTGGATGCGGATCGGCAGGGAATTTTGAAACTCTAAGGCCCACTTCAACTCAAGTCTTGTCCACATGGAGGTCCTGTACTCATATGAAAATTTTCTTCTTGGTTTGACCTTTGGAGTTGCGCCAAGGAGACATGTGGAGGTTTCTGCTAGCCCTGCCCAGACTTAGACATTTTTTTCATGTGGCTGGTGTAGTTTTGTCAGACCATGGACACGTGGAGGCTTCCGCTGGCTCCTTTCTATACTAAAACTTTTCAAGCAACTTTCCAAGGCTTGGGACATGTGGAGGGCCCACACCTCTTTGTGACTTGCCCCTGTACTTTACTTTTGAAGAATCGCCAGGAGGACACGTGGGGGTTTCCGCTGGGTCTTCCCATACTTAGACATTTCAATGGCTGATGAAACTTTCTTGGACCCTAGGCATGTGGCACCTTTCATTGGACCTTAAACATTTTTAACAAATCTGCCAGATTGAGACACGTGGTGAGCCTGCGCTTGTTTAGGGTCTTCGATTTTGGGCACCATATCAAAAGTGTGCTAGTGAGACAAGTGGATTTTTCCACTCACTTGGCCCTTGCTTGGAATTTTCAATGGCCGAGGAAACTTTTTCGGACCCTAGGCATGTGGCACCTTCCGTTGGTCCCTAAAATTCTTTCAGCAACTATGTCGGGTTGAGATGAGTGGTGAGCCCGCACTTGTTTAGGGTCTCTACTTTTGGGCACCATATCAAAAGTGCGCCAATGAGACACGTGGAGGCTTCCACTAGCTCCTTTATACTAAAACTTTTGAAAGGCCAAAAGGTAATTTTCTTGGGCCCATGGCACGTGGAAGGCCTGGGCTTGTTTGGAAAATTTCCTATGTACTTCACCTTTGTAGTTGTGCCAAGGAAACACGTGGATGACTCTAATCTAAAGTTGAGAAAGGGGAAAATCAATGGTTTTTGTGCATTGCATCTGATTTTACTGCCATTTTTGCTCCAAGACTCCTGGAGATGTGAATACACATTGTTTTTCATCATTTTTTGATGAAACCCCTTGTCATTTTTGTCTACAAAGTGCAATTGAATGGATTTAGAGCTTAATTTTTGAGTCCAAGGTTTGTAAAGTTTGATATTTTGAAGATGGAATTGCTCAGGCACTTGTAAAAACATGTATTACCATAGAAGTTGGATGCAGGGCAAGGTTGCAGGTGCAAAGGATGAAAAATGTGTTGCTAGAGGAGGTTGTTGGTGCTCAAAATAGTCTCGCCCCAGTTTTCCTTTGAAAATCTATTGATTTACTTCATCTGTTACTTTCTTTGTTCCCCATGTTGGGCCTGGTTAATCCTTGTTACCATTTTTAATCTGTTCTTGAGTCATATATCACTTATGGTTCCATGGTTTGCTCCTAGTTTCTTTGTTCCTCTGAAAAGATCTATATCTTGAGTCCCTCGTGCTCTGTTCCTTTAAGAACTCACGTTTTCTCGTTCTCTCTATTCTCCATGGTCAGGATTTGTCTTCCTTACTCTTTCTTCCCTAGGTACTTGAAGAAGATGAATGGATGTATCCCTGAAGAATGTATTTGAGCCCTGTAACACTTCTAAGCTTTATGTCCTTAAAGAAAATTCCATTTCTAGGCTCAAATAATTGTTTTTTCTATTTTTTATGGTTTGATGGGCGTTTCTCCCGGTCAAATTTACATTCTAGCATCGGCAGGGGATGTTACACCTTTTGGTTGGACACAACTCAGCTAGGTACTTGGAAAAATTCATCAAAATCCTCAACTCAAAATGTTTCCACGTGGAGGCATGACGCTCATTTGAAGATCTACTTTTGGGATTTTCCTTGGAGTAGCGCCAGGGGGACACGTGGAAGCTTCCGCTGCTTGGCCTAGACTTAGACAAATTTTCAAGTAGTTGGAGGAGTTTGGCAGAAAAAAATACATGGCGAGATTGCGCTCATTCAGGGTCCCTGCTTTGGGCAACATCTTGAATTTGCACCATGGAGACAAGTGGAGAAACCGTGCATGTTCGGGGACCGGCCCTTGAGTTTCATTTTAAAGAAGTGCTAGGATGACACATGGAGGCCTTTGCTCACTTTACATTTTACTTAGAATTTTCAACGGGAAAAAGGACACTGTCTTAGAGCATGACACGTGGCACCTTACACTGATTTTCAAGCATTTAGACAGATTTTTCTGGAGCACGACATGTGGCGAGCCCACGCTCGTTCAAGGTATCAAATTTTTGGGACCACCTCAAGGTCCACCATAGTGACACATTACAGTTTGAAAAGTCAAAGAGGCGGGCCATCAGAGGTAACTTGGATTTTTTGCCCCTTAAGGATTAAAATCTCAAAATGGCCTACAAGCCCGATAAGGGAAAAGGTCAATGTTTTTCCCCTGTCAATGGCAGAGGTGTGGGCTCTTGGGGAAATTTGGAAAAATTTCCTTTGGGAGAAAAGAGTCAAAAGTAAAAAAGGAAGCGCAGCCCTGCTCTAATCAAATTTAGACACGTGTCAGGCTCGTTTTCCAAGGTTAAAGGTGTGGGGCAAAATAGAATTTTTTTCCATTTTTTCAACAAGTTGTAAAAAGTAAAGGGAAGCCCCTAGGTCTGTTCTTAAGCCTAAATATACCACGTGGATGACCCAAATTCAATGTAAAGATCAACGGCAAGTGTGAGTCTAAATCTTATTCCCCCCCGCCCCATTTCTCTGAAACACGTCTGGAAGTGTGAGTTTTCATGATTTCTTAGGTTTTTTCTACACACCAAGATGAGAAGGAAGTTAATGTTGATATTTGAAGTTTTGTGGGGAGATCTGGAAGGTGTCTTTCACCATTAAAATTGTCTGACTTTCGTGCCCGATCAGATTTTCATTTTTCTTCTCCTAAGCATGCAAGGGGCCAAATTTGACAGATTAGGGGTGGGGGTGGTTGGAAAATTGAAGGAAGAGTGATCAACCAGAACAAGGAGTTGAATGTAGGAGGCATTTGATGAAATCCACCCCCTCGAGCACCTGGAGACTTCTTGCAGATTTGATTATGAGAATCACGAAAGAATCATGGCGAACACTGGTGCATTAATTTTTTTTATCTTTTGGGGAGAAGGGGCTCTGGTGTAAATGCTATAAATGGCACGAATTTTTCGTGCAAATGGTTGGGAGTTTTTTGGAAAAGTCAGAGACTGATTTTCCTACCAGAAAAAGATTGATAAAGCCCATCACTTTTGAGAAGACGTCTAAAAAGCATGTATATCTCTTTTTGTATCAAATTCAATCATGTCAAGGTGGTTGAAAGTGTACAGCCATTGAAAATCTTTGAGATTGTTTTGGAAACTCTCCCTTACTGATAATATTTGATCAAACTTGAGTTATTCTGTGTTAATCTTGAGTAAAGTGTATTTATTTCATCTCTGAATGCATGCAAGTAGTTTTTCTTGTTTTTTTTCAATCGTGTACCAAAATATAATCCAATCACATAGGCCTCAATCCTTGTGATAGTTTAGTGGCATCTGTAATTTCATTTCTCAGAAGAGCCTTCATTTGGGAGTGAGATAACTAGTCTAAAATCACTTTTCTTTCATTTTGTTGACAGAGATTGTCTGTAAGCGTCTGGGTGTACCTTAGGCATGGTTTGATTTGAATCTTGGTGCTTTATTGGGTTTTCTGACTCGAGCCTTTGTGATAGAATCCCATAGATTGTGTGAAAGAGTGTGAATCTGGGCCTCCATTCGGGCACATATTCTGGTTGAAGAAACATTTCTAGCTTTTGTGGCATTTTGTTGGCCGAATCTTTCCATTTTGCATAAGCTCTCAAGGATCTGGTGAGTCAATTTTATCCTGTCTCCCCTCCCACCAAAATCTATTTAAAACATCCAATCCCATCCATACTACCCTTTTTTCTGCTCTGTATACCCACATAATACCAAAATCCATTTGCCAAAGTATGCAGGATAGATTAGGGTCTCAAATATCTTTAGTAACCTTTGCCTTGTTGTGAAAGTATCTCCATGATCTGGAAAGTGACAACTCGATAGAGTCAGATCTGGTGTGTTGATCATATTTTCCCCAAGGTCTTCTATACAAAATTTGTGAAAAAGAAGGGTACCTGTATCCCCTTTCAGATAAAAAAAGTTACAAAATAGGTTCTCTTACCTTGGTTGAAAGGAACAACCTAAAATAGTTAGGATAAAATCATATCCTTTTAAGGTGCTACCCATCTCTCCACAAATCCAAGTAATAAAGGGAAATTCAAATCTCCTCCCCGGCTAAAAAATGACATATATTTATGATCTGGTTGCCTCTAAGCTCCATGTTGAATCAGTGTTGCTGCTTGGCTTGAAAAGGAGAACAAATTTGGGTACCAACAGAGGTGACTGGGAGCCCCAGTTAAAACAATGATGGAAATATTTGCAATGATTCACCTTTCTGAACAACTGGAAACTTTTTGTTGCAAACCCATTAAACGTCATTTTCGAGAAATCGTGATCAAATATGTAACAAACAAAGGTTCCTTGAATATTATTTTCTTGGGGGGAAAGATTTAATGTAAATAAGTTTTATAAAAACAATGCTTTAGTCATGCAAATTGTTGGGGGTTGAATTCTTACGAGAAAATTTGAGAAATCCCCTGAGAGACCATCTAAGAAACCTGTTAATCTCTTATGTTTTAGATTTGATCATGTCAAGTTGGTTGCAAGTGTACAACCATTGACAAGCTCTTAGAATGTTCAAAGAAACTTTCCCTCGCTGATGAATGTAATGAACTTCGAATTAATCTATGTTAATCTTGGGAAAATTTGTGTCTGCTTTATTTCAGAATGTCTGTAAGTAGTTTTTCTTGTTCCTATTGCAATCTTGTGTTAAAATCCCTATGAATCACACAGGATCTCGTCCTTGTGATATTTTAGTGGCATTTTCAATTTCATTACAAGAAGAGCCTTCATCCTGTAATGAGATAAACAATTTAAAATCACTTTACTATCATTTTATTGATAAATATTGTCTGTAAGCCTTTGAGTGTATCTTAGGCATGATTAACCAAGGGTCTTTAAATTTAAATTGATTATTTAGCTCAAGCCTTCATGTTAAATTCTTGGAGATTGTGTGAAACCGTGCAAATCTAGGCCTCCATTGATGCACACCTTTTGGTTGAAGAAATATTTTAGCTATTCTAAAGAATTTTGTCATTTAGTTTTCCAAATTTCGTGAAGGTTCTCAAAGATCTGGAAAAATCAAGTTTATCATGCTTAATCTCCCACAAAAAATTATTCAAAAATGATGAATCCCACCTGAACTACCCCTGTTTGCCCTATATGTCTACAAGTGAATAAATTCCACTACCAAAATATGCAGAAGCAAATAGGATTCCATAATGTCTTTAGTAACCTTAACCCTGTTTATAAAATATCACCATTCTTTAGAAGTGACAACTTGTGAGAGTTAAATTGTGGTGCATTGATCATATTTTCTCAAGGTTTCCTTTCAAATTTGTGCAAAGAAGGATATCTTCATTCTCCTTTACCAACAAAGGTTACAAAATGGGTCCTCTCACCCTGGTTGAAAGGCATGACCTAAATTAGTGAGGATAGATCAAATCCTTTTATATGGTGTTATCCATTTCTCCAGTTCCTGAGTGACAAAGAGCCAGTTGAATCCCTTCCTTGGCTACAAAATGACTCATGATTCATTTGTCTCTAAGTATCTTGTTGAATATGTGATGTTGCTCGAATTCCAAGGGATAATCAATTTGGATACCAACAGGGTTCACGCACACATCATTTCTAGGTCACATCTCATCACCACACACACACATTCACCACAACGTGTCAGCCACAATACAAACACTTCAAACATTTCCCGATGACACACTCTCATTTATGGTTCATTCCTGAGTGTTGAGGGGGGGAAAATGAACCTCATTGCATACATTTCCATTCACTCAGGTGGGTACAGTTGGCGGCTCTTATCACTCCGTTATACATTCTATTTCATCCATCCATAACATATTGTATATTAAGGTTGCTTATACTCTTGCTTACTTTTTCTTGTTCATGGTCGCTTTATTACATATGCTAGTTAGATTACTTGCATGTCATTTATCTATATCATCCACACATGCGCGTTCACTTCTCTTTCAAGTGTTGATCACAGATACATGTCTCTTACATGCAACATGGATGCCCGCCTTCTACCATTCCTACACTGGTCGCTGGGGGCATCCACCTTCATCTCTCATAGGTGCTACCCTTTCATTCTGTAATTAACACTTTACATTACTTGGTTCTACACACTTTTGATATATTGGTTATCTTTCTAACATGCTAATGGATGCTTCATGTGCAACATTTGTTATGCAGGGATATTGTTTTGCATACTTAGTTGTTACATGGTCTTCTATTGTTTGATATTATATGTGGGCCTTTCCCTTTGTTTGGTGTGCACACTTGTTTATTGTTTGCAGCCATGATGGCCTTATGTGTCTTGTGACATCTTTGTGTGGCTTACTTTGTCTTCTTATTTGTTTACATTACTACTTTGTTTGGTAGCCTTACACTGTTTGCGCAGCTTACACATTGTTTTGCATATACATTGATATATGTTTACACTTATCTATGGATAGCCTTCTTGTTTGTGGGTGCCTTAGTTTTTACCAAGAAATTTCCAATGTACATGTGGTGGGTCCTTTTTGGGCCCACATTCTTCTATTAGTGATGTTGCATGCACCCCTAAAGAGGGGGGCATCATTTGGGGATTTTTTAACATACTAACACAAAGATTATACACTAGTTCATTTCAGTTATATATGGCAAGTGGGTTTAAACCAGTCTATAAACCCCATACACAACGAATTTTACAGTACATGGTTTCATTGGCATTCTGAGAAGTAGCTACAATCTTGGAGGTTACATTTGGTGTGCCTATACGTACCCAAAATTATAGGGTACTGCACCGCCGAAACTACGTTACACGTGCCCCAATGATGATACAAGTCTCCTCAGAAGGTGTTCAGGATCCAGAAAAGCTCTCCAAATATGTGTTAATATCCCGCATGCCCCGCTTAGCTTTTTCCTCCCCCCTTTTTCCTTTACTTTTCGGTCTTCAGTGATGAAACCGCCGCCCCACCTGGGCGGCGGTCCTATAACTACCACCCTGCTCAGGGCAGCAGTCCTGAATGTATTTTTCCAAAACATTCTTTTATCGCAACTCACGTAAAAATCAATGTTTACCAGCTTTTTTTTTCACTGCCTCTGCTTGTATTTATGATTCTGGTTCCCTGGAATAGTGTTTTGGCATTGTTTATGGTTTAAGAGATCAAATTGGTTTTCACCTTTGGGTAAATGGGATTCTATAAATAGTTGGCTTGTGCTCAAGCAAATGGCCCCTCAAATTTGCCTCTGAATTTCTCATTTCAATAGCTTAGCCTTTCAATTTTGCTTAGGATTCATAGTTTCATTTGTTGTATGCATGGTTAGTATTGTTTAGCTGTCAGAAAGCCACATATTCTCCTTGTGCAAGTGTTGTTATTATTTCATCCAATCAATTGGAGTAGGATAGTTTGATTTTCAATAGGAAGCCATTAAAGTTGCAGGTTTTGTTCGTCAAATAAGATAGTTTCAGGTTCTGGATGTTTTATGTTGCATGACTCGCAATAAATCCCGCTAGGAATTGCATAAGCCAAGCTCTGTACTCTTGCGCTATCCCTCTCCTACTCGCATTGTATTCAGTCTGTATCCTAAGCTGCCATTGTTCCAATATCTACTTCTGTTGATGCTAGCATTACACACTTTTCTGGATCCACGTGAGCATGAAGGAACGAGGAGATCACACTGAGGGGACAAAGCCACACACCATCGGATTCGCCACTGTTCTGCAGAATCCAGGTTCAAGCTTTCAAAGTTCTAGTTAAAAGCATATCAAATAAAGTAGTCAATCATTTCATTTCAGTTAATTTTACTTTCGATATTGCCAGGGAAGCTGTGGGGATTGATAGTTTTTGAGAAACTATGATTCACTCCTCACTTCTGAGGTAGGATCGAGAGTCTTTCAAATAGAGTAGATCAGTTATCAGGTTATTTAGAATAGATCTACAAACTGCACAGACAAGTAGCTATACTCGGTTGCTTTGTTTGTTTTAATTACGTTATTAGTTTAGTTGTCAATTTTAGATATATTAGATAATTGCTCTTTAAATTCTGTTCAGTAGTTTATCAATAAATATCAAATTTAGGAATATACGTAGATATATCTTGCATAGTTAATTTATTCTGTCATTAGTTAGCTTTATATCATTTCCTTTTGTATGACAATCACGGGACCTAGAGAGCCCAGAGAATACGTATTCGAGCCAATCGTGCCTCAACCCAATCTTATCATAGCAATAACTGATATAGATCAGAATCTTAGAATCCAAGTCTTCCAAACAACAACAGACTTACAACAGATCAGCTCACAGTTAAGAGGGTTAAACATAGAAGACGACCAAGCACACACGTTTTGGTCAAACCAGCCAAACTACAGATTACCCTAGACAAATATCTGCATGACTGTAGAAGGGCTTGAAAGAGAGAAAACATTCGGTTGTGATCCTTTGGTCCCACAGCCAGACGCAGGAGACACTCTCACAGACATAGATACTAGCTTAAGAATTCAGGTTGCACGAACACCTGTGAGATACTCTGAAAAGATTACACAACTGATAATCCTGAACATAGAGGCCGAAAATGCATACGACTATTGGATATTAGGGATTAGGGACTGATTCTGTACATGACCATAGCAGGTCCACAATAACCACGAATCTATGGTTGTGACCCACAAATCCCATAACCCAACGAGTCTACAGGTCAATCCGACGTTGACGCTGGCTTACACACATTAGTATTTAGATCCACTCCACTTCCGCCTATCATCATCACACAGTTATCCTTGTTAGACGTAGCAGCTAACGAAGCTAAGGATTTTTGGACTAGACCAGAGAATCGACCATAGAATCCACTATATATCCATCATCCATCTTATGACCCTGTCTGGAGACATACACGAAACAATCCCAGGTCATTTTCCATGTATCCCACAACCCATAGATCGAATCACGCCAGAGCTCGATATTGATTGGAGCCTTCGAGCAGTCATCCTTGATGATCGATCTATCACACCAGTTCAGGTTAGGAGGGCCTTCTTTGCCTTAGATTCATAGATTCCACTAGTAGTGCGTGTCGAAGACATAAGATTTCCTAACTAGTTTGTCCACATCCCATGCGTATTCCATCCCCACAAGCTGTCTCGGCACGACCTCGGGAGGTCGGGTGCGAGGAAGAGTTACTTGTAGATTCCCATGCTCGCTTGTCACTTTTCCATCGTACAAAATTAGTGAACCCAATGTGAACAACACAGTGCTTTCCTTTTCCTTATTACCTCTTTCTTCCACCTTCGCTCTTTCCCATTATTCTGTGGGTATTCATATACCCCCCGAATATGTCAGGATTCGATGCATATGGCAGACCTCTCCTAGGTCTTGAGGCATACTACACTCAACTGAATAGACAGTCATCACCCTCACTCTCAGTATGGGGTGACAATTATTCAGCCAACCGGTTGTCAACACAAACTCTGCCTCCAAGGACTAGATATAGCTCATCTTTCCAAACAGAGGAGTTGGATCAGCTCGCTCAAATGCAACAAATAGAGCCTTCAGGCTCGAACAATATGACATTCACAGGAGAATCTGGTTCATCTCCTCAGGTGCTGCTTAGACCAAAAATTAGTAGACAATCAGATCCATACTTGGTTTTAGATGATGAACATTCAGTGCGTTATGCCAGGAATGAACAACGCTCTCAGAGTATGTACCCACCTATAGGAAGTTTACAAACACAACCCGAGGTCTCTTTTCAAGAAAATACCTCCATGCCACTACATATAGGAAATGCCCTTGGGGAAACTTGGCAGGGCAACAATCAGTTCATAGCGGGGTATCACATGCCTATACAACATCAGGATATACAACAAATGCCACTAAGGCAAAATACCGTGACTTCACCGAATGAAGTCATTTTGACTTTAATAGAAAAAGGTTAGAGGGTTAGAACTTGCTCAGGAAAATCACAATTCTCAATTCATGCAGGCAGGAAATTCCAATCCTCCACACCATCCTAGCCAAGTAGACCTCCTCACAGGAATAGGCACGTTGGGCATGCCTCCTTAGTATTCACAACAAGCGCCAACTAGAACCACCATTTCTAACACCGTTCCGATACCTCCCGGTCTAGTACAAAATAATCCATTCCTAGACAATACCCCTTCATACTTAAACATGTACTCCAAATCACCACAAGGAGATATGTTCTCCTCTCCCGGCATGTTTGCTCAACCACAAGGGTTTCCTTATGCCCCCTAGCCAATGCATACGCTACGCCATATCAACAACCATTCTTCCTCCACCACCTCAGCAAGCACCATCAATGGTCGAAACCTATGCGATAGGGACTTATTCAGAATATTTGAAAGAGCCCTTAGACTTCACCATACGAAGCGTCATGCTTCCAAGACCTCTTCCCGATTTTCCCAAATACAAAGGTGAGGGAGATCCAAATGCACATATCAAGGCCTACGCCACAGCCATTCGAGAACTACTCCCTTGGGATGTGGTTGTTGCTAAAATATTCCCCAAAAACTTGGAGGGCATCGCCCTCAATTGGTATTATATTATACCTGAGGCTTCCATCCATTCATTTAAACAACTCGTTTCAGAATTCATTAAGGCGTTTGACATGAACAAACTGTTGAGAACAGGAATCAGGGAATTCTTGCACATTAAGCAAGAACACAATGAATCTGTCAGCTCATTTCATCCAGAGGTGGCGTACAGTCCTTTATTCTTCGGCCAGTGCTCCAAACATGGACCAAATGGAACTATGTGATTTATTCCTTCATTCTCTCAGCAGAGAGGTGAAGGAAGAAGTCCAGAAGTTCCCACTAAGGACTTACGATGAAGTACTTGAGAGCGCTCTCTGAATAGATCAAGCGGTAATAGATAGCGGTCGTAAGACGTATGGAGCAAACGGGAGGTTAATCACCTCCAACTAGAATACTACGACTTATCCTACTACCACAAATGTCAATCAAGGACCTAAAATCCTTAACAAAAATCACAGAGTGACAACAGATGGAGTAACTGATCAGGCTAAAAGGGTAAATGTTGTGAATACTCCACCACTAATGAACAACCAACGAAACAACAACTTTACCCCAACAATCAATGCAGTGGATTTTAATCATCCACAACAACAACAACAACAACAATGGCGAAGCCCTACACAGGGTCCAAGCCAAAACTCAACTGGATATCAAAACCAAAACCAAAACCAAAACCAAAAACAACAAATACAAAACTTTAATCCTAATAGGCAACGGTTTGATCAGAATTTTGGGCCACAATATGCGCCAAGCCAGCAACCTAGGAATTACAATCCTAACTCGTATTGTGGTTTCCACAAAATTCGAGGCCATGACACTAGAACGTGCCGTGACTACAATAAATTCATGCAACGTTTTCTAAAGGAACAAAGACAACTTTTCATAGATATGTTCTTGGCAGATCCTGCGTCACCAGCACCAAATACTTTTACAGGGGCAGTTTCCCCTCAAAATGCACCCCTCAAGATCTTTAATGATCCACTCCCAAATCACAATAACAACAGGTTAAATCTGAATGGGACAAACAAAGGTGTAATGGCAGGAAACAATGATCATGAAGCCTCGACTTCACTAAACCCACCAGTTGCACCACAATTAGGAAGTCAACCACGACCCAAGATAGTCGGCTTAGTGGAGTTAGACACCGAACTGCCCATGGAAGTTGTAACAAGGATGCATAAGCGTATTCCTCTCAGCCAAGTCCAAGTTACCTGCTAGAGATAGATAACATCCAACAAATATTAGTAAAACCCATAGGTGCCTATGATTTAATTAATGATCTAACAAAAACCTTCTCGCACATTTCTTTTTTGGACTTACTGAAGAACTCTCCTTCCCACAGGGCTGCTCTTTTAGAGGCATTAGGTTTAGGTCATTTAATTAACATCACTCCACCTCCTAAAACATAGGTAAACCATATATACTTTGACATCCACCCTTTGGGGCAGCCGGATAGGGATACCGAGTTTATATTTTAAATAAACAAAATACCAATAGACGCTGAGATTGCACGCATAGGTGATCCAGCCTTACATTTGCAAGTATGGGTTTATAACAATTATGTGAAACACACAATGGTTGACGATGGGGCAGCAGTTAACATAGTCCCCTTCTCTTTCCTTCAAAAGCTAGGGTATGGAGAAACAAATTGTTCCACGACTCAAAATACATTAAGAGGCTATGATAGCCTTAAAGCCACATCAATTGGAACTATAATACTATTGGTCACCTTAGGACCCAAAACAATCCTAACTAAGTTTTATATTATAGATCGGGAAACCAACTATAATATGATCCTCGGCCGACCATGGATACACCGTATGAAGGAAATCCCTTCTACATTATTTCAAGAAGTAAGATTCTTGCATTTAGGAAAGGTATTCATAGCCAAAGGTGATCCAAAACCATTTGATATACACCTAGCTGACTTAAAGAAAAGACCAGGAATTCACTCGGAGTTTGAACTCCCAAAAAACCAACTTAATAAACCCACCGACGCAAAACCGGAAGAAAAGTTGGTACCTACAACAGATCTTGAGACTATGAGCCTAATCAAGACTATCCCAGCCCTCAAGGATGAGGCTAACATTGTAGAAATAGTATCGTTAGGAACTACTAGCAAAAATTGTCGAATTATTAGAACAGGATCTACCGATGTTCCTACCATTTGATTCTGTAGGCACGGGATATACCCTAGGTGTTGGTTCTCTTCCATCAGAGGATCTCTGCATGGTGGAAGTAACCGAAGCAGAAGACGTTAACACAGCAAATGTCCCAACATCCATATTCCCAGCTAAATATTGGACTCTCCATTTCGATGGAGCTAGATGTCGTTACGGAGCTAGGGCAGGTGTAATCTTTACTTCTCCCGAGGGAAAGATCCTACCATTTGCCTTTAAACTAAATTTTGAATGTACAAACAATGGCGCTGAGTACGAAGCCCTCCTCCTTGGCCTCATCTTAGCTAAGAGGATCGGTGTTAATAACATCAGGGTGTTAGGAGACTCACAATTGGTAGCAAACCAAGTCTCTGAGGTGTATGAGACCAGAGCTGAAGCACTTACAGCTCTACAAAATAGCTGTATTAGATTTAAGCAAAGAGTTTTGACTTCATATCAATTGAAGCAATCCCATGAGAACAAAATCTTCTCACAGATTCTATAGCAACCTCAGCGTCACGCTTCACTCCAAACAGTGAGTTGGAAGATACCCGTTTCATGGTATCCCTTCGTACTGAACCATTAGTGAAAAAAATGTCAAACCCTCTTTTAACGAACATAGCTGAGAACAAATCTACTATCCTAGACCACGTTGATAGTAATAGAGTAACTCTTGATTACTTAAATTCCTATGTAACGTTACATCTCACCCATCACGTGATAAATTTGTCCTTAATCCCACATTCATCTTCCTACTTCGGAAATCCCATGATAGAGCTCCCCCCACAAAAGGAACTCAACATATATGCGGTAGAGAATGGAGAAAATCTGGAACTACCTCCAGCCCCGCCTGAGTTTGAAGAAGGTAACGCTTCTTTAATCGAAGAAACAATTGATATTAACATTGGAACGGAGGAAGAACCAAAGATCTTGAAACTAGGATCCTCGTTAACTCCAGAAGAAATAGAAATACACACTCGAATCCTCAAGGAACATCAGAAGGCTTTTGCATTTAATTATAAAGAAATGACAGGGGTTACACCACACATCGCGGTACATAACCTCGTCACCAAATCAGATGCAAAGCCAATTAAACAAAAATCAAGACCAATGAAACCCAAGGTAGCTCTCATGGTGAAGGAAGAGGTAATGAAACTCCTCCAAGTAGGATTCATCAAACCGGTCGATTACTCTCAGTGGGTATCTAATATCGTTCCCATTCTCAAAAAGAATGGGAAGATACACATCTGCATAGACTTCTGAGACATTAACAAGGCATGTCCCAAGGACAACTTCCCGTTACCATCCATAGACATCATCGTTGACGCAACAGCCGGATTTGAGCTTTTGTCTCTCATGGATGGATTCTCAGGATACAATCAAATCAGAATATCTAAACAAGACCAAGCTAAAACCATGTTTATCACTCCTTGGGGAACCTATTGCTACGATGTTATGCCATTCGGTCTCAAGAACGCGGGCGCTACATACCAGCGGGTAATGACATATATATTTCATGATCTTATTCACAAAATCATGGAATCCTATGTAGATGACTTGTTGGCCAAGGCCAGGAAGCATTGTGATCACCCGGAAGTGCTCCGCATCATTCTTTCACATCTAATAGAATACGGAGTCACATTAAATCCAGAAAAATGTGTCTTTGGTGTGACAGGAGGGAAGCTCCTAGGTTACATTATATCATCATGAGGGATCGATGTAGACCCAGCCAAAATCTGGGTTGTTCTTGAAATGATCCCACCTTCGGATGAATCTGGAATCAGGTCATTTCTTAGAAAAATCGGTGCAATCCAAAGATTCATCCCAGATTTAAGCTTTGTCATTCACCCAATCAACAATCTACTCAAGAAAGATTATAGTATCGATTGGACTGAAGACTGCAATGAAGCTTTCAAAGTAGTTAAGCATTTCTTGTTATCACCACCTACGCTAATGCCTCCTAGGCCGGACCTCCCGTTAATCTTATATTCGCGAGCTACCAATGTCTCGCTAGCCTGTATGTTGGCTCAAGAAGACGATGACAAGAGAGAACGTGTGATCTATTTCATTAGCCGAACGTTGCTCGACTATGAAACACGTTATATGCAAGCAGAATGAGAATGCCTCGCCATAGTCTTTGCAACCAAATGCTTAAGACATTATATGCTAAATCAAGAAACAAGGGTCATTGTAAAAACAGACCATTTACAAACCTTCCTCACGCAAGGGTCCTTGTCTAAAAAGGATGGACGCTTTATAACCTTAATGGGTGAATTTGAATTAACATTTGTAAATCAGAAGTCCGTTAAGGGACAAATCATTGCAGATTGGTTAGCTGATAACCCGTTAGACGGAGGCAATCTAGTAGATCTGGACTTTCCCGATGAATGCATATACTACGTCGAAACTAGACCTCCAATCTCAGAATGTCCTTGGTATACTGATATTATTAATTATATCATGGACCATACGTATCCAGAAGGTGCTACACCACAACAAAGAAGGTGGTTACGCATTATCGTAGCTAAATACGTTATTATAGAACAAGTGCTCTATCGTAAGGCGTTTGATGGAATGCTTCTAAGATGTGTTGACACAGAAGAATCCAAGAAGATTCTACCATGAATCTCACAGTGGAATATGTGGAGGCCACTTCGGTGGTCATGCCACCACTTGCAAAATACATCGGATGGGCTATTTCTGGCCCACTCTAGAACACGACGCAGTAGAGTTTGTACGCAGGTGTCATAAATGCCAAGAATTTTCCCATGAGATTCACATGCCAGCACAAGCTCTACAACCAATCGCAACTCCATGGCCCTTTTCTACATGGGGCCTAGATTTGATAGGGAAATTCTCTCCCTCATCTACAGATGGCCATAACTTCATAATCACGGCCACCGAGTATTTTACCAAGTGGGTAGAGGCTATGCCTCTTACCACTGTACCAGGTTCCATAATCGCCAAGTTCATTTTGAACCAAATCATTTGTAGGTACGATGTCCCACAAATCATTATCTCAGATAATGGGACTTCTTTTAAGAATGATGAGGTTTGTGAATTGTGTAATAAATTTAAAATAAGCCATCATACAGCCTCCCTGTATTACCCTCAAGCCAACGGGCAGGCTGAAGCGAAAAACAAAACATTAAAAGCAATTCTTCTTAAAACGGTGAAAGAAAACAAACGAGATTGGCATTTAAAGTTATATCCGGCCTTGTGGGCCCACCGAACCTCAATAAGAACACCAATAGGAGCAACTCCTTTCTCGCTGGTATTCAGAGTAGAAGCAGTTCTCCCACTTGAGGTTGAAATACCCAGTCTCCGTATCTCACTACAAGGGATTCTGGATGAAGAAGCTTATAGAGAAGCACGTCTCTCCCAACTAGAAATCCTAGATGAGGCCAGGTTAGAATGCTGAACAGACGACATAGAATCTATGCTGACCGGATGTGCCGGCAGTATAACAAGAAGGTCTATGAATGAGATATATATGAAGGAGATCTGGTTCTGAGGCTGGATAGCCAGATTGATAAAAAGACCGGTGAAGGAAGGAAATTCCGGCCCAAATGGTTGGGCCCATACCGAGTCACGAAGGACTATGGAAATGGTGCATATCTCTTATGTACACTAGAAGGTGAGGAATTTGGTGAAACTGTCAATTCCCTACACCTTAAATGATTCTATGCATAAGCAACCAGCACTATCTGTATAATTATATCTACATTGCATCTTCATGTAGTTAGGTTCATTTTGTCCACTTGTTTCGTACAATTTTGTGATCAAGGAACTCATTCTCAAAGCAATTCATTACAAACTTCTGATGGTATTGGCATAAACACTCTAATCATACTTCTTCATTTTATAACGTCATCACCTGCTTCAGAATCATTTCATCAAATAAAGCTAGATATGACAAAGTCTTAACGGTAACCATACCAAGATCTGCGGGCTTGTTCTCACTTTTGGTTTCTTCCTAGGATAGGTGTCTTGCCTATGGTCTGTTCTAGAAGCTTCATCGTGTCACATCTATCCCGTATGTATATCTCTTTGGAAGTAAGAACATGCTGACATTTTGCTCAAATAAACAAGTCAAAAATGGATCAAACAGAAAATTTTATTTTTACACATTTCCTTTCCCTACCAACCTTTGGTGATGAGCTTGCGTCTCTTACTAGTGACGTAGGGTTGGGAAAGGATGGAAATGCCCTTACTCACCTATGCCTTGTCCATGGTGATAAGCCCATGCTTCTTACTAGTAGCATGGGGCAAGGTGCAGGGAGTTCTCTTGACAAATAAATGTTGAAGGTCATAAGTAAACAATTCAAATGAACCTTTGAAATCTTGAGTCAAAAACAAATGAATCAGATGTCCAAAATTCCAAGAGAGTTCAAAACCCCGAAAACCAGATTTTGTCTACCATGTGGCCATCTACGGATCTAAGTCTAGATAAACCGCAAAGCAAGTTGCATTCTAAACTATGCGGTCACTTGAGTAGAGTAGGTTTGTAGCGTCCTAATTTGGTTCCACCAAAACTTTGTCTATCTCTCATCACTACCATTTCAACACATTTCATAACTTGTGCCCTTTCTAGCTCTCAGTGATGAGCCCTCACATCTTACTAGTTGCATGGAGTTAGGAGTGGGGAAAGTTTATCTGCTCATCGTACCGGTTTATCATCACATTTTTTCAAAACAAATATGAAGTACCAAAAATTTCTTATAGAAACTAAAGTTCAAAATCACATTGTGTCTACATTATCATATATCAGCATCACGAAATACAAAAAGAAAGTAAACATTTGTATCATTTGTTCTCCATTGCATACATTCTGAAAAGCATATAAAACAACATTATAATTTACATGCGAAAGCAAATCACAAGAACATTGATACCAAGATTCTGATCCAAAAAAGAATATATATATATATATATATATATATATATATATATAAATGATCAAATTCCTTGTACAATGCCATCATGCGCTAAGCATGGTCAAAACGCTCAAAGAGCCCGGGAAATACAAATACATCATACAAACAATCTAAGAGAGCCAAATGGATTCTCAACCCCTATGAGATCCCTTTGAGGGTGCACGCCCATGTCTAGGACTCCGGCTACGCCGGTGCTCTGAGTGCACGGAGGGCTCACGGTCCCGAGGAGTAGCTGCGGCCTCGCCATGAGAGTGACTCCTCATCAGGCGCTCTACTGTCCTGTACCCTGCCAGCTTGGTACGGAGGGAAGTCACCATCCTTGGCCACATGCCAGATAGGGGGAAAAAACATCAGTATGCCTTCGGTTGCTGAAGGCTCCCCTGCATCCATGGACAGCTCCGTGCGGGTCTTCTCCATAGGGATCATCAGGGTATAAGTGCATACCCGATGAATCAAGTCTCACCACTCATCAACAGTCTCTGCAAGTAAAGGAGAAAATCGAATTAGAAATAATCAAGAGATAAAAACAAATGTAAACAAAAGGAGAGATAGAAATTAAGAAAATTCTAACTAGAAAGAAACATTAAAAGGAAGGATGATAACTCACTCGGATCTCCAGGCCTCCAAGATGGATCTCTATGGTCAGCACCTGCCATAGATGCCACCGCTGACTGGTGTGACTCCTCCTGTGGCCGGGGCCACATATCATCCTACTATGAACTCATCCTCTCCACCTAAGCCCTGAGAGAGTGGCTCCTCTGAAACTAGAGTCACCCTCTCTGCACTCTGCTCCACCCTCTCTGCCTGTAAGATATCCTGAGTGTCATGCCACTCAGGATCGCTGTCCTCCTCTCCACCCGACTCACTAGCCTCAGCCTCTGGTCTCCTCCTCTGTCTCTCCCCCTGTGAACTCCTTGGACTCAGAGTCTATATCAATGGGGTCATCACTGCTGTGGGCAGGACCGGCGGCAATCTGAAGTAAGGGTGCCTGAGGAGCACCAGCTCTCCCTCGAGCTCGTACTACCTGCCTAGCTGTAATGGGGACACCAGGAGTAACAACTATCCAACCCCAGCCTCTAGGACCTCCCCTGGCCTCTCGAACTGATCTGTATACTGGCACCACTGGGGGAAGCATACCCACGTAAGGCAAGGCCAAACTGTTGAGGCACTCGACCAAAAGGATGTATCTCCACCCTCCCCATCCTGTCCACAAGCTGCCTTGTGGTGGAGCAAGAAATCAAAGTAAGAGCCTCCTCACCCCATAAACCTGCCATGGCCTGATAAGGTGTGGCCTCCATGTCATCAGTGGTCAGGGAGGCGACTAGCTGGTGAGGTGCTCTGAGCACCGACATGTCTGTCCATCTGGCTGCCCTCACAGCTCTAAGATCTGCCACCTCTACACCTCTCCCATAAGGGATGAAACGCTCGTAGACCCAACTCATAACCAGGGTCGGATGGCTCAATGACTGCCCCTGTAAACAGACCACCTGGTACAAATCATGATAGGTGGTCCCAAGAATGTCAGCTCCCCAGGTGTAAATCTGGCCATGTCCCTCAATCTGTGCAATGATGGGGGACCAACAATACAGTAAAGTGTCTCCTCCCTTGTCCCCGATCAATCTCAAGGCAAGGATCCCCATAATGGCCTGACGAATCAAGGGGATAGGTAGGCTAGGAATAGATCAGACCCTCACCCCCTTCTTTGAACCAGTGGAGATAACTGCATCTCCCATATATGAGGCCCACTGTGCTGTCTGAGCCCGTGACCCTGCTGTCTCAAGAGTGAGCCGTCTCCCAATAATCGGGACCCCTAGGATACGGTAAACGTCCTCCAAAGTAATGGTCCACTCACCCCAGACCCCTGGTAATCGGAAAGTGTTCCGATCAGCATCCCAATATGAAAATAAGTCACAAAGTATGTGACTAGACGGTGCAACATGCGGGACCCGTGATATGCGCAGTATACCGGCCCTCTGAAGAGTGTCCTGCTCATCCTGAGAAAGGGCATCCAATACTGCTGGAAGCCAATCACACACACTCTCTCTCTCTCTGCTCCATCGAATATACTCCTCCTTCGCCTGCATACACCCAAAAACACACAAAACAGAGTAAGTTAGTATCCAAATGACATTAGAAAAATCATGAAAACAGGTAAGGATGCTAAAAATGCAAAAACGAATTCAAATGAGTGTTGTTTTTACATTCTGTGCAGGATCGCCGCCCTGAGCAGGGTGGCGGTTCGGTAATCGCCGCCTTAAAGGCGGCGGTCTTGTAACCACCGCCCTGATCAGGGTGGGGGTCTCACAACCACCACCCTGCTTAGGGTGGTGGTCATGTCCCGAAAACCCACGTGGGTCATATGCCCTAAAACGGCTAAAAAAAGCAAAATAAAGACCATTTTGACTCAAACAGAGCCTACCCAGTAGGTGCCCCCTAGATAAACCTATTAAAACTAACATTTTTAAAAATAATCCCCCCGTGACAAAGATTTCACCATTTTAATATTTTAGGGGCAAAAATGGTAAATCGAGAAAAACTAACCTGTGATCTCGTGGGTCGGTGTTCCACTCGTGGAGGCATGATCACGATCTCATCCTGAACATTTTGACTATACTCTCGTGAGAAACCATCACCGTGGGTCCCAGAGCTCAAAATCAACCAAATCAACACGTGCAAATGAATAGGAAAATGGGCCCACTTTTACATATATAGCAACCTAACTTGTTTTGAATGCCCCTTTTCGCAGGTTTGGAGCACCGACGGAGGTAAGTTCTTATCCCCGCACAAATGGTACATCCTCATTTCATAATATTTTAGTATTTATTCTTCGATCTATTTTGTCTATCTGCACTTGAGTCCTCTTTTCATTTTGCAGGTAGCGGGAATTTCAGATGGCGTCATTTCGACACACGGACGTATCAGGTATAACTTCTAACTTCCCATTTCGGGACTGCCATACTAGGACCCACCATTTTATGCCTCTTCATGGCTAAAATGATTCTCCGAGGGGGCAATATGTACGTACCCAAAATTGTAGGGTACTGCACTGCCAGAACAACATTACACGTGCCCCAATGATGATACAGGTCTCCTCGCAAGGTGTTCAGGATCCGGAAAAGCTCTCCAAATATGCGTTAACATCCCGCATGCCCCGCTTAGCTTCTGCGTGCTTTTATTTTTCCTCCCCCCTTTTCCTTTTCTTTTCGGTCTTCAGTGATGAAACTACCGCCCCACCTGGGCGGCAGTCTCGTGACCGCCGCCCAGACAGGGCGGCGGTCCTGAACGCATTTTTCAAGAATGTTCTTTTTATCGCGACTCACGTAAAAATCAACGTTTACCAACTTTTTTCACCGCCTTTGCTTGTATTTATGATTTTGGTTCCCTGGAATAGTGTTTTGGCATTGTTTATGGTTTAAGAGATCAAATTGGTTTTCACCTTTGGGTAAATGGGATTCTATAAATAGCTGGCTTGTGCTCAAGCAAATGGCCCCTCAAATTTGCCTCTGAATTTCTCATTTCAATAGCTTAGCCTTTCAATTTTGCTTAGGATTCATAGTTTCATTTGTTGTATGCATGGTTAGTATTGTTTAGCTGTCAGAAAGCCACATATTCTCCTTGTGCAAGTGCTGTTATTATTTCATCCAATCAATTGGAGTAGGATAGTTTGATTTTCAATAGGAAGCCATTAAAGTTGCAGGTTTTGTTCATCAAATAAGATAGTTTCAGGTTCTGGACATTTTATGTTGCATGACTCGCAATAAATCCCGCTAGGAATTGCATAAGCCAAGCTCTGTACTCTTGCGCTATCCCTCTCCTACTCACATTGTATTCAGTCTGTATCCTAAGCTGCCATTGTTCCAATATCTACTTCTGTTGATGCTAGCATTACACACTTTTCTGGATCCACGTGAGCACAAAGGAATGAGGAGATCACACTGAGGGGACAAAGCCATACACAACTGGATTGACCACTGTTCTGTAGAATCCAGGTTCAAGCTTTCAAAGTTCTAGTTAAAACATATCAAATAGAGTAGTCAATCATTTCATTTCAGTTAATTTTACTTTCGATATTACCAGGGAAGCTGTGGGGATTGATAGTTTCTGAGAAACTATGATTCACTCCTCACTTCTGAGGTAGGATCGAGAGTCTTTCAAATAGAGTAGATCAGTTATCAGGTTATTTAGAATAGATCTACAAACTGCACAGACAAGTAGCTATACTCGGTTGCTTTGTTTGTTTTAATTACGTTATTAGTTTAGTTGTCAATTTTAGATATATTAGATAATTGCTCTTTAAATTCTGTTCAGTAGTTTATCAATAAATATCAAATTTAGGAATATATGTAGATATATCTTGCATAGTTAATTTATTCTGTCATTAGTTAGCTTTATATCATTTCCTTTTGTATGACAATCACGGGACCTAGAGAGCCCAGAGAATACGTATTCGAGCCAATCGTGCCTCAACCCAATCTTATTATGGCAATAACTGATATAGATCAGAACCTTAGAATCCAAGTCTTCCAAACAACAACAGACTTACAACAGATCAGCTCACAGTTAAGAGGGTTAAACATAGAAGACGACCAAGCACACACATTTTGGTCAAACCAGCCAAACTACAGATTACCCTAGACAAATATCCGCATGACTGTAGAAGGGCTTGAAAGAGAGAAAACGTTCGGTTGTGATCCTTTGGTCCCACAGCCAGATGCAGGAGACATTCTCATGGACATAGATACTAGCTTAAGAATTCAGGTTGCAAGAACGCCTATAAGATACTCTGAAAAGATTGCACAACTGTTAATTCTGAACATAGAGGCCGAAAAGGCATACGACTATTGGATACTAGGGATTAGGGACTGATTCCACACATGACCATAGTAGGTCCACAACAACCACGAATCTATGGTTGTGACCCACAAATCCCACAACCCAACGAGTCTACAGGTCAATCCAACATTGATGCTGGCTTACGCACATTAGTATTTAGATCCACTCCACTTCCACCTATCATCATCACACAGTTATCCTTGTTAGACGTAGCAGCTAACAAAGCTAAGGATTTCTGGACTAGACCAGAGAATCAACCATAGAATCCACTATATATCCATCATCCATTTTTATGACCCTATCTGGAGACATACACGAAACAATCCTAGGTCATTTTCCACGTATCCCACAACCCATAGATCGAATCACACCAGAGCTCGATATTGATTGGAGCCTTCGAGCAGTCATCCTCGCCGATCGATCTATCACACCAGTTCAGGTTAGGAGGGCCTTCTTTGCCTTAGATTCACAGATTCCACTAGTGCGTGTCGAAGATATAAGATTACCTAACTAGTTTTTCTACATCCCACGCATATTTCATCCCCACCGACTATCCCGGCATGACCTCGGGAGGTCGGGTGTAAGGAAGAGTTACTTGTAGATTCCCATGCTCGCTTGTCACATAGCACACACATCACATTTTTATGCAGGTACATCATACACTATAGAAGCTACACACACGTTTCCACCCTAGGTTCACTCTCATCACTTTTTCTTTGTTCATTTTTCAACTTTAGTTTCCAAACTCCTCCATCTTTTTATCATTCCATGCTTTTTTCTAGTCCTTCGACACATTTCTACTACACTCTTCACGGACATCAGGGGTGCATCTCTATCTACTTTATGTTACCGAGATTTCCACTCACCAACATAAAGTGGGTGTAAAATGTAGTCACAAAATCATGCACTTTAGACATTTATTTATCTTGGTCTCATACTACTATTTAGAAGGTTATCGAGTGAATAAAGTAATAATTAACCCCTATCTTTTGGCCATCTGGTTTTATTTTAATTCGTCAGTACCAACCTCTTGCACCCATATGCCAAGTCAAATTCTATCATCCTGCATTATTTTAGCCTCGAATGGGGCACCCAGATTAGTACTACGGCACCCATGAGCACCTTGGTCCCACCATGAGCGCCCCAATCCTTCTAGATCTTTCCCACCACTTTTGGTCTCTTTCTACCCATTTATCCTTCTTATTATTTTGGTGGTCAGCCATTTCGGGGTTATTTAAAAATTAGATCAAGAGAACCCTAGAAATATAAAGTTATGAGACCATAATGAGGGACCTAACATCATCTACTATTATCATTCATCTAGAGTTGCATCCATCTATTTCATTAGAGATCATTGGCATCCACATAGCTCCATCATAAAGGCACAAGGATAGAGCATTTGCATCACACTTCATAGGGGGAGGGATTCAATTATAATCCATGCACACATTCTATTACATTTTCTACACATAGTTATTTCTCACTACTTCACAAAGTGCAACTGACATAAGAGCAACCTAGGGCATGTTCATACACACTTGCACATAGAACTACATCAGGTATGAGATGTAGTGCAACGCTCAGTTAGTAATTTTAGCTAAGTTATATCCTTTTTCCTTCTTGCACATTAGGGTTAACATTTTATTTTTCATAGTTATTTAGATCATTTACATACTTTCTTTACTGTATTTATTTACTTTGTTTACAACTTTTCATTCCTTAGATTAATTATCCACATATTTTTGATGCGTAATCACATCACCCCTGATTGTTTACGATTCGAAGGATTGAGACCATCAGTGTGATTGCATAACATGGAGCTTTTCCAAAAGTGTGGGACTTTGTAATCGGAAGAGCTCTTTGGATGAAGGCCAGTTCCTATTCCTCTATTTTGATACACACATCCAAACTGTATAGGATCTACTCTAAAATCTACTCTAACTTGCCAAGGAGAAAGGGGTAAGAAGACTGCAAGAAATTAAACCTAAACTATAGAGGTGATGCACCAAAAAGAATACTGAATACCTTATTTGTATGGAGATAAAAACCATAAACAAATTAAGGAGGGTGAAAATACACCACAGATCAATCTACTGATGAGAATCCATTAGCCATTAAACATGTAATACAATAACCATACACAAATAACCAAGATTGCAATGAGAGATCAGGGGAATACAATGAATACAAGAGAGGGTTGAAACTCATCCACAGACTTATATTATTTCTCCTTAGATTTGATATAATGCATTACAATGGCCAAGAGGCACCAAAATTGCATTACAACTTGAATGGGAGGTTTGAAATCCACAAATTCACTTACAGACAAGAGAAGAAGGGAGGGTGTAAAGCAAAATTATGTAACATTAGAGTAATGACCCTCCTTACAATATATAGGAAGAATGAGAGAAGGGGGAGAGAAAAATAAAAAATATTGCTTCAACCACCCCAAAATGCATTGAATTCTCTGGTAAAAATGATGGGCACCACTGCAAAACCCAAGCCTCCATGTACTTTTCCTTGTTGGGAAAGAAAAGAATCCCATACTACATCATTGTGGTTAGGTGAGAAAACTGAAACACCGTCTAAAAATGGTGGACTGTATTTCCTCATTTTTAATAACTTAGTCCCACTAAAATTAAGATAACCAGTCGTAGTTGTGTAGAGGACACTAAGATGTTTCCAAAAAGTCTTTTCTTTTGCAAATTCGAGCTCCCAATCAAAATTTATGGCCATTTGAAGATTAGGGTGCCATACTACATTAACTACGGGTGGTTGGATTTGTTTTTCAAGATTCTGAAATGCCTTGCAACCTCTAAAAATTCAGACCTTCAAAATTCAAAACTTTAAACCTTTTAGTTTTAAAGGTCAGGTCACTTTTCATTCGACTAGGTGCGTGAAACCTCTGAAACTTTGAAAGTCCGAAGTCCAAAATTTTAGACATTCAAAATTCAGAACTTCAGACCTTTTGACTTTGGAGGTTGGGTTATTGTTCATCTGACTGGGCTTGTGAAACCTCTAAAACTCCAAAATTCTGAAGTATGAAATTTTGTACATTCGGAATTCGGAACATCAAACCTTTTGACTTCGGAGGTTGGGTTATTGTTCATTCGACTGTGTCAACAAAACTTCCAAAACTCTGAAATTTTGAAGTCTGAAATTCAGACTTCAAGTTGTGATTTTCATGTTTTGGGGCTTCAAAGTTCTGATACACTGAAGTATGAAATTTGGACTTCGGGTTTCAAACCTTTGCATTGTCGGGGGTCGCTATCACTATTCATCCACTCAACCTCTGAACCTCTGAACCCTAAACCTCTGAAACCCTAAAGTTTGAAATTCAGACTTCGGGTTTCAGACCTTACGCCTTTCAGAACTATCTATATCTCAAACCCAAAACAAACCTCCAAAACCGGGACCTCCAAAAGTTTGAAATCAAGACCTTTGAAATTCTAAATTTTTTTTACTGCGTTGACACTGAAACACCAAACCTTTTCAGACTTCTACATTTCAGACTTCTGGGCTTTGGCTCACGTTTTTTGGCGTTTTACTTGGTGGAGACCGCTGAACCTCCGATCTTTTGAAACCTTGAAGTCTGAATTTCAAACTTCAGGTTTCAAACCTTTGCCTTTTTCAGACCTACGACACTGTTCACCTGATTGATCCAGTTGAGACCTCCAAAATCCAGAATGTCCAAACTCTGAAATTTAGACTTTCGACTTCAGAATTTTTCACATTTCAGACCTTTGCATTTTTCAAACCTTGCCAGATCTGTTGAACCTGAAAGGGGGATTGACCCCCAAAAATCCGAGCCCTTTCAGACTTTGGACTTTCAGGATTTCAAGATTTTTTCTTGTCTTTACCTGCTTGTCCTACCTTTGAAAGGCTCCACCTCTGAAGTTTGAAATTCAGACTTTAGAACTTCTTCACTTCTCGAACTCCTCTACAATTTTCTCAGCCTATTTCAACTTATTCACATAACTTTGAACTACAAGCCTCCATGACTGTATCAACCCCGTTTACTTCTCTGTGTGCAAGGTCATGTTTGTCCAATTTTACCTGAGGGGAAAAATTGGATAACACATACCACATATAGTCAATTTTAGTTAATCAGGCACAATGTGCTACGTGAAAAAAGGAGAGAAATTTGATATCAGTATATATAATCATTAGTGTTTCACCATTGGTGATTAAATCATACGCTCCCGTCTTTGAAGATACCAAATGATGAGTTTTTGAGATATGACTTCTTTTACACATACAGTAAAAATTCTTAAAGATAATTCTAATTAAATAGCTAGTGAAAGCCAACTTAACATCATTTCATAATGCCAAAGGTAACCTTTTTAGTGTCCTCTTGGGCACCAAACTTTTAGCTAGAGAAATGAGTTTTTCTCACATTATAGAAGAGGTTGTCTCCTCTCTCACATGAGGAATTGCACATAGATATACATCCATTCTATTTGACTCTTAACCACCACTGCAGTGCCCAAGCTAATAATATTGATTATTATAAGGTTTTGTTGGCTGCAAGACCCAAAATATTTCACCCTAAGGCATAAATAATTCAGAACATAAATATCATACAAGTGCTCACTCTCTACTGGGTTATCTCGACGTTAGAAGCTCATATTTCTTTCAAAGATGTCACCTCTCCCATGTTTCCTCACTCCTAGCACCAATTCGAACAATCCTGATTGTCTACATTATTATACTCATGGAATAGAATATGCAAATATTTTGTGTGTTCAGTTGAACAAAAAATCTCAAAATTTGTATATCTTTGTGTCATATATTCCCTTATCAAGTTGCTTTAGCTATGGCATACTGATGGAGCTGTGAGCAACAACCTATACGTCGACTAGTTAAAGACCTAAAAGAAGCTAATGAAGTCCATGATTCTATTTCTCTTTCTAATTAAAGGGATGGAAAATAGGGGTGAATAATTTTTAAGTCTTGTGAGTAAACTAACTTAGAGCAAACCATGAATCATATTAGAGAACCGGATTTGGACAATTCATATAAGAGAGAATTATAGTCCAAGATAAGTAATTGAGCTGTTGAAACTTGTGCATTAAAATTACTAGTATATATACCCTATTTTTGAAATAAATTAAAAAATAATGAAGGTAATGAGTTAAAGCATTAGGAGAAAGTGAAAACCTAGACTGAAATTAGAATAAAAAATTCATACGTTACATGAGTGTATATTCACTTTATATTTATCCCTCATCACTTAAACATTTAAGAATTATAAACTGAGTGAGGGATCATAATCTGTGCTCCTTCAACATACAAAACATTTAATGGAAGCACAAGTTTTCTAAGCAAATCTTTGTAACCAGGCCATGAAAACACAAGTGATCCAAACTTTGCAAGTAACAAATTTCAGAAACCTGGGTGAACACAAAAACGTAAAATTTATCTAACCAAGTATAAACAAAGGAAAAATGGGATGCACCAAAAAAACTAACACAAAAATATTCGAATTTCTACTAGATGCAAATTTTGAAGTAAAATTCCGAGAGGTACTTCAGGAATAAACTGGTCTCTAAGCATTGAAATGATTGTCATTGATTCAAACGATTGACCCAGGACTAGAATGAAAGCATGGAGCAAGTGACGGAGATATAAGTTAGAAAAACTTTAACCTTTTATGGTTATGAAGTTCACATCAAACTTTAGGGAAGAAGATAGCCTAGGATCGTTTGGAGTGAATGTTAGCTTGTTTTGCCTGTGAGATAAAAAGCAAGAGTGTGTCATTTGAAATAAGCTCTGATTCAATCACCAAAGAATCTTACACAAATTGTTGTTATATCCAAGAGACGTGGTTAGATTTGTAGATGTCCGTGGCCAAGCTCAAATCTGACATGTTGGTCACCCATTTATGAGGCCCTCCTTGAGATCCCTCGATATTATATGCATAAGTATCCTTTGTAAGACCTTCATGGGCATTAAGACTAGGACAACCCATGTTTCTTCTTACGGTCCTCTGCAACATTATCAGGCTTGAAAAATTAGAATTTTTTTTTCCAATTAAGACGTCAGCCTACCGAATAACACAGATGATGAAAACAAGGTTATAGCAGGGAAATAAATAGTGAGCAAGGTGAAAATGTTGATGGAAGGGGAGGAGGGAGTAACAATAAGACCTGGCCAGAGAGGTAGTGATCATGTACGTACTTCCTTGCCCACTTCATATTTTGGTGGAGTTTTCTATATGTGTTGTCCAAGATCTGCAAGAGCTCAATGACAACAAGCCATTTTTTCAGGTTGCATTTTGTTTTTACAGATGTGAAATGACAGCTGAACACTATGTATTGGTAGTAATTGTCCTCAAAGACCGACTATTATGCATGATCCGTAATCAACGTCCTCATCCTTCACACAATTTCTACCACCAGTATTCCTATCATGTGTCAGATCCCTCTTAGCCTGGACCCAACGGAGACAGCTACCCTCCACTGAAAATGCACCCATGTATGGTGCATCCCACATTAAGTATGCATGATGACCATCATTTGCACCATCGTGTAGGATGAAGTGGTAGGGAAGTCTCCAAGAAGTTGTCAGTGTCGGAAATGGTCTTGTCACCGCCAGCTCCTGCAAAATCTGACACAATCAATTTTGAACCACCAGTTTTTGAACTGCTCATCTTATGGCTTTCCCACATGATGTTTAACTGTTATTTAATAGTGACTTCATCCTCACCACGAATCATTTTCATATGGATCTGGCACTGAAATATTGTTGGAAATAGATATGCTTTTGCTACCTATCCTATTGTTAAAAGAGTATCATTTTTTTAACTATGCAATTCAAATAAACGGAGATTATGTTATCAGCCAAAATAGTAAGGGAAGTTCAGTTGTATTAGGATTTTTGGTTACACTTAATCAATTATTTTAAGGTTGATTTGATTGATTATTTCTTTCTTAAAGGTTATTTATAAAACGATCATGGCTTAAATGCAATCTTGGAGTCAAATTTTGTATATACCATTTTGTCTAACAATCTTTTGGTTTATTATTTAGAACTATAAAGCCAAATCTCTAAATGTGTCTTTAATAATTAAAACTAAATTGGAACCAATAAAGACACTTTGAAATTTAATATCTAGTTCTTCAGTGGTTATTTTGATAGTTGTTGATTTGAACTTATGTCTTATAATTGCATTAACCTAGTTTTAATATAGGATTAATTATTAATGTATTGATTAACAATGTATATACTAGAATATTATTAATTTATACATTAATTAATATTTTATTTTATTTTTTTAAATATGAATTTTATATGATTTGTTTTCCTCTAATTTTCCATCTTCCCCTAGTTCCATATTTCTCCTTATTTTCAAATATTATATATATTTTTATTTTGAACAATATGAAATTAGTCATATCAATACCATATTTTGAATGGAAACAATAATTTTATTGTGAATTTTTGGATGTGTGACCAAGTGTTGTTAGCATTTCCATTCCTTTTCTATCAATTCACACAATAGTAGGGTATTTAGACCTCATAGATATCAAGGAAGTTAAATATTTTTTATTCAACATATAAATAAATACTTATTTAGCTTCATGCACATTATATAGATTAATAAATTATATTAGGGTTTTCTAAGGAGTCCATTGTTTCATAGTTACAAATAGTGAACCTTAAAAAAGAAAGCACAAAGTTTTTTATGCTCAAAGATTAGGAAAAAAATTATATAACTCTATGCAAAAAAAATTCAAAGCCTTACACAATTGAAAAAATTAAAAGGGTTGTACAATTGAAATTTTATGGGTTTTATTCACTTTTCCAAACAAACATGTTTCTATCTAATTAGATGTTAACAATTTCCCTATTCTTACATCATATCAAATTTACCCTACAAATTCTAATTACCTAGTGATTTATTAATTTATAAATGTTCAAACCCTATTTTAAGTATAAACGAATAGTTTAGTGTATTTATTATTGTGATAAAAAATTTCATATATACATTTTAATGAATTTGAACCTTAGACATAACCCTAAGTTTCCTTTATACTTTTATCGAAAACCCAACATAACATTTTTTTGTGACAACCTTATAGAGTTAGATATTTCATATTTTAGGATAGATTTGATTATCTTAGGGCCTATGCATATAATTCTTGATTCATTTACTATAACTTAATGCATGACTATTTGTATTATTTTTCTATTATGTAAATATATATAGTATTCATATTCATTCCTTGTATCATGTCGTAAATTCTAAAATTTTAAGTATGCATTATCTATTTATATGGATGGGAAGGTTTCTAGGGGTAATTCTATTGTGGTATATTTTGTAATGTTTACTTTTGATTGAAATATTTATTATTGTGTGTGTGCATGTGTATATATGTTCATGTTCATATAAGTGCGTGTATATATTCATATGTACATGAGTGAGTGTGTATGTATGTGCACGTGCTTGTGTGTATTTACATGTGAATTTACGTTTACTTGCATTTGCATTTGTGTGTTATTACACACATATGGCTGTGTGAAATATATTGTTTTTTTATTTTAGATTATATATATATCATATATTTTTATGTTAATTTTATTGACATGCTTGTATTATATGGCATACTACCTATCTATTTATTCCTTCCCTTACATGTGGTAGGGAACCCTATACTCGAGCCTTCTAGTAATATATCATTTCTTTTCCATTTATGTTGGTTATCCACGAGGTTAACCATAACATAATAATGAGGGTTAGGAATAAAAATTCCACAGTACATCCTATTATTGTTTAACCTCAATAAGGCATTGTGGGGAACAAGGTGGCTTTAATGTGCCTAGTTTAGAGAGAATTTAATTTATCACAATGTATAAATGATTAATTGTAAAATTTTAGTTTTCAATGACATTAATTTGATTATTTTTGAAAAAAAATTAATTACTTAAAATATAAGATAGCCGCATCCTTAAAAGAAAATAGAGCAGGGGATTTTAAAATATGTTGTCTAGGATGAAGCCCAGATCCAACCCCACGAAACACCTCATACACTGTTGAGCTGCTATGCATAAGAGCACCTGAGACACTACAATTTAGATATTCTGAAAAATATCTGCAGTGGAACACTTGTGAAATGTAAAGCTTTCACTTGCTGGTCCCACCAGGCGTGCTAAAACTGTTATGTCAAAATTAGAACACCCCCTGATTTTCTCTGTGTTTGGGGCAATCAGTGTAATTATGCTAACATGGGGTTATCCCTCAAGATGTGGGACTTGCGAACTTGAGATAAACCTCTGAAGAAAGTTGGATTCTCTACCTAATATTACTACTAGCCCTATTCATAGAAGGAAAAATGCAGCTAACTAAGCCTATCCTAACAATTCCAAGGAGATAGGGAGAGAGAAAGTACAAGAAAAAGGGGAAATATTATACTGAGAGGGTTGATATCACCAGAAAAGGTGCGAGGTAATATGTTGAGGGAGGATGAAACTAGGAAAAAGGGGCTAAGGGAGGTTAGAAAAATGTGATACAGACCCAGATCCTAATCCACCATCAAAACTCCATGGAGCATAACATCATAAACTTGGAAGTGAAAGAACATGCAAAAAATAAAGAAATAATAATGGAGAGGCAATAAAATATAATAAAATGAGCTAGGGTTGAAGGAACACCAAAAAACACAATTTTTATTACTTCAAAGTATGCACATACCATTACATTCCATGCACAAAGGCATAATAGCATTGCTAGGCCCAAGAGAAGGTTCACAGCTCAAATGGAGTTGAGGGAAAAAATTGCAAGAGTTTTCCCAGCTCCCAGAATGTCTCCCCTTAAAAATGAGGGGTCGACTAGATTATTTAACAAATTTGTCTCACTTATCGATAGACCTCATTAATTGAATGTACGAAGGTATGGGCAGCCATACCAGTGACATACGCTCTAGGATAAATAGTCACCCACACTCATCAATACATAATCATAGTGGTATAGTATTTAGGCTAGATCACCACCTTCCTCCACTCTAGGATAAATAGTCATTCGCACTCATCAATACATTGACTCCACATCAAATACTTATCAGGTGGAGAAGGGTTGAATTTTTCCAATGTGATGGAAAACAGGGTGTGTTTTTTTTCACATTGAAAAATGCACGGTGTTTTTTAGAACTTTGAAAAATGTAATCTCGTTCTCACAAAGGAGCAACCCACGGTGCTTTTCCTCCTTGTTATAAAAATTGACTCCACATAAAATACTTATAAGGTGGAGAACTGTTCAATTTTTCCAATGCGATGGAAAATGGAGTGTGTTTTCTGCCACATTGAAAATTGCACAGTGTTTTTCAACACTTTGAAAAACACAATCCCATTCACCAAAAGACGCAACCCCCAGTGCTTTTCCTTCTTCTTGTAAAAATTGAATCCACATCAAGTAATTATCAGGTGCAGAATGGTTGAGTTTTTCTAAACTGATGAGAAACAGGTTATATATTCCGCCACGTTTAAAAACACATGGTGTTTTTCAGCATTTTGAAAATCGCAATCTCGTTCTCCAAAAGCTGTAAACTGCGATGCTTTTACTTCTCCTTGTAAATATTGACTCCACATCAACTATTTATCAGGTGGAGAGGGGTTGAATTTTTCCAAAGTGATGAAAACAGAGTGTGTTTTTCGCCACATTGAAAAACACATGGTGTTTTTCAGCATTTTGAGAATCACAATCCCATTCTCCAAAAGGCGCAACCCTCAGTGATTTTCATTCTTGTTTTAAAAATTGAATCCACATCAAGTACTTGTTAGGTGGAGAAGGGTTGAGTTTTTACAAAGCTATGAGAAACAAGTTGTGTATTCCACCACATTGAAAAACACATGCTATTTTTTAGCAGTTTAAAAATTCCAATCCCGATCTCCAAAAGGCACAACCCCCTGTGCTTTTCCTTATTTTTTTAAACATTGAATCCACATAAACTAATTTTCAGGTGGATAAGGGTTAATTTTTTCCAAAGCGATGAAAAATTGTTCTTGTATTCTGCCACGTTGAAAAACATGCGGTGTTTTTCAAAAATTTTAAAATCGCAATCCTGTTCTCCAAAAGGTGTATTCTCCTTGTAAAAATTGAATCCACATTAACTACTTACCAGGTGGAGAGGGGTTGAATATTTCCAAAGAGATGAAAAACAGAGTGTGTTATCCATAACATTGAAAAACGCACGGTGTTTTTCAACATTTTGAAAAATGCAATCTTGTTCTCCAAAATGTGTAACCCATGGTGCTTTTCCTTCTCCTTGTAAACATTGACTCAACATAAACTACTTATCAAGTGGAGAGGTGTTGAAATTTTCCAAAGTGATGAAAATAGAGTGTGTTTTTCGCCACGTTGAAAAATGCACGGTGTTTTTCAGCATTTTGAAAATCACAATCCCGTTCTCCAAAAGGTGTAACCCATGGTTATTTTCCTTCTCCTTGTAAACATTGAATCCACATCAAATAATTATCAGGTGGATATGGGATGAATTTTTCCAATGCAATGAAAAACAAAGTGTGTTATTCTCCAAGTTGAAAAATGCACGGTGTTTTTCAGCAATTTGAAAAACGTAATCCCATTCTCTAAAAGGTATAACCCATGCTGATTTTCCTTCTCCTTGTAAAAATTTCCTCCAAATCAACTACTTCTTAGGTGGAGAGGGGTTGAATATTTTCAAAGTGATGAAAAACAGAGTGTTCACCCACAGGTATAACCCGCGGTTATTTTCCTTATCCTTATAAACGTTGACTCCAGATCAACTACTTATCAGGTGGAAAGGGGTTAAATATTTCCAAAGTGATGAAAAACATGTCGTGTATTCTGCCACGTTGAAAAACATATGGTGTTTTTCAACATTTTGAAAATCATAATCTTGTTCACCCAAAGGTGTAACCCGTGGTGATTTTCCTTATTCTTGTAAACATTGACTCCACATAAATTACTTATCAAGTGGAGAGGGGTTGGATATTTCCAAAGTGATGAAAAACATAGTGTGTTTACCGCCATATTGAAAAACGCACGGTGTTTTTCAGCATTTTGAAAAATGTAATCCCGTTCTCCAAAAGGTGTAACCTATGGTGATTTTCATTCTCCTTGTAAAAATTGACTCCACATCAACTACTTATCAAGTGGAGAGGGGTTGAAGTTTTCCAAAGCGATGAAAATAGAGTGTGTTATTCGCCAAGTTGAAAAATGCATGGTGTTTTTCAGCAATTTGAAAAATGCAATCCCGTTCTCCAAAAGGTGTAACCCATGGTGATTTTCCTTCTCCTTGTAAACATTGAATCCACATCAACTACTTATCAGGTAGAGAGGGGTTGAAGTTTTCCAAAGTGATGAAAAATAGAGTGTGTTTTTTGGCATGTTGAAAAACGCACGGTGTTTTTCAGCAGTTTGAAAATCACAATCCTGTTCTCCAAAAGGGGTAACCCACAGTGATTTTCCTTCTCCTTGTAAACATTGAATCCACATCAACTACATATCAGGTGGAGAGGGGTTGAATATTTCCAAAGTGATGAAAAATAGAGTGTGTTTTTTGCCGCGTTGAAAAATGTACGGTGTTTTTCAACATTTTGAAAATCATAATCCCATTCACCCAAAGGTGTAACCCACAGTGATTTTATTTCTCCTTGTAAACATTGAATCCACATCAACTACTTATCAGGATGAGAGGGGTTGAATATTTTGAAAGTGATGAAAACAGAGTGTGTTTACCGCCACGTTGAAAAATGCATGGTGTTTTTCAACATTTTGAAAATCACAATCCTATTCTCCAAAAGGGGTAACCCGCGGTGCTTTTCCTTCTCCTTGTAAACATTGACTCCACATAAACTACTTATCAAGTAAAGAGGGGTTGAATTTTTCCAAAGCGATGAAAAACATAGTGTGTTTACCGCCATATTGAAAAACACGGTGTTTTTCAGCATTTTGAAAAATGTAATCCCGTTCTCCAAAAGGTGTAACCTATGGTGATTTTCATTCTCCTTGTAAAAATTGACTCCACATCAACTACTTGTCAAGTGGAGATTGAAAAACATAGTGTGTTATTCACCACGTTGAAAAACACACGGTGTTTTTCACCAATTTGAAAAATGTAATTCCGTTCTCCAAAAGGTGTAACCCATAGTGCTTTTCCTTATCCTTGTAAAAATTGAATCTACATAAACTACTTATCAGGTGGAGAGGGGTTGAAGTTTTCCAAAGTGATGAAAACAAAGTGTGTTTTATTTCTCCTTGTAAAAATTGCCACGTTGAAAAATGCACAGTGTGTTTTTAGCATATTTTTCAGCATTTTGAAAAGCACAATCCCGTTCTCCAAAAGGTGTAACCCGTGGTGCTTTTCCTTCTCCTTGTAAACATTGAATCCACATCAAATACTTATCAGGTGGAGAGGGGTTGAATTTTTCAAAAGTGATGAAAAACAGAGTGTATTATTTGCCAAGTTGAAAAATGCACAGTGTTTTTCAACAATTTGAAAAACGCAATCCTGTTCTCCAAATGGTGTAACCCACAGTGCTTTTACTTCTCCTTGTAAACATTGACTCCACATCAGATACTTATCAGGTGGATAGGGGTTGAATATTTCCAAACTGATGAAAAATAGAATGTATTTTTCACCACATTGAAAACACACGGTGTTTTTAAGTATTTTGAAAATCACAATCACGTTCTCTAAAAGGTGTAACCCACGATGTTTTTCCTTCTCCTTGTAAACATTGACTCCACATCAACTACTTATCACGTGGAGAGGGGTTGAATGCTTACATCTAGTAATTGGTCCAATAAATCTTTGTTTTTTGACAAATTTAAGTATTGTAGTATAAGTCTTTCACGCTGAATTTTATAAAATGTTTCCTTATTCATTGTAAGTTTCAATTCTATTTCCATACGAAATGAAGGGGATGACTCATCTTCTTGTTCAACTCTGACATCTTCATTTGCAGGGCTCTCTACAGTCTTTCTGAACACTTCTATCTTAATACTTCTATGTTTGACGTGGGATAGGAATGTTCAATAGATTCTTGGAAACACTACACAATCCTAAGAATCATCAATTATCCACATAATAAACATATTCATTATTAGAGTATAACAGTATGTCCATAACCTCATCTTGGTGGTGTGCATATATCTACCAATATCCAAAGATGATTTGAAATTTGGAACAAGGAAAGAACTTTAAACTTTTACCATGAACTTCTTTCTGTAGATGTGTGATGCACACACATGACATCAAGGAGTGAAAGAGTTTGGAATCACTTATTAAGAATTATAGGGAATGTAACCTTTCATGTTTGAGCTAATTATTTTTTCACACATTCTCGATGATATATGTAGGCTACATCTATAGATTTTATAGAGGGAGCCTATTTTCTAATGTATACATCATAGCCTTAGTGATTGATCTCATGGGGATAGTTATTATACTGACATCTATAATACATAAGGTCATAATAGTAAGAGGGACATCTTTACTATAGAATCAAAAAAAAAGTGTTGGTAACCTCAATAAATGAAAACATATGAGGTATCATAAAGGATGGGTTGGAAAAAGGTATGGTAAATGAAGTTTGCACTCCTATCCAAATTATGAATGAAAGATACCATGGGACTAATAGAGTCATCCATGAAATAAAATATGGCCTTGAACTATCTCCTTTATGGATATTCTAATGGACTTGTGCTAAAAGCATCTCTTCTTGTAGTTAGCTACCATGTGTTATGTCATCACATATAGTGGTAGTGATAACAATTAAAGGAGTAGTTATGATAGCTTGGGGATTGATAGAATAGATGGAAGATGGTGGGAAGATGATAATACCAAATTGAGTAATGGAAGATGAAGATGATGTGGAAATAGGGGTCATAATAAGGATATCCTAAATAATAGAGGCATTGGAGATGGCATGGCTTGGGCTTAAAATTAGAAAATCACCTAAAACTTCAACCTCCATAAAAACCACAAGGAGTTACTAGCTACAAAACCTCTACTAAATTTGTAGGAATGTTTGAAATCGATCTGGTATGAGAAATATTAGAAATTGATACAACTTATGTCAAAGAGTCAATTGGATAAATTTTTTTTTAGGAATAATAACTTGGGAAAAAATACTTGAGACATACTCAAAGAATCACTATTAGATACATCAATTGGTGTGAAAAAATACTTGTGAAAATAACATTTGAAGAGACGATACACACAACTTATTATGCCTATGTGAGGTTTTAGTGCAGATAAAGTATGAGAACTAGAGGAACCTTGAGTAACCCCTAGAGGTAGGGATATAGGTGGATCTTATGTGAATGAGGGGAGCTTGGGAATTCTCATGAGTATGGATTTTATCAAATTCTCTTTATTTTCCTTTTATTCATCATATTATCCATACCCCTCTTATGTTTATTCCTCTCCAACTAGTTATCAACTATAGCTTTGATAATTCCATGTTGTACCTTCTTCTCGTGTACCATAATTTTAATCTATGGGTTAGATTAAATATCATTATCTAGTGCATTTTATTGTTTTTGATAAACTCCCATCCCTAATTTTTTCATTAAAAAGGTAAAACTATCCCTTATTACACCTTGAGTGTCCTAATACCTAAAGGGTGATTGACATATGAATTTGAAATTCTGTCTTGAATCAATCATATTGACACTTCAGGGCTAGTAATTGAAATTGAAATCCCTAAATTTGAATGGGATATCAAAACAATTTTTTTGCTTCTTATCTTTTCATATCACTATTATTCCATAAAAAAAATAGTTTTTTACTTCAATTGTTACTATTTGTATGTATATATTTAGGTAATACGATTGGGAGAGTGTGGCAATGATCTAATCTATATATTGGAGTTTGGATACCCCTTATAAGAGTAGAAGTTAGAAAACTTGATTCTTAAAGCTTATTACATGTTTGAAAAATTCTTTTCTTGTCTTAGAATCCTTTCCTTGTTAAATTATAGCCATATATTTTGAATCCCTTTGGTCGTTGGTCTAATCCGTACCATAGTTGGTTGAACTCAAGCAGTACCCTCTATACTTGGCCACTCCATTCATAGTTTGACTCTGAATGAGACTATTGTGCCATATAGTCTCATTCAAGGCTGAATAGAGATATAAGATTGCTAAATTATAGTCATACATTTAATTCCGCATCATGTGTATACTCTATATAATGATGGTCATGTCTAGGCTTGTATTTTGTTGGAGGATCATTATATTGTTATCTCACATTAAGATGGCTTTATTTGGTACACTCAATAAAATTTGTTGATGTAGTCATTTTAAAGCTTGTGCTCCTTACTACAATATCAAAAAGACTAAGGTGAGACCATCTCAAACATATTCTAATAAGTGATTTATCATTTGATAAGTGGTTATTGTACAATCTAAAATATTTGAAAAAATCTCAAACATGTTTCAATAGGTGATTAATGAGTGAATTATTCGGATAAATGAGATAAATTAAATGAATTTAATATGGCTCTTAAATATACTTAGAAAATAAAACTAAATTAATTAATAACATATAATAGGATAAATTAACATATAACATATAATAGGGAAAATTAACCCAGCCTTGCAAATGGTTAACCCTAAGAGCCTCACCTCTATGCACTTGGCACGATGATTTTCCTATGAGATTAGTGTTTGCTAAGATTTACTAAATCAAACAAGAATAACATCGTCTAATTCTCATTTTCAAAGTGATGGCAAACAAAGTGTGTTTTTCGACATGTTGAAAAACACACGGTGTTTTTCAACGTGCCGAAAAATGGAAATCGATTTTTAACAAGGTGAAACCATCGGTGCTTTTCCTCCTTGTTGTAATGATGCAATCCAAATTAACTAATTATCAGGTGGACAAGGGTTAAATTTTTTCAAAGTGCTAGAAAATAGAGTGTGTTTTTCAACATGTTGAAAAACACAAAGTATTTTTTAGCACTTTGAAAAATGCAATTCGGTTTATAACAAGGTGTAACCCACAATGAATTTCCTCCTTGTTGTAAAGATGTGATCCACAAAAAATACTTATCAGGTGGAGAAGGGTTCAATTTTTTCAAAGTGTTGAAAAATAGAGTGTGCTTATCGACACATTGAAAAACACACGGTATTTTTTAGCACTTTGAAAAATGCAATTTGGTTTTTAACAAGGTGCAACCCATGATGCATCTCCTCTTTGTTGTAATGATGCAATCCACATAAAACTAATTATTAGGTGGAAAAAGGTTGAATTTTTTCAAAGTGATGGAAAACAGAGTGTGTTTTTTGACACGTTGAAAAATGCACGGTGTTTTTCAGCACTTTAAAAAACATAATTCGGTTTATAACAAGGTGCAACCCATGATGCATTTCCTCCTTATTGTAACAATGCAATCCACATCAAATAATTATCAAATGGAGAAGGGTTAAATTTTTTCAAAGTAACTGGTAAACAAAGTGTGTTTTTTGACACGTTGAAAAACACATGGTGTTTTTCAACAGTTTTAAAAATGCAATTCGGTTTTTAACAAAAGTGCAACCCACGGTGTTTTCATACTTGTTGTAATGATGCAATCCAAATTAACTAATTATCAGGTGGAAAAGGGTTGAATTTTTTCAAAGTGCTAGAAAATAGATGGATCTAGATTAAGTGCAGTAGGCAACATAATAAGATTGCTCATATTACGCACATAAATTTTACGATTCATATGATTAAGAACAAAGGATATAATGTCAGTGATACTCGCATGATCATGTGAGGCAAGGTTGAATTGAGATTTAAGCTCATTTTAAGGACACCAAGCTTGGATATGCTTACAAAAAAGGTCACGATTAGAGTGAATTCTGCATTTGAAAAGTCTAAGCGCAGGAATCGTAGGAACCTCTGCAAGGCACCGATCCTAGAATTGGATGACCGGTGACTACCACAAAGAGTGATTGTTAACTGAGAGGCCATTACAAAATTCGCTACCATTCCATTGAAGCCATTGTTTGATTTGTTCCCCAGGCTTTCCACGTACTTTTGAGAACAAAAGTGCCAACCACTTTCATAGGAACATGAGCAACAAGAAGATTGGAAAAGCCTAAACCTTTCCAAGCCAGGTGGCCATAGGGGGAACCCTCCTCAATGTCATGGCGTAGAAGCAATTTCAAAGCTTTCTTGGCCTTAAATACTGTGAATTCTCCATTTGGGATAGAGCACATGCCCTTGATGCAAAATGGGGACAATAAGGCCCATTCCTCCATATTATTTGGGAAGACAAAAAGTCTCCCATGCAACTCTGTGAAACCCTTTAGCCAGAGGAAGCATTGAACCAAAGATAATCATTGAGAAGTTTTTCCAACTTCTGCACATATTTTTTGGATTGGACCCAACAAGAGGAATAATAAACATGCATGGCTTCAAGAAATTTGGAGAAATTCTAGAACTTACCTGCTAAAGAAAGTGGTTTGGTTATCCATTACTCTATCTTTTTAGCCACCCATTGGACAAAATACTGCTAAAGATCTGCAGGAAACAATTGAAAAGAAAATACAATGCTAAGAGGTTTAAACATCTCACCATGGTCTATCATCTTCCAATCATGTGACACCATCCAAGGGGCGCGAGAAGGAATGATTATCTGTAACATTGCATTTTTCGCCATTGAATGGATGAACTGAATGATAAACAAAAGGTGTCAAGGCATTACAAACATTACTTTCATCCTCAATTTGCATAAGAAAGGAGTCGTCAACAAAGTGACCATTGAGCAATTGGGAATTATCAGAAGAAGGCAATGCAATTCCCTTGACAAGCCCTTGGGATTTGGCTTGGGCAAATAGATAGCAATAACCTTGTGTTCAAGAACATAAAAAGCAATTCTTGATAAATGATAGCCTTGTTAATAGAATGGATCGTGTCCAAACGAAGTCAAGTTGTGCCCAAATGGTGATTCTGGGCTGAGGCATTCATGTTCCCTTTTACTATAACTCTCTCCCCCATTCAAAGAGCATCTTGCTAGATCCCCGCATGTAAATTCTTTCCATTTCCTAATCCCTTACACATTGAGGACCATAAGCTAAAAGGTTTCATATCCAAATCGGGTTAGGCTATTATTCCCAAGCTGATTTTAAGGATACATGGGCTTTCTTCTTTAGACTAATAGAAGCCCATCAATGCCTTAATGGAGAGGGACTGTGATATTTTCCAATTTTTGAACACCTCAATAGATGGAAAACAGTTTTCTCTGACCTGAATAATGAGGAAGAAGGTGACGCAACCGAATTGGTGCTGGCAATAATCTTGTTGGAAGACATTGAGCAAGGTAATAGGTCACCAGATGGTGTGAAAAAATCTTCTAGAACTCTCTGTGCTCTAAGATCAAATTATATTCCCTTTGTTACCATGTGAGCTCCAAGCATCTAGCCCTGATCATTTAAGATAGACCCAATAGAGTTTGGGTAATACTATCATCCTAAGCCACAATTTTATAGAGCTCGTAGGGAAAACCATTGTAACCATGTGCCTTATCATTGGGTTTTATGCTTATAGACTTTATGAAGGTCATCAATTTTTAGACATGTTATCTCAGGGAGTATGGCTGTCCTCAAAGAGCCCTAATTTTAACCCATCTAAAATTGGCCAAGCCCCCATCATCCTAGGCATTTCGTCAATCTCATATGAGGATGCTTGAGCTTCATTAACCAGCTTGTCATGGCTGACAAAGGCCTACAACAGTAAGCTGGGGATCTGTGCAACCGAGTTTCCACAATCACATATGACACAAATTTCAGGTTGAAAGGAAAGATGTAGGTTCGAGGGATCCAGAAAAAATTATTTCGAAACATGGATCCTTCAATATTTCCCTCAGTCGACCACTACAATGCTCAAGGCACCCAAAGATCAATATTTTTAAACTTAAGAAAGTGCCAACTAAAATGAATTTTATAGCCTATTTTTAAAAAGAGATTTTTCAAATCCACGCATAGTGTGAGATTCTTGAAGATTCAACATTACACTACCTCCTAGATATTGTATCATCTATTAATCAAATTATTAATACCCATCCCTAAGGAACTGTACCCTTCCCATGGCCATCAAAGCTTCAAAGATGAGGCTACCTTGAGTTTTCCAGCTCGTACGAGTTTGTTTCTACACTCTGTTAGTTTGTTGGATGTCTTCACTCATGGTCAAATTATTTTAAGGTGCAAATGACCCTCTCATGATATGTTAATGAAGCCTGCACCCACAGATGTCAAGTAGATCCTTTAGAGCTTACTCATTTTCATAGATGAGTCTTATTCATGATCGTTATAGATTTTGAGTATCCCAGGATCTTTACAGCATGCATAACAGGGCGTAGAGATAGCATTGTAGGGCTTCGAACATAGTGGTGTCTGCGCTATGATTACAAATGGGACCCGCATGAAGTGCACCAATGCATACTACCCATGGAGAGTGCCATCATTCACGCCACCTCCATAGCAAACAGTTTTCCTTTAAGTTTTGCTAAGCCACAAAGTCTAAGCTTGAAGTTGTCATTGGGGGGCTTAAACCATTTGACATTTTGGGTAACCCTCTTCTATCTGCGGGACTGTTAAGGGCACTTGATATCCATGCTCCTGAAGAATAGCCTTCTTATCCCACATATGGATAACTCTTTAGCTTGTTTGGGATCTAAATTTGAGCTGCAAAATATGTATTCATCAAATTGTCTAGGAGCTTATCAATTTCTCCAACACTATATTCCGTTGATGCTCCTAAGATCTTGTTCTTTTTTCTAGCCATATCCACATAAAATATAAGGTAGATGTAAACTTTCTTTTCGACATAAAAGTATTTCAAAGGGGTTAGTATTTCTTTAAACATCTATGAGGATGGCAGAGGAGTAGGATTGTAGGATTTCCATCCCACCATTTGTTGATATAATCGGCCAATAAGGAAGGATACACTAATGAAGGAATAACAGGCCTCTGGTCCTCATTTATACTTGCATACAACTTTCTATGAGGAATATCATCCTCGAAGGGTTGTTTGCCAGTGATAATCTGATAGTAGATCATACAAAAATTGTAGACATCTACTTTGTATGTGCACTCTTTAAAATTTTCTCCATGAGCTTTTGGTACCATCCAGTAAGAATAACATGATGATGGCAGAGAATCTACCAAACTCTTGGTATTGTGAAACCTGGATACAGGCATCCCCAAACTCAAAATATTGACCCTGTCATGGCCTTCCTCTCTGAAATACTTAATACTGAAGGGAATACAAGGATCTATGGAAACTGCAGCATCTACGGAACTACAAAATCTTTAGACAACAATAGAAAATAAAATGCAACAGATTTAAAGGATGCAGAACAGGGAAAAGAGGAGCTACAAAAATTTATAACAGCAAAATAAGATAAAACACTTGGCTGCAAATAACACAGATCTGGGCATCAAATTGATTTGAGCAATACATATAAATATTCACCAATAATGAATAGTAGCTACAGCTGCACAGAAAACATTCATGCATAAAATAAAAACTTAGAAATGAAGTTTTTCTATCAGCAAAAATAGTCCAGACTTGAGATGGGACTGCACACTTTTTCTTCTTCTCCCAAATCTAGGTTTTCTCCTTCTTCCATCTTCTCCTTCTTCTTTCTCTTTTTACTTCTCTCAAATAAAACAAGATGCTATTAATAATAAACACCTACATAGAGAACTTGCCTTACAAGTCAACACAAAATCTCTGACAAGAGATAATTAGGGAGAATAATCAACCAAAATAAATGTGCAACAGTCATAATTAAATGCAAATCTGATATGTCAAGGAGCTAAATCTTGAAAAGACAAATATTAGATGGACAATAAATTATGACTTGATTTTCCAACACTTCCCCTTAATTATGAACAACTGCAGATCATGGAAATTTGAATCAAGTTTGTTCAAAAACTGTTGTAGCATTTCTAGAGCTAACTGACAATTTTCAGGAGCTGCTAACTTGTGCAAAGTCACAAAATCCTAAGCCACTTCGTAAATAATCAAATGTCTCTTTTCCCAGTGATTTTGTAAATATGTCAGTTAGTTGATCTTCAGACCTACAAAAATCAAGAAAAATTTCTTTGTTGCTTACAAGCTCTATGATAAAATGATACCTTGTATCAATATGTTTAGTTCTCTTGTGAAACACATGATTTTTAGATAATGCTATGGCTGAACTATTATCACAGAATACTATAGTGGCTTCCTTTTGATCATGCATCAAATCTTTCAACATCCTTCGCATCCAAACAACTTGACACGCAGCACTAGTGGCTGCCACATACTCAGCTTCAGCTGAAGAAAGGGTCACAATGGGTTGTTTCTTCGATGCCCATGACACAACACATGTACCAAAGTGAAAAGTATACCCAGAACTACTTTTCCTATCATCTATGCTGCCCCACAATCACTATCAGTGTACCCAACAAGACTGAAATCATCTGAAGTGGAATACAATATACCAAAATCCTTTGTACCACTTACATACCTCAATATCCTCTTACCGGCCTGCCAATGTGAGTCTTTTGGAGACTCCATAAACCTTGAAATCAGACTTACACTGTACATAATATCCGGCCTTGTGGTTGTTAAGTACATAAGGCTTCCAACCAGCCTCTTGAACAATGTAGAATCCACACATGCTCCATCATCTTCCTTGCTTAACTTCATCCCTGTCATAACCGGTGTTGGGGATACCTTGCACCTTGCTATATTAAATCTCTTCAAAACTTCATTTGCATATTTAGATTGAGAAATAAATATACCATCATTGGATTGATGAACTTCAATCCCCAAGAAATACCTCATAAGACCCAAATCAGTCATTTCAAATTCATTTTTCATTACTGATTTGAAAGAATCTATGTTTAGATCACCGGTAAAGATTAGATCATCCACATACAAGCAAATAATCAAAATGTTACCTTGCTTGTTGACCTTGATGTACAATTTCGGTTCACAACCGCTCTTTTGGAAACCATTTTGAATGAGATAGGAGTCAATGCGGCTGTACCAAGCTCTTGGAACTTGCTTCAATCCATAGAGTGCCTTCCTCAACCTATACACCTTGTCTTCATGACCCGGTAGCTCATAGCCTTGTGGCTATTCCACATACACTTCCTCCTCTAAATAACCATTTAAAAATGTAGACTTTACATCCATTTGATAAACAAGCCACTTGTTGTGGGCAAAAATAACTAAAAAAGTCATAACTGTATCCAACCGAGAAACCAGAGCAAATGTCTCATTGAAGTCTATACCAGGTTGTTGTGTAAAACCCCTTGCAACTAGCCTTGCTTTATGTTTTTGCAACTTTCCCATCAACATCTTGTTTAGTCTTATAAATCCATTTGACACTAATTACATCTTTTCCTTCAGGCAAATCAACCAATTCCCATGTTTGGTTCTTTTCAATGGATTCGATCTCCTCATCCATGGATTTTTCCCATATATCACTACTCACAGCCTCTTCAAATGTTAATGGATCATCAATATGAGAAAATAAAGCAAAAGCTGAAAATAAATTAGTTGTGTCAACATTATACAACTCACTCAAACTCCTTGTTTTTCATGGCATCATGCTTGCTAGAGTTGGATCCGGAGATGAAGAACTATTTGGAGTGCTAGATGGTGTTGCTCCAAGGATACCGATTGATGTAGATGCCGGTGTAGATGCTTGTGAAGTTTTTTGTCTTGTTGGCGTGGACAGCAGCCTTGAAGATCTCCTTGGTGTGAATGAAGGTGTAGCTTGAGCTGCAACTTGTGGTACCATCCGAGATTGGAAGGAGTTGCTGTTTGATTTATATTTGGTGTTGGAAACACTTCATCCACCATATTATCATTTGGGACAGCAGCTGTAATTTTGACAGTCCTCTCTATGCTTCCATCCCATGCTTCATCCTCCACAAACTGAACATCACGGCTGATTATAACTTTCCTATTGATAGGATCAAACAACTTATATGATTTTGTTTCCTCTGAGTAACCAACAAATATACATTTTTGTCCTTTATTATCTAACTTCATTCTCAACTCATCTGGAACATGCGCATATGCTATGCATCCAAATACCTTCATATGAGAAACACTATGTTTCCTTCTTGTCCATGCCTCTTGAGGGACTTTGTTTCTTACGCTCTTTGTTAGGCACCTATTCATGATGTAAACAGTAGTTTCCACTACCTCAGCCCAATATTCATTTGGTAGATGTTTAGCTACCACCATGCTACAAGCCATCTCCATTATTGTTTGGTTCTTTCTCTTCACCACACCATTTTGCTGAGGTGTATAACGGGCTATAAATTGCTTGTGTATGCCATGAGATCTACAAAAAATTATAAATTCATTAGATATATTTTCACCACCTCTATCCACCCTTAGATCCTTGATGTGGTGGCAAATTTTCTTCTCCACAAGTGCTTTGAACTGCTAGAAATAAGCAAATACATCAGATTTGTGTTTCAAGAAATAAACCCAAGTTTTTCTTGTGAAATCATCAATAAAAGTAAGAAAATAAGTGTAGCATCCTATAGACAATGTTTGCATTTGCCCACAAATATCTGAATGCACAATCTCAAGTGGAGCTATAGCTCTATTTTCCTTGCCAATCGGAAATGACTCTCTATGTTGTTTTCCCATAATACATCCTTCACAAACTCTTTCCGGTTTCTCAATTAATGGCAAACCTCTTACCATATTCTTCATATGTAGTAATTTCAGTGCTCCAAAATATAAATTCCCAAATCTAAAATGCCATAGCCAAGAATCATCCTTTACCACTGATTGAAATGCTGCTTGAGTTTCTACAAAAAACATTTTTTTCCTCTTTGGAGCTGTTCTGGCCATTTACGTAGCTGTCTTGGAACTTTTTGTAGCTGTCTTGAACATTTCCATAGCTGTTTTGAACTTTTCCGTAGCTATCTTGAACCTTTTTATGGCTGTTTTGAACATTTCCGTAGGTGTCTTTGGCTACTGTTGATTTTGTATCTTCTACCTTAAAAGCTGCTCCAGAATTTACAATATGTGTCTCATGAACAACTTGAGCTATTTTTCCTTTCATATCCGACCTTTTTTTTAATGGAAACATGTGGTTTGTAGTCATTTGTACCTTAGCAATAAGCATATTGCTTGGAAGCTTGTCCAAAATAACACACTCATTGTTTTCCATGTACACTCTATAGCCCTTTTGTATCAGTTGTCTAATGCTCATCAAGTTCTGTTTTAGACCAACAACATAATATACATTAGGCATAAATTTTGGCTCCCCATTTTTGGTTAGAATATTAACCGTACCTTTACCCAAAATAGTGACTTTGTTGTTGTTACCAAGTGTAACATCAGTTTGAACTAATTCTTCCAAGCTAGAAAAAAAATATTTATTACCTGTCATGTGATTACTGCAGCCCGAATCTAAATACCATATTTCACATGGGCTTTCTTGAGCAACATTGCACTCAACTAGATAGTTTGTAGGGATTTCTTTAGCAATCTTCGTGCATGCAATGAACATGCTACCTGAGGGAGTGCTACTTGATTGATTTTGACCTTGCTTCTACTGATCATATTGTTTTTTCTTGCATTCGTGAGCATAATGCCCAAAATTCTTACAATAATGACATTAAATGTGTGATTTGTCAAATCTTTTGCCACTTGGATGAATGAAATTTTGATTTTGACCTCTAACACCAGCATTTGCATGACTGCTACTACGTCCACTTCTAGGAGAACTTCTCCCTGTATCTCTAGGACTGAAAATCCTCCTTCCTCTTCCATGATTTACAGAAATCTGAGATGAAAATACATTTTCAACTGAACTATTTGATCTATTCAGTCTATATTCATGATTGATAAGAGAGGCATGTAGTTCATCAGCACTAAACTAGCTCAAATCTTTGGTTTCCTCTAGAGCCACAACTACGGGATCAAATTTAGTAGGGAGAATTCTAAGTACCTTCTCAACAACCTTCCTATCCTCTATGACATCTCCATGGGACTCGATTTGATTTGTCAGACCAACAACATGAGTAAAGAAAGACTCTATTGAATCTGAGTTTCTCATTGATAATTTTTTGAAATTCTCTTCTAAGGAGCTGTAATTTAGCAGTTTCAAACTTGTCCATACCTTGATACGCAATCTAGAGTGTGTCCCATGATTCCTTGGCTTGCTTTGCTACTACAACTCTTGGGAGTATGCTCTCATGCATTGCTTGATGGATATAAAATAGTGATTTCCCATCCTTCTTCCTTTGTTCCTTTAAGACATCCTTTTGAGCTTGCGTAAGAGCATTGTATGCTGCCTGGTCTAATGGTTCCTAGTAACCATTTTCAACCATTTCTCAAATGTCTTGAGACCGAAACAAAGATTTCATGGTCAGAGACTAATACTCATAGTTTTTTCCTGTGAAAATTGGAGTTTGCACACTAATCATCGATGCACTAGACGTAGAAGTCATTAATGGCTGCCAAAACAAAAAACAAAAAACCCAAAAAAGAAATAAAAGAAAGGTTTAAACTGGCTCTGATACGAGATGAATGGAATGCAAGGATCTATGGAAGCTGCAGCGTCTATGGAAACTACAGAATTTTTAGACAACAATAGAAAATAAAATGCAACGGATTTAAAGGATGCAGAATAGGGAAAAGAGGAGCTACAAAAATTTATAACAACAAAATAAGATAAAACACTTGGCTGCAAATAACACAGATCTGAGCATCAAATTGCTTCAGCAATACATATAAATATTCGCCACTAATGAACAATAGCTACAGCAACACACAAAACATTCATGCATACAATAAAAACTTGGAAATGAAGTTTTTCTATTAGCAAAAACAGTCCAGGCTTGAGCTGGGACTGCGCACTTTTTCTTCTTCTCCCAAATCTGGTTTTCCTCCTTCTTTCTCTTTCTACTTCTCTCAAATAAAACAAGATGCTATTAATAATAAACACATACATAGAGAACTTTCCTTACAAGTCAACACAAAATATCTGACAAGAGATAATTAGACAGAATAATCAACCAAAAATAAATGTGGAGCAGTCATAATTAAATGCAAGTCTGATGTGTCAAGGAGCTAAATCTGGAAAAGACAAATATTATTGCACAATAAATTCTGACTTGATTTTCCAACAAATACAACTGGGCTCTTTTAGGACATTTGATAGCTTGAGATCTAGATGCATGACTCTCTGACTATGCAAATACTCCATCCCTCTGGATATTTGTAACATGATATCTAGACTCACATGTAGAGGAATCGATGGATTTTCCTCGAGCAATTTAACTAGATTCGAACTCACCATCTCTGTGATTAGATAGTACCTGTCACCATCCAAGCAGGCACCAAAAAAAATACACAAGGAATGGACTTTGCAACTTGTTAAATCCGGGGCTTGCTTCTCAAAGCATTCGTAGCCCTCCTTGGATATTTATTTCACACCTACCTTGATTCCAAGCCATGACCCTTCACACATTTCATCACAGTCCACACCCAAAACATAATGATTTTGATTTTTCCACTTCAAGTCCCGGGGGTCGATCCTGAGCCACTCAGGGATGGAAATGTTCATTTCTCCGCCAAATTCTCCCATTCTTTTGCAGAAAACTTCATCATAAAAGGTCTCCTCAGAATCAACGACGTAAACAAGGCTTAAATCCAAGCAAAGCAAGAACCACAGTAGGTCGTGCATATGAACAGCATGGGCATCACCTGTAGCAGATAATGTTAGCATCTTCTTCCACCATTCAGGACCAGAACAATACTGCAAATACATTACTACCTCTCTAATAAAATGGTATACTTCCTTCCAAGCTTACTGCAGGATGAATTTGGTGGCTTCGTCATGTTCATGGTGGCCTGCCATATTAAGCAACTGTTCCCTGCTTTGAGAGACCTGTTTCATCTTCTAATCAGCACCATTAATTCTCGGCCACCCAACTAGGCAAAACTTGGAGAGATTTTATAGAAATGCATGACATGGGACTGTTCATACATCCTATCCCAGAATGTATATTGTAATTTGAAAATATTTTGGGCGGGACAGGAAAAATATAATTTAAATTCAAATTCAAACTGCTATGTCTTGTAAACACATCAATTGCCACGTCAAAATGTCACATCATAGTTTCTGGCACAAGAGTCCTTTCTGGCGAGGGTAATGGCTATGTCAACACATCATGATATGAAAAAAATGCCCACATGCATAGGTGCATTTTCAGTGGAGGGTAGACACTGGCTGACCCAACTGTAGTCATGAGTTTTGGTGTAAAAATAAATTCTCTATGGATGTGCATTAATGTGATAGTACTAGGACAAGTTTTTGAAAATGAATGCACATATATTGTGCATGACCAAATATATACATAAAAAATACTTAATAAGACTTCAAGAATTATAATTTATTATTTTTTAATAGTTTTATGAATATAACTTGACATTCTTGAAACAAACATTATATACGGTGAACAAAATATGGAATTATCTGAGCCAACGCATCACAATTCTTTTATATCGAATCACCAAAATAATGGTGTCGAACTTTCTACGTGGTTATCTTAAAATTCAACCTCTAGGGCTATAAAAAACTTCTTACCCTTCAGCTTGTAAAATAAATTCGAAAAGATGGTATAATGTTCGCAAACGAACAATTTTTGACCCTAGATGCATTTCTCGTAAATCCCAAATAAAATTGCAAGTATTAGAAATTATTAAAAAATAAGTAAGTGTATATATGAATTTCTATGGGAAAATGCAACTTGCCCATGAATGTAAAATAGCCTCAAAACACCTTCAAAAATTCAAAAATTACATGTGTAGCTAGCTCTTGAATTATCAAATCTGAAAATAATTATATTTTTACAAAATATTGAAAATATGATTTTTAATTGTAAAAAAACAACTGAAACTTTAGAAATTCATAACTTGGATAATACCCAACACATTTTTACAAATGATAGCTCAAATTGAAGATAAAATCATAAGTTTTCCAATGATACCAAAATCAGAATTTTCCCGTTGGTGGAAGGCACCCAAAACATGATTGGAAATTTAGAAATGTGTAGATGAAAATCTAGTTGTACTCAAAATCAACAACCATTCGCCCCTCTTGGAAAGCCCTCAAACACTATTGTAATATATATATAAGTTTGATCTTCAATGGGAAACATAAATAAATCCTTGATCTTCAATGGAAACCCCTTAATAGAGAATCCTCTTACGAGAAAGAAAAGTTTTCATTCCCCTTTCTCTAATCCTTAAGAGATTTTTGTCCTCTAGAGTTAACTCAAAGGGGTTTTTGTCCTTAGGAGTTTATTGCAAAGCTTAAAAAGATTATAAAAAATCAAATTTTTATAAAATAAAAGATATGTTTTCTACAAGCAATTTGACTTTCTTTTAAAGATGATCTTGGCAAAACAGTCACCCTCAATTTCCAATCAGCTTTCACCTCCCTCATTTAATGTTTTTTTCACTTTATTTCCTCCACTAAAGGGGTCATATTTTCTCCTAGGGGAGAATAATAAATATAAAATGATTTTCCCTTTCTCTTATTTTACTATTGGAACATACCTTTAAATTAATTAAAAAGGAAAGTTACATAGCATGGTGTGACTGGATAACTCAGGTCCCACAAAACGTGATGACAGATATAAAAAATGCCACATATGCAAACATAAAATGCCACGAGGGCTTACAAGGGCAAGCCCAAAGGGAAAATAGAAACTAGCAAAGAAATACCAAGCACATGTCATTGTCGCACCTTGAGGAGGAGGAGGATCATCCCTGGGAGGGATGAACGCTCCGCTGGATGGTGCTGCAGATGGTGGATCCACCTCCCAACCCTCCTGCTTAGGAAACCACATCTAAAGAGGCACCATAATTCCCCACCAAGGGACAGGGATCCTGCAAGAGTATTCATTACCAGTGGAAGAGAGCCCCATCGGGGAGTGTTGGCAATGCCTTTCCCCCTCCAGGGTAAACTCTAGCCTGGTTTATAGGATGAATGGGCGGTGCAATCTCAAGGGGAGGCATAGGAGTGACTACGCAAACGGCTCCTCCATTATGAGCCCGCAGAAGATGGCCACTGAGGAGGTAAAATATGAGGTGGCAGTAGTAGTGGATTTGGCAGAACCCTGCTCATAGTGCATGGTGCACTCCCTCAGTTATCCAAAATCTCTTGAAGGTGTGTATATTCCAGAGCAACTTTAGTAGCCTAAGCTTGAATCTGTGTTTGCATAGTAGACAGAATAATCAACTTATCATTAGTAGAAAAGTTGTTAAATGTAACATCATGCTTGAAATTAAAGGCATGCGAGCTTTCTAGATATGAAATAAAATTCAAGCACGAAAAAAGATGCCACATAATAAAGTATCCAAATAAGACAAGATGTGATGAGAAAAACTCAGGATGATAAGATTGAAATAAGGAATGAATCCATCACCAAATAGCATGTGCATGTGGGAAAGACCAAAATAAATGTAAGAAGGATTCAGGGCTAGAGTAGAAGGGGTAGGTAAAGGGAAGTATGCAAAAATGTCGAAGCCATTCACCTAAAGGCAAGCCTTGATAAATTAAACACCATAGAAAATGATTAACTTTGGGTTCAAGAAGAGGGTTCCAAGCATGAACAAGCTGACATAACCAAATAGTGGGCAGAGATTGGAGTCCCCAATGAGAATTAAAATTTTCAATTGCAGGTGACATAGGACATAAAAGTTGATAAATTGTGCGAGAGTTCTAGTGTAAAAAGGCTATGTTATGATTACATCACCAACCCCACCACTAGGTAGCCAGTGGGTGAAGGCCAAACTTATAAAGCATCACATTTGGAAGGAGTTCCTGAATTTAGGAAATCGATGGAAAATATAAGTGCTGCAAATGATATTTATTTTTGAGATCATGCCAAGCGATCACATCCTTGTGGTGCACCAGATCCTATATGGTGTGAACACCCTTGCGAAAGAGCTTAATGAATTTGATGTCAAGGGTTTCAGCCAAGGGAAGCATGCCCTCAATGAGAATTGGAGACCACTAGTTGTTATGTGCATCAAAGGAAAGTCTTGTGTGAAACCCATCACCAATCCACCTTAAAAAGGGCTAAACTTGCTCAAAGGCTTTCTAGATGCTCTTAGCCACAAAAGTACCTGTAATCTTAACTAGAACTGGTGTAATAATAAGGGTATGCCAAGATTGCACCCCTGAAATACTACGAATGATCAATTTATCACAGAATTTCACACTCTGTAGATAAAGATCCAGGATACCCATACAACCATGTTCGCAAGGGAGACAATAAACATCTAAGGAAACTCGGTGAAAGCCAACTGAACTATAAATTTTACACCAAAGAAAATCCCTGAGAAGCTTAGCCATCTGATTAAAAGATGTTTGAGAAGGGAACCGACAAGAAGAATAATACATAGGAGTAGCGACAAGAATTGTGGTGCAAACCTGAAATTTTCCCGCCAAAGAGAGTGGTTTGTCGGACCATTTCATCACTTTTTGCTCTAGTCTGTTAACAACGTAAGTCCAAAGAGACATAGAATCACTATCAAAGGAAAAAATAATTCCTAGGAAGTGAAATTTCTCACCATGACCAATCCATTTCCAAGGATAGGCCTTAAGCTAATATGTCAGGGGTAAACAACTTTGGAGAAATCCAATAGTTTTCACCATCTGAATGCTAGATCCCGAGGAAAGATGGAAGGTAGATAAAGAGTCAAAAACCACAACCACGTTTTGTTAGTATTTTGCAATCGTAATAAAGGAATCATCTATAAAATGTCTGTTGATCAATTGGGTGTAGTGGTCTAGTAAAATAATTCCCTGAATATGACCTTGGTCTACTTGATGAGCAATTAAGTACCCAAGGGCATTAAAAACACTAACGAACAAGGCCGGAGGAAAAGGGAAACCTTATCAGATGGAGCGGTAGAGATCGATGGGAAAGTACTGATGGCCATTAATGGTGAGCTAAGCCCATTCCATACCTTCCCAAACCGCAAGGATATTATCCTAAATGTAATGTCCTTTGACAAATTTTATCTGCTCCAACCGAATAATCTTTGGTAGAATATTAGCAATTTGAAGAGCTAATTCTTTAGCAATAATTTTATAGGATAAATTGATCAGGGTGTGTAGTTCTTGTGTGTGTGAGTGTGTGTATGTCATGCCCTAGGTGTTCTCGTGTTAGTCACACTTTGTGAAGTAGCAAGCAATATTAAATATAGAAAATGTAAATAATATGTGTGCATGGAATAGAATTAAATCCCTCCCCCTATGTAGTGTGTGTGATGCAGATCTCCTAGCCTTGATGCATGGCACTATGTGGATGCAAGTGATGTAATAGATGCAAATCTAGATGGAGTGATAGTTGTGTGTAATACTAGGACGTAGAGCCCTCATTATGGTCTTATAACATTATATTTATAGGGCTCTCAAGCTTAATTTCGTAATTAATCCTGACAAAGCCGACGAGGAAAAAGATAAAGATGAACAACAACTAAAATGACCTAAAAAGGAGTGAAAGAGGATTGACATATCTCAGGGCACCGAGAGTGGGACTGGGGTGCCCCAAGGCATCCCAGTACAGGCTGGGGCACCTTGATTTTGGGCTAGAATGATGGGGCAATTACGAAATGGACGGATAAGTGTTGGAAAATACATAGGAACTATGAAATAAAATATAAAATAAAGATGGCCAAAAGGTGGGATTAATTAGTACTTTATCCACTTGAGAACCTTCTAAATAGTAGTATAAGACTGGGCTAAATTATGTGTAAAGTGCATAATTTTGTGTCTACAGGATCTCTTGTTCATATTTCGACACTAGTGACCTGAAACTATTGACTACAACCTAAGGGAATGCACGAGATAATAACAAAGACCGATGTTAAGCAAATAAATTAGGACCACAAATTACGAAAACACAGGCGCCTAAAATCACGGATTGGGGCACCCCAGGGCACCCCAGTGCAACCCTAAGCACTCCAGTATAGGACTGGAGATGACAACTGAGAAAATTATGACACCTAAGAATCCCTAAAAGACGCCCAAAACTGTATATACAAGTGACGAATAAACTAGAAAAATAACAATGATGACTGACCAACTAATAAAAATTCTAGATGGGTCACTAGTGAATACTTTTATTACACAAGATTCATATATAAAATAACATACTTGGCGATATAAATGTAATAGTAAGTGCGTGATTTTGTGACTACACCACTTTAACACCTTCATAAGAGACTGTGCGACCCAAAATTTCAACCTCCTTGACTCCAAAAGAAGACTCGGAGGGATTTTGGAAAGTTTATGCTTTTCAAGAGTCTCTAATACCTTATTTACATATTACGAGTGTTCTTACCATGTTTTATTGTATACTAGTATTTCATCAAAAAACACAAAACAAATTCCACATAAATGCCTTGAAGATAGAATTCATCAAACTTTGAAATTTAGACTGAGCATTTGTGAGACCAAAAGCCATTACTAAGAGTTCATAATGGCCTTCATGTGTCTTGAAGAATGATTTATGAACATTTCCATCCATAATTCTAATATGAAAATATACAGAATGAAGATCAAGTTTTGTAAAGTAAACAACACCATACAAATCATCTAACAAATCATCAATTATAGGAATAGGAAACTTATCTTTGACTGTGTACTTATTGAGTTCTATATAATCATGACATATGCATCAATTTTCATCTTTTTTACGCACCAGCACTATTGGAGAAGAATAAACACTCTGACTATGACAGGTAATTCATGTTTCTAACATCTCTTATACTATCATCTTAATCTCACTCTTTTCAACATATGGGTAACTATAAGGTTTGATGTTGGGTGATCGGCTCTGTGGTACTAACTAGATGGAAATATCATGGTCTCTTTTTAGAGGTAAAACCTTTGGCATATATCTAAACAAAAATGAGTGCTAATTTATAAATGTTTTCATATCTGATGGTATAACTGCATTTGACCGATGTTCTTTCAAAGAAAATAATTGTGCCACGAACCCCTCTACACCTTTTAAAACATTTTTTGAATCTAGTGAGAGCTCGCCAACTATGGGGAATTTTATCTTAATCATCATAGTTTAAAATTCCTCCCTTTTAACTGAAAAACACGTGAATAACTTTGTAAGTTCATCTCAATAGTTCCCAAAGTGGCGAGTAATTGAAATCCTAACAAAATGTTTGTTCCCCCGTGGAAATGGCATACATAGGGATACTTGGCAAGTAATCTCCCATGGTGAGTTTAATGTTATGAAAATTTCCTAAACAACTAACATTACCCCCATCAACGATCATTACTTGACATTCAAGAGCTGGATAAACAAAATAGCTCAAGCCCACTGCTAATTTATGATTGATGAAGGTGTGAGTATTTGCTTAGTCAATTAACACGGTTACTCTCTATTTTTTTAAGAGTCCAACCACTTTGAGGGTTTCGGGGGGTGCTAATACTTGAAATTGCATGTAATGAGATCATTGGTTGGGGATCCCCTAATCCTCCTCTGGCTCGAAAATGATCTCTACCTCCTTATCTTCTTCCTTCTATTCTTCTTCACTTGGTCCTTTAATGTAAAAGTTCTTTTCAACACATTTATGGCCCGGTCCATATTTTCTCTCAGAGTTAAAATGTCACCCTTTTACTCTTTTTTCTTCAATTCATTGAGGTGTTAATTGAATTAGCTAAGGGAATGATGATTTCGGTGTGCTATGGTATCTGATGTTAGTGAAATATTTCCTCTTGGTGGACAATGTTTTTTCATTTGCCCTATGTGCCATAAGAATAGAATCATAAACCTTAATTAGATTAAACATACACACCTTATGGTTGATTTGGTCTTTAAGACCCCTAAGAAATAGGTCATTTAGATTCCCTTTCCTAATATTCTCCACACGAAAGTATAGGTTTTGGAACCGATGAACATAATCCTCAACTAGTCATGTTCGCCATAACTTTAGTAATTGGCAGAAGTAATCTCAGACACACCAGAACTATAGTTCAATTATAGCTCTTTGGTAAAATTGTCCAAGTGATAGTAAGATGATTCTTCTACCTTTGAGCACATAAACATCAATATAAGACGAATTGGTCAGGTTTGAGATACAAGGATGCCATGGTCGCATTTTGTCTCGATGGGATCTGACGTAGATCAAAAAATTCTCCATTTGGTTAATCCAATTGAGTGCATCCTTTCCATCAAACTTACGCATTTCCACTTTCAGACTGTGTTATGGGCTTGCAGAGTATTTTTATTTGGATTGGGAAATCTCAAAGATCCATCTTGGCTAGTTTATCCATTGTTTTGACATGAAGATCCACCTTGGTTGATATGAGTATGATTGAGTTTTGACTAATTTGGAAGAAGATGAAAACCCTTTAGATTTGTACAAAGTTACTGCATGAAATCATCTAATTGTTGTCTAATATTTTCTACATCTTCTTTGTTGGCCATCTCAGACTATAAGGTTTGTAGATCATACTCAATTTGGCTTATCCTATGGTCCATTAGAATAAACCCTAGCCCTAAGGAATCCATAGTTAGTCCTTATGACTCCAAATCCTTAACTATTATCTCATCCTTCTTTGGAGTTTTTAACCAGACCGATGAGATTATTTTTACCTCTTGTGAAAGGCCCCGCTACCATTCCCCAAAATAGTAGGATTTAACGATTAAGGTCAAAATTTAGGGAATAGGATTTCAATAGGAATTTAGCCAAATATGAAAAAAATTAAAGAACAAATTAAAACTAATTTTTTTATCCTCTTTCAAAAAATGTAAAGAACACGGAAAAATTCCAGAATTTGCAGTTGATAGAGCAAATTTATGAAAAACCCAAAAATTGATATAAATTTTGCCAGAAAAGTCAAAATGTCTTGAAATTTAGAGAGGATCTTACTTAACTAATTTTATAAAAACCCAAAAAATGTAGAAAAATTCACTTCCACTTTGGATATATAGCCAAGTCTTTGTAATTAGCGTTTTGACGTACTTCTAGTCGAGATCAAGCTTTGATACCACTTGTAATGAAATTACTTCGATAGATATGAATATCAATAACATTATAACACTAAATAACACAAACAAGGAGAGAAATTATCACAAGATGCAAGTATAATAACTTAGCTACTTCGAGGGGGTAACCTTTAAACCATACAATAAGGTTCAAATAATCAATATGATGATCAACTACTACATTTTAATTCATATATATATATATATATATATATATATTATTCCTATGTTATGACCATCACTAAGGCCAACCCACTAATGATATTATAAGATATATGAAAGAGATATGACATGATAATAAGATATGATAGCCACAGGTCATCCATACACATCTAATGTAACATATAGGATTAAGTGCGTACAACAAGGCCACTATCTAGAGATGGACAACAAGAAGAGTTAATCTACCTCTTAGCATGATTCAAACAAACAAGGTGACACTAAACAAAAGGATAAAGTAAAAGGAAAAGGTAAGAAGAATTATACTTCCATTTCTAAGAAGGATACTAAAGTTTATTATGGTTATTGTGATGTTAAAACTCATCTCGAGGAAAAGTGTTGGAAGCTCAACCCATAATTACATCCCTTGAAGAAGAAGAAGAAGAAAAAGAAGGCCATGGATTCCCTCCAAGGGGAGGAGGTATTTTTCAACAAAGAGGTGGATGAGACAATGTGTCATACCTTTGTCTATAGAGAGGTATGTTTGGGTAGCAATCATGTTTTTTAAGAAAATGAACTTGCTATGATTTTTCATATAAAAATCCAAGTGAAGAAAATCAAAGTGGATGATATTTTTAATACTTGTTCTCAAGATATTTTGATAAGGAGTTAGTTTATAAGCTACAATTAAATACTTGCAATCATCCAAATCAATAATCGTTAGGTTAGGTGAAGAAAGGCGTAGACATCAAGGCTACCAAGCAATGCAAGATTATGTTTGGTATTGATAAGAAGTTCATTGACGAGGTTACTTTGGATTTTGTTCCTCTTGATGTGTGGGGTGTAGTGTTTTGCAGCCCATACTTGTATATCAGGGATTCCATCTTCATGAGAAGAGCCAACCGATACCTCCTAGTGAAGGATGGTAAGAGTTGCATCATTTCAGCCTTTGCAGGAGACTCAAAGATCTCTTTGGTAAGTTCCTTTAAAGCTAAGAAGCTTATTAATGCTAGAGGAGAATTTACATTACTTATTTTGAGAGATATACAAGAAGAGGAATTTTTTGCATCTAAAACCACTTGTAGCATGTTTACTAACAAAGAGAAGAAGTAGATGAAAGATTTGGTTCAATAGTTCAGGGAAGTTTTCCAGGAGCCTATGATGTTGCCTCTGATCAGGCCACTGAGCATGAGATACAATTCTTACCCGATAGTCTACTTCCAAACTTGGGATTGTACAGACAGTCTTTGAATGATGCCACAAAGGTAAAATAATAGCTATAGGATTTGATTATGTAAGGCATAATATGTCCTATCACTTCTCCATGTGGTTCTCTTATTGTTTTAGTACCTAAAAATATGGTTTGTGGAGGATGTGCATTGATTATAGAGATCTGAATAAAATAAATATAAAAATAGTTACCCTCTTCCTCAAATTGATGATTTGTTAGATTAATTATAGTATGCTAATTATTTTACTAAGCTTGATCTGAAATATGGGTATCACCGAATTCGGATCAAGGAAGAGGACATCTAGAAAATAATTTTCAAGACTAGACAAGGGTTGTATAAATGGTTGGTTCTACCGTTCGGGAAATAAAATGCACCAAACACCTTCATGATGTTGATGAATGAGGTAATGTGGCCATTTATTAATTCCTTTATCATTGTGTATTTAGATGACATTCTTGTTTTTAGCAAAACTTTTGAGGAGCATATTAACCATTTACATCAAGTTTTGTAAGTTCTAAAGAAGAAAAAATGGGGTTGAATGAGAAGAAGTGTGAGTTTTCTCAACAATCATTTGTTTTTTTGGGGCACGTGGTCAGAGATGGAGAGTTGAGGATTGGTCCAGCTAAGATAGAGACCATTCTGAATTAGCACACACCATCTAGTTTGACCAAGACTTGGAGTTTTTTTGGTGTTGTTTAGTATTTGAGGAAGTTCATCAAAAACCCTTCCATAACAATGCCTCTACATTCTGTGACAATAGGTGGCAAGGTTTTTAATTGGTGTAACAAATAATAGGATGCTTTTGAGTCATTCAAATACAAGATTATTCATGCTCCAGTTTTGGCATTACCTACCTTACAACTTCCTTTCAAAGTAGAAACCGATGTTAGTGACTATGTTATGGGAGTTTTCCTACTTCAAGGAGGTAGGCCCATATGTTATCATTATGAATTGTTTCAAGGAACAATTTTGAATTATTGTACATATGATAAGGAATTGTTACATATGCTCTTGTGCAAGTGGTCAAGAAATGTTTCCATTACTTGATGGGTAAAGAATCTATCATATGCATGGATCACTAACCTCTTCAATATTTCCAGGCTCAAAATAAAATTCAACAAGCTAGACACTAGAAGTGGACGAGCTTCTTGTAACAATTTCATTTGATCATAAAATAAAAGAAAGGTGTGACTACCCAGTTAGTCGATATGTTGTCTAGACCTCCTTTACTATCAACTATGGGTACTTTAACTCTTCTTGAACCTTCTGTATGTGAAGCATTTCAGGAAGGTTATGAGTAAGATCCATATTTTAGAGAAATAGTTGAGCAGAAACCTCCAAGTGAGGGCTTTACACTTAGGGGAGAATACTATTTCCAAGATAGGATACTCTACAAGAACGTGAAACTTTTTGTTCCCAATGATCCAAAGGACATTTTGGGACGTTGAGATTTCCCTAAGTATCCCTAAACAATGATAGAGTGGTAGAGAATTAAACTAGCTTTCCGTTGGTACATGGAACACGAAAAATAAAATTCGTATGCTCAACTTATGGTCAGTCAAAGTATGGTCGTGGTTCGGACCCCCAACAGGGTCATCCGGCCAACACGACAATGACATGTGGTAGTAGCAAAGTGTGTAAGCGTAGGAGCAAAAAATTGTGGTTTTATGACGCCAATCTTCAACACTCGTATTCATATAGGTATTTTTACTGGCCGGGGGTCCTCGACCGGGTTTGAAACACTCTTTTCATGGAGGGGTACCTTTTCCGCCATGTCATATTCCACCACGTGGTATCAAGTAATAAGTTTATAAGAGCATACAATGCCAGTTACTAAAATTACTATATCGAATTCTAGTTACTATAATTACCATGTGGCCTACCACCACTATTTGCATTGAATTGAGCCAACTCGGTTGGGTGAGTTCACTATTCCCCTCAGCACACTACAGGGTGAGTTGTTATATGCATTGAGCTCTCTTCATATCTCGGCGAGTTATCATTTATCTCAACAATGTATGGTATGACAAGTTTTTTGGTACCCAACATGGCGAGAACTTAGCTCGGTTTGGTGATTTCCCTGTCGACAAGTCATATTATTCCCGACCATTATACATGGAATTCTATACAATGCCATCGTCAAGTCATATTATTCCTTGCGTACATATGTTTATTTGTGGTGATCCATGCGCGCGCGCGCGCACACACACACACACACACACACACACACACACACACACACACACACACACACACACACACATATGAGATGTGATGGTGTGGATCTAATTATATATGTATTTTTATTACAATGACAATGTTTTCTAAATTAAGAAAAACATGGTACCATAGAGTTTCTATAATGTCTTTATGAATTTCCTCAGCGATATTCCTTATACTAATTATTTACTCTATAAAACTACCCAATTTAAAAAAGTTCCCAAAAACATGGTACCTCTAAGTTTCGATAATGTCTCTTCTAAATTTCCTCAACAATATTTCTTATAGTAATTATTTACTCTATAAGACCACTTAATTTAAAAGGTTCCTCAAAACATGTACCTATAACGTCTCTTCTAAATTTTATTCAGTCTAAAAAGAAAACCTAACGTATCTAGGACTAAAAATATTCCCACCACCCATATAAATGTTAAGGGGGCGGTAAACAATAGTTGGCGGTAAAAATTATTTTCCGTCATAGTTTTGGCGGTAAAAAAGGAAAACAACGTAGCTACATACTGAAACACAAAACAAAGGGTTGTGGCAGGAGAAGAGCTGTGGAACAAAACAAAGGCAAAAGATCTGTGAAAAAAATAGCTTTGATGGATCAAAAATTAGCGCAGATTAAAACGCGGCAAAGCATGAAGAGAGGAAAACCTCTGGTATTGAAAAAATCCCCAAATGCTCACAAAGAAATACAATCTGTTTTGGGCTTCCCTTGCAAGAATCCAGTCTGCCTCAGCCCTACATTGTTACCCAAATCTTGTAGCCCCGTGAAAAACTCCGCTAAAAACCCTGCTAAAACCCCTTCAGATTTCGATATTCTCATGCCCGAGAGAAAATGCACTCCACTATCTTCAACAGCCAAGAACAAGAGCAAATGATTTGCCAAGTCTCTTAATGATGTTATTGAAGAGGCCAAAAAATTACAGGCCAATACCCATTCTGAAAAACTCTCATTGCTTGGTTAGAAAGAGCGTCAAGATCAAGAGTGTGTTTTCATGCAAGCTAAAACCCCAAAGGCTGCAGATTTCAATCTTCCAGACAAGTAATCAAAATTTATTATTTGAGTTTGTTTGTTTACAAGATTGAGGGTGTTTTAGTTTTCTTATAGATTTGGGTGTGATTATTTACAGGTATGTGGTTTTGGCGAAGTTTTTTGATGCCATGGAATCTGCTATCAGATTTCTTTGGCTCCGCAAGGCACTCAGTACATTTGGTAATATCTGTCCACAGGTGGAAACCATGACACTCAGGTTTGTAATTACTAGCTGCTATCCGTGACTGGTACGTAAGCCCTGCTGGATTTGAAGATAATGAATAAAAACAACACTTACACTATAATGTGCAAATAAAACAAATAATACATCTGCTCACAAAGTGAGTGAACAGCAAAGCTAAGAGAGAACAAAAAATATTTGTTTTATTCAAAAATTGTTTTCTTCTCCTTCTGCTGTACGTGTACTGCAAGAGAGAATGCATAGAATAAATAGAAAAAACAAACTAACTCCTACAGTTTATTAAGCAGCTAATGAAGCTGCAAACAAGAGAGAACTGAGACTTAACTCCTACAGTTTATTAAGCAGCGAATGAAGCTGCAAACAAGAGAGAACTGAGACTTAATCCTATGACTGAAGGAAATGCTCAGTCTACAATTTATTAACTGAAGTAAAAAACTAGTTAATGAGTTGGAGTTGTAGAAGATGAGCTACAGTGGTGGTGGTGGAACTGCAGAGGAACTGCAGATTTGAACATGCATCCTTCAATCTCCCCCTGCATGTGAAATGGGGATGAGTCCCAACTGATTCCTCAAAGCAACAAAACTGGATGTAGGTAGAGCTTTGGTAAAAATATCAGCAACTTGCTCCGTTGTAGGGCAAAATTGTAATTCCACTATCCCATCTTGAACCAAATCTCTGATGAAGTGATGCCAAATCTCAATGTGCTTCGATCTAGCATGAAACACAGGATTCTTTGTCATTGCAATGGTACTACTGTTATCACAGTAAATAGTGGTTGGATGTTCCTGAACCAATTGCAAATCTTCCAAAATCTGTCTAATCCATATGGCTTGACAACTAGCTGCTGCAGCTGCAATATACTCTGCTTCTGCGGAAGAGAGAGCAATGGTTGCCTGCTTTTTACTACTCCATGAGACAACTCCAGAACCAAGTGAGAAAATATAACCAGATGTGGATTTTCTATCATCCACTGAACCAGCCCAATCAGAATCCGTGTAACCACATAGTTCAAACTTATGTGTGGGAGAATAATGAATGCCAAAATTGTGTGTACCACTCACATACCTTAAAATTCTTTTTGCAGCACGCCAATGAGACTCATGTGGATCCTGCATGAACCGAGATTTGAGGCTCACATCATACATAATATTAGGTCTTGTGGTAGTGAGGTACATGAGGCTCCCAACCAAACTTCTGTATAAAGTGGCATCTACTTTGGAACTTGCATCTTCCTTGGTTAATTTTTCACCAAGGGTAACAGGAGTGGCAACTGCAGTGCATGACATCATTCTAAACCGCTTCAATAGATCAGCCACATACTTGGTTTGAGAAATGGATATACCTTCAGATTGTTGTTGCACCTCCACTCCAAGAAAATAATGCATGAGTCCCAGATCTGACATCTCAAATTCTTGTTTCATTTCTACTTTAAATTTCTCCATGAGAGATGGGTTGTTACCTGTATAAATGAGATCATCAACATAAAGGCAAACAATTAGAATATCATTACCAAGATGTTGGATATAGAGGGTTGGCTCTGAGGAACTTCGAATGAATCCTTTCTTCAAGAAGTAACTATCAATCCTTGCATACCAAGCATGAGGTGCTTGCTTCAACCCATAAAGATCCCTTTTTAGCTTGTAAACCAAATGTTGTTTTCCTAAAATTTCATAACCAATAGGTTGTTCAACATAGACTTTCCCATCAATAAAACCATTTAGGAAGGCTGATTTTACATCCATCTGATAGATTGTCCACTAGTGTTGTGCAACAATAGCCAATATAATCTTGACTGTATCAAATCTTGTAACTGGAGCGAAAGTCTCTAAATAATATACTCCAGGCATTTGTGCAAATCCCTTGGCAACTAATCTTGCCTTGTGTCTATTCATAGAACCATCAGCATGATATTTCACCTTATAAATCCATTTGACACCAATCACTTGCTTATCTTTAGGAAGTTGCACTAATTCCCATGTATTGTTTTTATCAATTGCATGCATCTCTTCATTCATAGCATCAATCCATACTTGTTCTTTCACGGCTTCTTCATACACTGAAGGTTCAACTTGAATGGTACTAAACAAGGTAAAATTGGCAACTGGATTCAAATTAGAACTCCTTTGATAAATTTCATTTAAACTTCATACCTTTCGTGAAGAACTTGGACTTGATTGTGGACTAGAACTATCACCTGAAGAGGAATTTGGTGAACTTAGTGAACTGGGGCTTGAACTTCCACTTGAGCTTGCGGGGAGAGGAGGAACTTTTTGAACATCTTCTATACCCGTGATCAGTGGTGTAGTTTTTTGAACTCCTTTTTTCCATTGCCATACTCCCCCTTCATCAAAAACCACATCTCGACTAATAATCCATTTATTTGTGTCAGGATTATAGAACTTGTATCCTTTCGTGAAACTTGAATAGCCCACAAAGATACAAAGTTGGGATTGTGCATCCAACTTCTTCCGCTTCTTTTCTGGAACATGAACATATGCAGGGAAACCAAATACACAAAAGTGAGCTACTAAGGGCTTGTGTCCACTCCAGGCTTCCTTGGGAGTGATATTCTGAAGCAATTTTGTTGGGCTTCGATTCAAAATATAAGTTGTGGTTGCTACTCCAACTCCCGAATAGCAATTAGGAAGGTTTTTGAAGTGCAACATACTTCGTGCCATCTCCATAATGGTACGATTATTTCTTTCTGCAATGCCATTCTGTTGTGGGGTATAAGCTACCGTGAGTTGTCTCTTAATTCCATGAGTATTACAAAAATCAGAAAACTCATTGGAAGTGAATTCTCCCCCTCTATCTGTTCTGAGTATTTTGAGAGAATACCCGCTTTGATTTTCTACCATTGCCTTAAAATGCTTGAAGCATTCAAATGCCTCAGATTTCTGTTTAAGAAAATAAACCCATGTGTGGTGTGAGAAATCATCAATAAATGTCAGAAAGTAAATATTCTTACCCAAAGATTCCTCTTGCATGTCACCACAAATGTCACTATGCACAAGCTCTAGAGGAGATTTTTCCCTCCATGATTTGTTCACTGGAAAACTGTCTCGATGTTGCTTGCCAAGTGCACACCCTGAACAAACTTCTTCTTTTGCCTGAATTGCAGGAAGTCCTCTCACCATGCCTTTCTTATGAAGCAAACTTAATCCTTGAAAATGAAAATGACCATACCGTTGGTGCCATAACCATGAATCATCTATGGTTTCCTTGAGGGCATGCATCTTACTGGACTCCAAAGTGAGAGGAAATAATCGATTCTCTGTCATACAAGCCTTTGCTACAAGATAATGATTAGCTAATTTATCAAATATTTTGTAGCAGTTATCTTCAAACACAACCTTGTAATTTTTTGCTACAAGCTGCCCAATACTTAAAAGATTATGTTGTAATTTGGGCACATGCAAAGTGTCATGAATAAATGTAGTTTCTCCTTGCTTAGTTTTCACTGCAAGGGTACCTTTTCCCATTACATCAACCTCTTTATCATCACCAAATTTTACTTGACTCCTTACAGATTCATCTAATTTGACAAAGAGATCAGATTTACCTGTCATATGATTTGAGCAACCGCTATCCAAGAACCAAACATCCTTTTGAGGTTCTTTTGCCAAATTGCAAGCGAAGAATGTAGAGTGGTTTGCTTCTTCAAAAGACTCTTCAGTATAGTTGGCTCTTGACTTATTTAAATCATATTTTTTCTTTCTACATTCAGATTCATAGTGTCCATACCTTTCACAATACTGGCACTGGATGCTTCTCCGATCCATTGAACTTCTTCATCTTCCTATTTTGTTTCCTCTTCCTCTTCCTCTGCCACGTCCTCTAGATGTAGAAGACTCCCCTTTAGATTTGTTTGATTGAGAAGGGGTTGTAGATTTTTCTTCAATTCTTACAGTAGACTGGAAGGCTTGAACAAGGTTCACTGTAGAACGTTGCATACGCTCCTCATGAGATTGCAAAGAACCTATCAACTCTGCAACTTTGAATGTGGCTAGATCTTTACTTTCTTCAATGGCTATGACCACTAGATCAAACTTTGGAGGAAGAGATCTCAAAATCTTTTCTATAATTTTTTGCTCTATGACACTTTCCCCTTGTGTTTTAAGATGGTTAACAATACTTTGAGCCCTAGCAATAAACTCTTGAATAGACTCAGCACCCTTCATACTTAAACTTTCAAAATCTCTTCGAAGGGTTTGAATTCTTACCAACCTTATTTTGTCAGATCCTTGGTATGCAGTTTGTAGGGCCTCCCATGCTTCCTTTGACTTTGTCATACCAGCTATACGGGGAAAAATTGATATATCCAATGTAGATTGGATAGCAAAAAGATCTCGATTGTCCTTCTTTTTGTCTTCTTTCAATTGCGTTTATTGATTTGGTGTTAAAGCATTTGAAGCATTTTGATTTGCAGGTTCCATGTATCCTCCTTCTACTAAATCCCAGATATCTTGGGATAACAGTAGGGTCTTCATCTTTATACTCCAGTAATCGTAGTTGTCTTCGGTAAACAGCGGAAGCTAGAATGAGAAATTGCCACCATTTGACATTTTGGTAATTCTTGGAGAGAACCGTTAACCTACAACTTTTGCAAAAAAGAACAGTCCTGCAACCTGCTCTGATACCAATTGAAGATTATGAATAAAAACAACACTTACACTATACTGTGCAAATAAAACAAATAATACATCTGCTCACAAAGTGAGCGAACAACAAAGCTAAGAGAGAACAAAAAATATTTGTTTTATTCAAAAATTGTTTTCTTCTCCTTCTGTTGTACGTGTACTGCAAGAGAGAATGCATAGAATAAATAGAAAAAACAAACTAACTCCTACAGTTTATTAAGTAGCTAATGAAGCTGCAAACAAGAGAGAACTGAGACTTGACTCCTACAGTTTATTAAGCAGTGAATGAAGCTGCAAACAAGAGAAAACCTAGACTTAATCCTATGACTGAAGGAAATGCTCAGTCTACAATTTATTAAATGAAGTAAAAAACTAGTTAATGAGCTGGAGTTGTAGAAGATGAGCTACAGTGGTGGCGGTGGAACTGCAGATTTGAACATGCATCCTTTAGGATTGTCTTTCTGCAGTCAAGCTTTGAACTAGGGGGTGGCAGTAGGTGCTGGATAGTGTTTTAGCTTTGTACATCAATCTCCTGGTAGGCACTGGTTAGTGTTTCAACCTCTATGTTAATGGGCCATTGTGTGGACAATGAATTGTAATAGGTCTTGGCATCAAACTGTTGCTCACCTCTTCATCCATCTCTTCCTCAATGGGACTTATACAACACCTAAACCAAGGATTTTCTCTCACAAAATAAAAAATTCTCACAATTCTTGGAAATGACTTATTATCATGTGCTTATGACAACTTTACTTAGGACACTGCTCAGGTAAATTTTATAATTCTAAACTGGATTTACACTCTCTTTCCTTGTATTTGGAATAAAAAAAGTGTCTAAAAGAACTATCTTTCATTAATCTAGAATTTGCATCCGTAGAGCACATCCCTCTCAACACTTAAACCTCAATGATAAGAGAAATCATATTCTATTCTTGTCATTCCCTGAAATTACATTATTATTGAACTTGCTATCATGTTTCTACAACAAACGGGCACCCATTTCTTGAAGAGAGGCTTGGAAGCTCAAGACAAAGTTCCGTAGAATTATTCAAGGACAAGTTGATAGTCACTTGCTTAGATAGTACCACAAATTTTCTAACCCAAGTAACAACAAAATAGGGATATTAAAACATATATAATACATGCATTCGGTATACACAAGAGTTTTAGCGATATGTGTCTACTGTATGCTTGTCACCATTAATGTTTCCTTGAACCAGAGAATTGAGAGTTAAAAGTGAATGTTTACTATAAACAAGGTGTTAAAGTAATGTATAATATTCCGTTAGGCATGATGGAAAAGGAGGGGGAGTGGAGCATTCTCCCTCCATGATGTCCAAGGCACCACTTCATAATATTTTTCCATAGTTCTCAACTTCTCATGGTAGTACTGAATTTTTGTCCAAGGCACTATTTTGTCGTATTTTTCATAGTTCTCAAATTCTTATGGTAGTACTGAATTTTTCATTAGACATCCATCAATTCTATTCCAAGATTGAAGAAAAGTATATATGCCAAGACTTCTATTGTAAGACTGTTTTTTAACACTAGATTTGTAATGTTAGGGTTGAATAATAGAAAGAAATATCTTTGTAGTGTTATCACATGATACCTAATCTTTAGGGGCTATGTAAGTGATCATACTCAGATGACTTGTAGACTGAGGTTTGTCGCAAGCAGTCATAGCGAGGTTTAGATTCTAATGATGTATTTACAATCATCCTAATAGTAAGTCTATTATGGGCTGGTATAGTCATACTGCCAAATTAGTTGAAGTGGTCTAGCACTTGATCTTAGATATCTAAAACAAGTCATAAAATAATTACAGGTGACATTGGAATCCAAAATACAGAGAAGACAGGAGAAATCGAATCAATCTGCACACTCACAGTGTCACAACTCCATCCAGGAGCATCAAACACAGAACATTGAACTCATGAACTAATGAAATGTTCTTCAAAAGTCTAAGATGCATGACATGAATGAAGGGAAAGGGAAAGTGTCTCGGAGGTGAAACTAGACCGAGGTTTGTCAAGAGCATTCATAGTGAGGTTCAGATCCCCAAGGATGTATTTACAATCATCCTAGTAGTAATTCTACTATGTTGGGGTATAGTCATGCTGCCTGATTAGTTCAAGAGGTCTAGCATTTGAGCTTAGATATCTGAAACAAGTCATAAAGTAATTACAGGTAACATTGGAATCCAAACTATAGAGAAGACAGGTGAAATCTGATCAATTTGTGAAATATCCCCAATGGGTCTTCTTCACACTCCAATGAATTTTAAATCAAATAAAAACACCAAATAAAAATTTATGAACGTTACGGAAATTACCCTAATGTAGATTTGAATTTAATTAAGAAAATGTGACTAGGGTTTGAGCTGGATCTCAATGCAAATAACACTCAAATTTTATACTCTCAATTCTAAATGATTACTGGTATTTTTATAAGCCAAATCATGCAAAAATCATAATTTATTGTGGCCAAAATAACCCAAAAATCAGATCTGAAATTTGATTAATAATCTGCCTGAAACCCTCGAAATATCACTTCAGAAATTATGAAATTACATCAATTTGGTTTACAATATCATGGAGAATATTTGATAATTAATTTTGAAGGAAATACCTCTTGAAATGCTGCCAAAACCATCCACAATAAATCGACCCAACTGCTGCCACAAACAACTGCCATTATCTTCACAAAACACTTCACAAACACTGCTGAAATTGACCTAGAAATCTGATTAAGAATGCTGGAAATTTCTGAGTGAAATCCCCTCTCAATCCCTTGGGTTTTTCGTCCACAAGAGATTAAATCCACAAGGGTTTTCATACTTGGGATTTCTGATAAAAGTAAGAGCTCTTAAAAATGCAAAATCTGATAATAAAAATCTGGATATCTCTAAGCAAGTCGACTTTCCCATATAAAGGGAAAACAACCCAACAAACACCTCTAAACCCAGCCAATCACATTCTTTCTTTCCTCTATGTTGGTTGCATATTTCAATATGGGATTAATGACACATTTCCCTATTTATGACTCCCAAAAGCAAGTCACACTTTTCCACCTCTAATACAATTAATTTTAATTGTATTTTGATATTGACATTTTAAATTTATTAATAAGCTTTATTATTTATTATATGCACAACTTATAATGCTATTTTAAAAACATTAGCACAATATAATAAAATAATAAAAACTTAGTCACCCTAGGAACCTCCTTTGGCCATCGGGTAGACAAAAAGGGCCAAAGGTCTTCATCCAAGCTCATTCGGAAAGAGGGGACATTGCAATTCTCCCTTCTCAGAGTTGCTTGCCCACAAGCAACTGCAGTAACATTGGGTGCTGAAGAATAGAATCACCCTCCCAAGTGGCATCCTCCAAAGGTAAGTCTTTCCAAAAAACCAGATACTCTTGAATCACCTTGTTCCACAACCTTCTCTCCCTCCAATCTAGAAGTTCCTCAGGAACCAAATCCAATCTTCCCTCATCATCCAAGGGTGGTAACTCTACTAAAGAAGTCACATGCGGCCCCAATGCCTTCTTTAAGCAAGACACCTGAAAAACATTGTGTATCTTACTTTCAGAAGGTAACTCCAACTCATAGGCCACCTGTGCAACTCTCCTCGCTACCTTGTATGGACTATAAAAATGAGGCTTGAGCTTTTCTGCTCCACTCTTCTTAAGAGTACTTTGTCTATAAGGATGGAGTCATAAAAAGACCATATCGCTGACATCAAATGATCACTCAGTCTTGTGCCTGTCTGCATACACCTTCTACTGATTTTGGGCATGCTGCATATTATCCTTAAGGGTTTTAAGGATATCTTGGCCGTCCTATAAGAAATCTCAAGCCTTAGGAGCTCTACTATCTCCAAACGCCTTATCCACAAAGGATATCACGTCATAACCATACAAAGATCGAAAAGGGGTCATACCGATGGACATATGGTACATAGTATTGTAACAATACTCACACAAATAAAGTTGCTTAACCCATGCCCTCTGCTGTCCTAAAACATAGTTGCGTAGTTTCCCCTTAATCCACTTATTCGCAATCTCCATTTTCTCATTAGTCTGCGGATGATATCTAGTGCTCGGAGTCAACTCAGTGCCTGCCAATCTAAAGAGTTCCTGCCAAAATGTTCTCATAAACCTGTTGTCTCGATCGCTGACAATATTCTTTGGGAGCCCATGCACACCTGAATATCTCCCTAAAAAATAAATCAGCCACCTGCGGTGCCTTAAAAAATCTTGGGAATGGCAAAGAAATGATCATACTTAGTCAACCTATCAACTATCACATAAATGCGATAATAGCCCTCCACAACTGGTAGTCCTGTAATGAAATCCATAGATATACTCTCCCACCTCTGCTCTGGAATAGGTAGAGGCTGTAATAAACCTACAGGGAAAGTATGCTCAGACTTGTTTTGTTGACAAGTCACACACTCTCAAATATACTGTAAAACATCCTCCTTAAGACCCTTCCAAGAGAATCTGTCTCTAACTTGCATGTATGTCTTGAAATAACCTAGATGTCTTACTAATGGTGCATCATAGAGTGCATGTAGAATCTTTCCCTTAAGCTTAGATTCAGGTACCAAATAGACTTTACCCTTATAATAAATCAAATCAGAAATTACCTGGTAGCGCTCATCTTGAATTTTGCCATCCATGATCTCACATGCCAATGTGTTCTTTGAATACTCGACCGACAATTGAGACTTCCAATCTGTATAAATCTCACTCACAAAATATAGGACGGCAATATGGGGCCTTGAAAGTGCATCAGCCACAACATTCTTCTTCCCTTTGGCATACTCGATGTCAAAATCATAGGCCTGGATCCTGCTGACCCACTTCTGCTACCTCTCATTGAGTTCCTTCTATTCTAATAAGTACCTCAAGCTGTTATGGTCATTTCTCACTACGAACTTCCCTTCCGCCAAATACTTTCTAAACTTCACCAATGCATACATGATGGTGAGCATCTCTTTTTCATAGGTGGAATACAACCTCTCATTCTCCCTCAAATTCCCACTCTTGTAGGCAACGTGATGATGGTCTTGCATCAAAACTGCACCAATACATGATTCCAAAGCATCACACTCCAAAATGAATGGCTTAGAGAAATATGGAAGGGAAAGGATTGGACATGTGCTCATCACCACCTTGAGCTTATCAAATATCATCTGTGCCTCGTCTATCCATCTGAATGCCCCCTTCCATGTGAGATCTATCAATGGCGCTGCAATATCTGAATAACCTCTCACAAATCTATGGTAATATCTGTATAGCCCCAAGAATCCCCTCAACTCTGATATGTTCCTAGCTGAAGCCAATCCTACATAGCCTGTATAGTTTCCTGATGGACCTTGACCCCATTGGCCCCAATGAAATGCCCAAGATACAGTATCTTAGTAAGTCCAAACTCACATTTGAACATTTTAGCAAATAGAGATTGAACCTCCATTATGCCAAGTACCGTATCTAAATGCCTCAAGTGATCCTCTCATGTCCTGTTATAGATCAAGATATCATCAAAGAAAACTAGCAAAAACTCCCTCAACTGCTTGTTTAAGAGATGGTTCATGCATGACTGGAAGTTTCAGGTACATTAGTGAGACCAAACGGCATCACTAATAACTCATAATGCCAGTAGTGACATCTAAATGTTGTCTTGAGGATGTCCTCCTCTCGAACATGAATATGATGGTACCCTGATCAAAGATCAATCTTCAAAAAGTAAATGGTCCCATGTAATTCATCAAAAATCTCATCAATACGAGGGATGGGATACCTGTTCTTGATTATCTTCTTGTCGAGGGCCTGGTAGTCAATAAACATCCTCATCATCCAGTCCTTCTTCTTCACCAACACCACAAAAGAAGAAAATGGGATAGAACTAGGATAGATATGCCCCATATCAAGAACCTCCCTGATGGTCCTCTCTATCTCATCCTTAAATTTATGAGGATGACGATAGGGTGTAGTGATCGCTGGCTTGACACCCTCCTCCAACTCTATAACATGCTCAAACCCTCTGTTTGGTGGTCTACCTGGAGGAATGTAGCCAAGAACCTGCCCATGTTTATCCACTATGGTCTGAATATCTATATGCCACTGTTGTCCATCATTTGAAGAAGATTTGGATGAAATGAAACATTTGGCTGCCCATGCAACCTCTCCATTTCTAATGATAGAATCCATCCGATGTACTGAAACAACTCTAGGACCACCATCTGAAAGGGCTCGTAGCACAATCTTCCTTCCATCTGCCATAACTTCCAACTCCATCCATTTAAAATCCTGCACATATCTCCCAAGAGACTAGAGCCACTGAATACCTAAAATTGCATCTATCTCCCCAAGTCTAACTATGTAGAAGTCATCTGTCAATGTGTAGTCTCCTAGCTAGATACTAAGCTGTGAAACCCATCTAGCGCAGCTCAGACCAAAGCCATCTGCCACTCGTATACTTAACCCCTCAAATTCTTCAACCTGTAGTCCCTGCTTCATCACAAACCCCTCATCAAGGAAATTGTGTGTAGCGCCACTATCAATCAAGTAAACAACTCACTGGCCTTAAGTACTCCTTTCAAACGAAAGGGGTGGTACCTAGGGATTCCAGAAAGTGAAGCAATAGTACTTGAGCCTGATTTATCTCCCTCTCCAAGTTATACTTGGGGCTACTCCTCATGTGCACCATGATCATCATCACTGTCCTCTCTATCTATATATGGTGAAGACTCTACCTCCACATCTGAAATAACCTCAATAAGATGCACCTTTCCTTTTCTAAGGTAGTTATGTCTACGCTCCCATTGGTCCTTGCAATGAAAACAAAGTTTCTTCCTCAAATCATTCTGAGTCTCTTGATCCATTCGAGGAGGGGGAACATGCTTCTACTGATTTTTGGGATGTTGAAATGGTTTGGAGCTCGTAAAAGGCTTCTTACTCAGCTGGTAAGAAGTGGGGGATGTCTCCAAATCTAATGTAGTCTGAATAACATCATGTAATGTCCTATGTCTAAGAGCCTTGACCAGTCCTTTTAAATTGTCATGCAGACCCTCAATGAAAAGCATCACCAAACGTCTCTTGGGCATCTTTGGCACCATCACTGCAATCTGCTGAAATTTGTTGATGTAAGAATCAACATGCCCATTATGTCGTAGTTGTGCTAAATCCCTGTAATAGAGTTCCACATCTTTACGATCAAATCTGGCAATCAACTTCTCACTAAATTCCCTATATGGCTACAATAGGTCATGTCTTTGTGCTATAAGCCCATGGTGCCACCAGTTGTATGCCACTCCCTCTAGGTGTAGAGTAGAAAACTGAATAGCCTCCTGTTCCTACATAGGCTTGAGAGTGAGGTATGTTTCAAGCTTGTGAATCCATGCCCTAGCACTAATATTTACACTGCCATCAAAATTGGAAAGGGTCACCTTACTGGTAACTTGATTCAATTATTTGTTTTATTGGGCCCTAGGTCTCTGCGCTTATCTAGCTCTCAAGCTTTCTCTCTTCTGAGTACAATACTAGTGAAGGGGAAAGGAATTCCATACCTCCTCTGGTAATGCTCTCCACTCATCATAAGCTACCATCACATTATCCTGAAAGACTGTGTCCTCAAGTGGGTCCTCAACTAATGGGGGCTCCTCCCTCTGTAGGAATCTAGGCTGCATAGGTCTATCCGCAGTCCTTGTGGATCTCCTCTCCTTTGTATGTCTCCTATCACGTGGAGGGGAACCTCTTATGCTGCCCACCTCTGTATGTGCCCTATTGTGCCTTTTGTGGCTGCTGGCTACAGATGCAGATCTTTCCCTTCTATCATGCCTATTTATTGTCCTATCCATAATCATACTTTCCATCATCTATCTCATGGTCTGTATCATTTCCTGATAGGAGTCGATCATACCTCTGAAAATAAGATCTGGGTCAACTCGGTCTTTCCGTGGAGGAGTGGTTGATCCCTCTCTCCTGGCCATGATTTCAGTACTATTCTCTGTATCCAATCAGCTAGAATGCGAACCTGCCTCCTTGTATGATACCTGTGTGGCCCAAATTCTCTAGGCTGCATCAAACAACCCTCCAAGTGGGAGGATCATTGGTCTGATACCACTAAAAGATCCCTAATGGGTCTTCTTTACACTCCAATGAATTTTAAATCAAATAAAAACACAAAATACAGATTTATGAATGTTATGGAAATTACCCTAATGCACATATGAATTTAATTAAGAAAATGCGACTAGGGTTTGAGTTGGATCTCAATGTAAATAACACTCAAATTTTATACTGCCAATACCAAATGATTACTGGTATTTTTTAGAAGCCAAATCATGCAAAAATCATAATTTATTGTGACCAAAATAACCCAGAAATCAGATCTGAAATTTGATTAATAATATTCCTGAAACCCTCAAAATATCACTTCAGAAATTATGAAATTACAGCAATTTGGTTTACAATATCATGGAGAATATTTAATAATTAATTTTGAAGGAAATACCTCTTGAAATGCTGCCAAAACCATCCACAATAAATTGACCCAACTGCTGCCACAAACAACTGCCAATATCTTCACAAAACATTTCAAGAGATGAAATTAACTTGGAAATCTGATTAAGAACGCTGGAAATTTTTAACTTGGAAATCTGATTAAGAACGCTGGAAATTTTTAACTTGGAAATTTGATTAAGAACGCTGGAAATTTCTAATTGAATTCCCCTCTCAATCCCTTGAGGTTTTCGTCCACAAGAGATGAAATACACAAGGGTTTTCATCCTTGGGATTTCTGATAAAAGCAAGAGCTCTTAATAATGCAAAATTTGATGATAAAAATATGGATATATCTAAGTAAGTTGAGTTGCCCATATAAAGGGAAAACAACCCAAAAAACACCTCTAAACGCAGCCAATCACATTCTTTCTTTCCCCTATGCTGGTCACATTTTTACCTATGGGCTTAATGACACATTTCCCTATTTATGACTCCCAAAAGCAAGTCGCACTTTTCCTCCTCTAATACAATTAATTTTAATTGTATTTTGATATTGACATTTTTAATTTATTACTAAGCTTTATTATTTATTATATGTGCAACTTATAATGTTATTTTAAAAACATTATCACAATATAATAAAATAATAAAAACTTAGTCACCCTAGAAACCTCCTTTGGCTGTCAGGTAGACAAGAAGGGCCAAAGGTCTTCATCCAAGCTCATTTGGAAAGAGGGGACATTACAATATGCACACTTACAGAGTAACAACTACATCTAGGAGCATCAAACATAGAACATTGAACTCATGAATTAATGAAATGTTATTCAAAATTCTAAGATGTATGTAACAAATGAAGTGAAAGGGAAACTGTTTTGGAGGTGAAACACCAACCTGAAACACCGTGGAAATGCTGCTATAGTCCAGGCATGTGCTGGGAACAACACTGCATTTCAAAAATTAAAAAAAAATTCAAAAAATCTCTCAAAAATAATAAAAAGTCTTAATACTAACCTCACTTATCTGTAACAAACTCCCTAACCATATTCAAACACAAAACTAAAGCATTAAACCTATATCACATGATACTCCAAACTTTATCGAAAAAGTTTGAATTTTTGCTGAGTTGTTTCCTTGTTGAACATGAACTTGAACTTTATCCATAAGTTTTTTACATGATTTTTGCATTATTTTTAAAATAATTTGTATATAGACATGTACTGAATGAAATTGGAGGATGTAAAGCCCTCTCCATTCTGCCCCTCTGACATATTTATGCATTTTTTTAGAAAATAAAAAATGAAAAACAAATTTATTTTGTTCAAACTTTATCCATTGGTCAACTTGAACCAAAATTTATTCTCATCGAACATGAACTTGAACTTTTTGACTTAGCTTAAAACATAAATCATAAACATGTTGATTGTCTTGAAATTTTGTGAATACTATATTTGATCCATAAACTAGGTGGATATTACACATTATGATTCACCAACACAGACCCTATGAATCCTTATGACTCCTAGCTTACAAAGTGACTATAAAAATGGCTTTAGTTGCATGCAAAATAAAGCTATGAAGAGCTGGAAATGAATGTGCACAATATTAAACATACACATGAGAAGTTGAAAATGAACACAAGATTTATCCTTGAGGAATCCAAGAAGAGAAAAGTTCCAGTGGGTGAGGCAACTGCACTCCCCTTTCACTATGTAACTCACCAAAATGTACATGTTACTGTCATTAAAGGCCTTTATGTAATAGGGCTTCACTTTCTCTTTCTGCACCCAACCTCCCCCCCCCCCCCCCCCCCCCCCCCCCCAAGCGTGCACACTCTTACTTATCACCTTTGAGAAATTTCTCTAACATAAACACTCAAGAACAAAAACTCCTGCTGGGAAAATCACAATGATGTGTGGACAAAGACTCCTTGCTAAAATTTGCATTGGGAATCCAATTCCATAATTGCTATGCTATTCTTGGTTGATTCCTGACATCCATCAGACTTGTACTTATCCCCTTTGCCTTTGAAAACCACCAAGAAGTCCAAAAATAGATTGTGGAAGTTGAAATGTTTGCAACCGTTTCAAATCCATGTGTTGCTTGGACATGTGACAAAATGTCACTATCTTCAAGAGGTGGTTGCACAACTACCACTGACACTACTGTCATGGTGGTTACGAAATTTCCATTGACACTTATATAACTGCCAGTGACACTTATGTAACCACCACTCTTCTTTCATGAGTGGTTTTGTAACTAGGAAAATTCCTCCAACTTCTAGAGGCCATAAATTTTGCATACAAACTTTAAATAGGGTGTCATTTTATTGAAAGTGTGTATTTTTTCAAGAGGAACCCAAATATGTCATCAAATCATACATATGATAAAGTCCATACATGTTAAAATCCTTGGAAGCCTTCTAATCTGATGTGTTTTTAGATTTCACAAGAATTGCTTTCTATAAGACTATAAGTGCTACAAGTGAGAATTACATGAATTCGGCATGTCTCAGATCCAATTTCTAATCAACATTTTTCAAGTGGATTATATTTGGTGGGCTAAAAATGAGCATTATGTATGTTTTTATATATATTTATATTTTTTTACAAGTTACTGTACAGATGTTTCTGTGCCATTTCATTTCCAAGGGTTTTTGGAAAATCTTCATTTCCACGTTTTAGATCCAATTCCTGGTAGATTAGTCAAAATTCCTTAGGATAAGACCCCTTGGGAGCTATTATGTTGGGGACATTATCAAACTCTATTTTGGGCCCTTTTTTGGTAATCACCAAAGATGCTAGCATTTTTTCCATCCAACTTTTGATGAAGACTAGAAGTGTGTTCTCCATCGACCCTTGTCTTGCATGTTGTTGACGAAGGGATCCTCCTTTAACAAAATTGTTTTCTAGTCTATCATTTTTGCATATTCTAAGTTGCTTAGGGTTTTTGTGTTTTACTCTCTCTTTCTTTTTTCCACACTTTTGAGAATACATTCCTAGGATAGTGTGCCTTAACTTCACTATTTTTTATAGATAAAGCGGGTTGAAGGGACCCGTTCCATGTTTACATAAACAGAGGCCTGACCTCAAGATTTCAAAGTAAAACAATAAAATCATAAGAGAAAAAAAGCAAATGGATATACATGAACATAAACCAGCATTATCCGAGATATAACATAACTATAGTACTAGGAAAGAGAGGGATTACTCTCCAGACCCCAAGATGACAACAACACTAGCAGTCCGAGACACTCGACCAAGGTTTGTATCATCTTCCATTTCAAATTTCACTTTAGGATTCACCCAGTTCAACAAGAGAAAGTCATAGGCCCTTGCCGTAAACATCCGCAACTCAGTCCACCCAGGTGGGATAGGGTCGAGCGGAGCACAGAGGGTCTTTAGATTAGGAAGCACCAGGCGAGCACGGTTGACAGCCCGGTCCTGGGCATACACTACTAGCTGCTTAGTGAAGGATAGGAGAATGCCAAAAAAATTCAAGTTTGCTGAAGACACACACAGCCACCCTTGATGCACTCGGAAAAGACTCACGCACAACCCAGAACGCCAGAAAACAATTCGCCACTTCGGAGGCCAGGTTACCATAGTATGCCGATCAAATCCAGTGCAGAGCCAAACTCACGGCATCCACTTTAGAGGGACAAATTATCAGTAGGTTCTCAATGTATACAGAGGCAATGCCACTATTGACATGTGGCCAACCAACAATAGATAGATAGTCTTCACCCAGGAATCCTTTAATGGCATCCAACTCTTCGACGCAGGAGAGATGAAAAATTCTTTTTAGCCGGTTGTCTATTATCCTGGAATGAAACATCATTTCACATAGATCACAGCTCAAGGAAATTCATGACAGATGAGGTACAACCATAGCTAGCGAAAGGAGGGAGAAAAAATATAAGGAGAAGCCCTTGTCTATAGCATTAAATATACCCTTCACATCCGGAAAGTGTATCATTAGATGATCTGTGCTATGAAATCCGCCTCGCGCAAGATCAATATCCCCAATCCTTCCCATGCTTTGGAATTGAATGCCACTATCTCCTATTGTGCTTGCTCATTGGCTGCATTCGCCAGCTTGGCCACACAATTATTACTTTCCCGAAACACGTGCTTAATATTCCAGGAACTGAAATTCCCAAGTTTCCAAAGGACCTTTTTAACTCCTAGGTCTAGTTTCCATGGCAAGACCTTATTTTTAATTATGGCATTCACAATTACTAGTGAATCCCCTTCGATATCCAGATTTTCTATCTTTAAGGAGGCCACTAGATCTAGACCTTTGCTCTTGTAGTTCAGTCGAATTACAAGTGCCATCCCTGAGCTTGTAGGAGGTGGCAACGACCAATAATCCCTTTTCATTTCTTATAATGCATCTAGTGTTAGAGATGCTCGGGATACCTATGGCCGCTCCTTCAAAATTAAGTTTGAGGAAACCCGGGGTGGGGGGAGCCAACGGGCTAACTGATGGAGTGAGGTTGAGGAGATCGAAGGGCGCTGAGCACCTGCTCTGGGATTGATGATTCTAGGCTAGAGTTACTTGATTTCCCTGTCAATGTTGGAGAAGTGATGAAAGTGGGACCAATTAGTAGAAACCACCTCAAAGATAGCCCATTCCAACCTAAGAATGACCCTATCCATCGAGTTCTGCTCCTCCCTAAATATTCTTTTGTTACGCTTCCACTAGATATGCCAAAGAAGTAGCACGATACCACACAGCAAAATCGAGGAGAGAGTGCCAGAGTGGAGGTTTATAGGCTAAGCCAAAAATGGTTGCCGAGAGTGTAGAGGGCTGGACCCACGTGAGATTGAGCCTGTCACACAACCAACTCCAAAATTCAGCTGTTAATGGGAAATGAAGTAGAAGATGATCTCGATATTCCTCATGCATCTCACAAAAAAAGCACATCGAGGGACCATGAAAACCAAATCTCTTCCTCCTTTCTTGACTGAAAATTTTTCCTTTGAAATCCATCCAAGCAAAAAGACCAGCTTTAGGGGGACACAAGGGGAACTAGCATGCCTTCCAGATTAGAGCCTCAACTTCATGCTGAGCATGCAATAATTTATAGCCAGAACATGGGGAGTAATTCCTAGAAGAAGCCGCAGTCCAAAAAAATTCATCTTTACCCCCGGAAAGCACTATCTGTTGTTCCTGCAGAGCCGAGCAAAAACTATCCTTAGTTTCCAAAGAGAGATTTAGGTGATCAATAATTTTCCATTCCAATAGAGCAGGAAATTTTTTCCAGAATCAACCCATAGTTGGAAACATATGGTCCCCATTCTTTAACTAAGAGCCTCTTGATTTCCCCAAACTCAGGATTTTCCCCAAGCACGGGAAAACCATTCCAAGGATCATCCCAGAATAACACCCTGTCACCTTTTTCGATTTTCCAGGCCGTATTGAATAAGAAGAGCTCCTGACATTCAACTAAGAAGTTCCATATATGAGAACCATGAGGGGGATTAGCAATGCGGAGAATTGATTCCGAAAGATGGGACCCCAAATATTTTTTTTTCCACCACTTGGCTACAAAGACACAGAGGTTTTGTGAGTAGATTCTAGACAAGCTTGGCGCCCAGGGCCATGTTTTGAATACCCAAGTTGAGAATGTCAACCCTGCCTAGATATTTAGTTTTGGACAAATTTTCCCAGATGATCAATGGGATTTTCCTTTCCATAGAGGGACCTTTCCATAGGAACTTTCGCATAATCTTGATAATCTTTGATAGAACACTTTTGGGGATTTTTAGTATGGAAAGCATGTATAAGGGGGAGGCACTGAGAATAGATTTGATGAGGACCAGTCTTCTAGCTAGTGATATCCATTTTCCTTTCCAGGAGTTGAGTTTCGAATTAACCAAAGAGAAGAGATCATTCCACATCGAGGTCCGACCTGACCCACCAAACAAATGCACACCAAGATATTTTATTAGAAGGGAGCCTTTTTTGAAACTGAAGATGCCAAGAATTCTAGCTTCCTGAGAAGGGGGGACGTTAAAAAACAAGATGAAGGATTTATCATGGCTAACCTCTTGTCCAACAGTGACTGCATAAGCATTGAGAAAAATCTTCAGTTCTCTAGCCTCCTGAATGTTGGCTTTGCCAAACAAGAAAGTGTCATCCATGAATTGCTGGTGAGAAATAGGATACGCCCCCTCCGTAATTCTTAATCCTTGCAATTTTCCTTCCCGAACTTTATTGCTAATGGCCCTACTCAGCGAGTTAGCCACTAAAATGTAGAGAAAAGAGGAGAGAGGGTTACCTTGTCTTATAACCTAATTACCTTCAAAGAAACCTTCAACATGGAGAAAGAAGTCCCAACTATGCAACTGAACACCCAATTACAAAAATGAACCAAAAAACCAAAATTTTTAAGGATTCTGATTAGAAAACGCCAGTTGATCTTGTCAAAGGACTTGCTAAATCTAGTTTTAGTAACATACCTGGGGATTTATTACAGAAGAGAGAATGAATGAGTTCATGAGAGAGTGAAATACCATAAAAATCGACCTCCCTGGAAAGAAACCAGATTCCTCCAAAGAGATCATAGGTTCTAGTAATGGCTTTCGAGATGATTTTTAAGGAGGTATTACACAAAGAAACCAGCCTGAAGTTCGTGAATGAAGAGGGTTGAGGGATCTTCAGGAAGAGACTTATAAAGGTAAAGTTTAGTGATTTAAGCATTAAACAAGATTTGTGAGATTCTTCCACAGCTGCCCAAACATCATAGCCAACAATGTTCCAAAATTTCTAAAAGAAACCAGCCTGAAAACCATTTGGACCCAGAGCTTTGTTCTTGGCCATAGAGAAGACCAGTTACTCCATTTCACTCCACATTTTGAGCATCAATGACCAGTGTCGGGATATTGTCAAGGAAACAGGATTGCTTTGAATTAAAGGATGAGATGTCACCTTGAAGGAGGGAAGTAAGGAACCGGACCCCTTCATCAAAAATATATTTTTTATTAGAGAGGAAAATACCATCATGACTCTTTATCTCGGAGATGAAAGACGAGCTCTACCTTGATTTTATGGATGAATGAAAAAATTGAGTTCCTGTCCCCATCCTTGAGCCATAATTCCCATGATTTTTGTTTGCAGAAGACCTCCTTGCATAGAAATAATTCACCAAGTTTGGCTAGTAAAGACTTCTCCAGAAGAAACTCTGCCTCCCCCATGCCAAATACAAAAATTAACTCATTTCGAGCTTTTAGCTTGGCTTCCACTTTAGCCTTTTCTCGGAAGATATTATTAAAACAAGATATTTTCCAAGATCTTAGATCCTTTTTGAGAAGTTTTAGTTTTTGTGCAAGCACCAACATTTTTGAACCTTCAACCTGATAGGAGTGCCACCATTACGAAATGTTGTTTTTCAGAGAGGCATCCCTCAGCCACATAAGCTCAAACTTAAGAGGGGATTTGTAAGGGGAAAAGTCAATATTGACTGATAGAGAAACCGGGAAGCGATAAGAGCTAGACCAGGGTAGAATCGAGCATTCTAAGACAATGTTATTTAGAGACCACTTAGGGCTGGCTAAGAACCTGTTGAGCCTTTCAGGAATATTACAGAAGCCCTTCCTACAATTTTTCCAGGTGAACCAACCTTGCTTGGGCTCGATATTTAAAATAGAGTTGTCAGAGATAAAGGAACAAAAATCTGCTTGGGATTGCTGATTTCTAGAAATAACACCTTTTTTATCTTTCTCAGAGGTGATAGCATTGAAATCACCACCAAGAAGAAACAATTGATCCTCGAGGGGGAGAAAATACCTGGAGATGTCTTGCCAAACCTCTCTTTTTCCAATTATGCTATTTGGACCATACACATTAAGGAGGTAGAAGACCGAATGAGAACATTTCGGGTAAACTCGACCCAACTGCCAACTATGATTCTGGTGGATAAGATCAACCTGGACCTGAAATTCCTTCCACCAGAATCCCAAGCCCCTTAAGGCCTCGGTAGCACCGGAGAAGAATAAATTTCAACCCTTAATTTTTCTAGAGCGGAGTAGCTTCCGCCGCGGCCATCTTTGTTTCTTGAAGCAACACCACACTCGTCTCCAAGGAGAAGGGATAACGCTTAAACATGTTAGGAATACTTTTTTAGTGCTCACATTATTTAGATGTGTTTATTATATTTACATATTGGTGAATATAATAATGTGGAGTAAATGAGTTGTAATAACAACTCATATAGTTATTTGAATGTGATTTGGTTGTTAAACCAAATTCACGTAAATAAGAAATGTGAGGAGTGTTGTTAGAACAACCTCCTAGAAAATAAGATCAATTTCTCCTATTTATTTGTAATATCTTGTACGTTTGAATATTAAGAAAGTATTATTATTGTGCAAATCTGTCTATACCATTTCATTTGGTACCAGAGCAACTATGGATCCATGATATATTATATAGGGAAAATCTTTTTCTATTCACGTTTTCCCTGGTTAATGAGAGATTTTTTTTTTGTGAGCATTCTAGATATAGTTTAGCTCGTATGATTTGATCATCATATAGTGCGGCGGCCTGCAAAATTCAACACCAAATTGCATCCATCGAGTTTGATCAGATTTGGTTCTACGGTGTCTTCACTGCATCTACTGTCGAAACAGTCGCATTAAAATTACCTTCAAATTTTCTTTGCTGAGAATCAAAACCACGTTTTTCACGTATTCGTGAGTTGCGTGCTGGAAAAACGTGAAGGAGAAGAAACGTGTTGTCTCACGCATCTATATCAGACAAATCGGTGCATGCGCTGCTATAAAAAGATGACTACTCAAATGTTCAAGGAAAATTTGTGACCCAATAAGTGCATTGCTAGTTGTTGGTCCCCTCTTCCAATTGTCAAAACGTGGTGTTTTGCATCAAATTTGTGGGCCTATGCGTGGATATAAAGATCTCTTCGTCCTACTGATCCATGTCATATGGATTAAATGTCGTGCGAAGGTTGATAGACATGTCGCTAAGAAAGAGGTGAATGAGAGCAACGTTAGTCTCCAAGGTTAAAAGAATTTCACATATGGCAGTTGGATCTCGTATTACATTCTACTGCCATTCACGACTTCAACCAGTTCTGTACAAGCCGTGATGTCGACTTCCATGTGCAGAGCAACACTATTTGTGTAATTCGTTATGTTTTGTGAGTCTTATTTAGGTTTTGTTTGCATATTTTTGTGATAATGGTCAAAAGGTCCATCCTTTAAGCTGATTTGATTTATCGTAGTTATCTAATTCTTAGTTTTATGGTCGGTCAAAGCATTATTTGTTTTAGTCAGTCCAATATTTTTAGATACTCAAATCCAAATATTTGGATGTCCTTAAAAACATTAGTCTTGATAATTGTTAATCCTTGGTAACGTGTCTTTGTTTTTTTTTTAATAGTGGTCCTCATAATAGTTGATGTCTAATGGTTATGTAATTATTTCTCTATAGTTAGTCATTTTAATTCTATTGTCAACATTGTTAAATTGTGTTTAGGTGAATATAGGTAGTCAATGTTAAATAGGTGATTTTAGGATTATTGTCTTGTCAAGTGTTAAATTTGTGTCATTGTATTAAGTCCAAAAAAATAAAAAATAAATTTTCCTTACGAACGCATTTTCGGTGGAATCTGACGTTCGGGTAAGGTGTGTAATTTTTTGAGCCTCAAAATCGAAATCTGTTAAGTAGCATATTGATGGAGGAAGGAGGCATCGGAGGAAGGAGGTCGAACAGCGACCTCTCGTCAGTCACCAACGACGGGGCCGCGCAGAAGCTGTGGTGGCATATGTATGGTGTGAGTATATGATTTTCAGTGTGGTTTCCATTTTTTCAGTATTTCTTCTATTATGTGGTTTTGAGATATGCATGTTGTGTTTCCTACATAATTCCCTAATGTATAAGCATAGTGGTGAACAGTAGCACCAGAGTAAGTCAGTTCATGGATCTTGAAAGGGTTTGTGGGAGGATCCAGAAAACCACATGAGGTGGACAGTTGATGAAGTTCCTATCACGTCAAGGTTTGTGGTAAGCCTGTTTAAAACCATGGAAGGAGAAAGCCTTTCTTTTGGATCAAGGTCATGAGTCACAGAGTTGGACATGCCACAGGGGTGAGCATACTGCAGAGGAGTGTGTGGATGTTTTTCTACCATGTAAACACTAAGGGGGGGAATGTTAGGAATACTTGTTTAGTGCTCACATTATTTAGATGTGTTTATTATATTTACATATTGGTGAATATAATAATGTGGAGTAAATGAGTTATAATAACAACTCATATAGTTATTTGAATGTGATTTGGTTGTTAAACCAAATTCGCGTAAATAAGAAATGTGAGGAGTGTTGTTAGAACAACCTCCTAGAAAATAGGATCAATTTCTCCTATTTATTTGTAATATCTTGTACGTTTAAATATTAAGAAAGTATTATTATTGTGCAAATCTATCTATACCATTTCAAAACAAGCGTTGTTTATCAGGGGTGCTGAGACTCCTGATATTCCAAGAAAGTATTATCATTTAGGAGAGGGAAGGACATTTGCCTTCCCGGACACAGCTTTGGCAAAGTTCAGGACACTTTGTTTGCTAGCATCCACTTCCAATAGTGCCAAATCTTGTTTGGATTTTTTGCCTTTTTTGCCAGATGAGCCGCATATGGCCTCCTTCAACCCTGCTTGAACCAAAGCCAAAGTTGAGGAAGCTAAAGCCGGTACTAGTAGATCCATCTCAAATTCTCCTTCCTCCAAGATGCCATCACCTAAAAGGGACTGAACCTTATTTGTCTCAACTTTATCCAGGAGCCAAGATTGTAGCAAGTTTAGGGAAGCTGCTTACCCTTGATGGAAACCTTCCTTAGTAAGGGAAATTAATTCCTCGGAGTTTTTATGCACTTCTTCAGTTTCTTTTAGAAGAGAAAGAGGTGAAATATCACCCACCAAGGGTGATGCCATTTCGCTCTCCTCCAGTCCTTTCATCATAGAGCTAACCTTATGAGAATCCAACTCCTTGGAAGCTTTGGCCGGTTTCAAAGAGCAGGCCTTACTCAGATGATCCAACTGCCTGTAATAAAAACACTTTGCATTTAGATCCTCATACTTAATGGTATAGCAGTTGGGGTTGGAATTTGTTTGGAGAGTCAAAGATGGTGGCAAACGGGTAGTCATGTCCATCGCCACATAGAGACGCACCAAGATTTTATGCCAGAAATTTAGGGCAAGATTACGGATGGGCACGAGGGTCCCCAGGGAGTTCACAATTGGCTTCAAAATAGATCATTTGCGGAGATCCAAAGGCAGATCATGAATGCTTAACCAAAGCGGGGCCTTGGAATTTTTTTCCTTCCAGGGGTCAAAATTTGGTGACCAAGGACGAAAGTATAGGCTGGAAGAGTTCATGAACCAAGGTCCTTCTTTAAGCACCAAATTCAACAAATTAGGGGAGGGGAAACATACCTGGAAAAAAGCTGTTGGCATGGAAACTAACTTTTAGTTTAGCATTTGAGCCCCAGAAGTGCACGACCCAGCTTGAAATCCTCCTCCGAGAGAAATGGGTGCCTACAAACTTGCAGAAAATTACCCATTTCACCCGCGAATTAGAAAAATCGGCTTTGGGAGGAGGAGGCACCGAGAGATGTAAACTTTCTGCAATGATTTTGAAATTGATTCCGTCAACCTTGAAGTCTTCCAAGCTCTTCAGCCTATCAGACCCAACTGGGGATGGATTCAAAGGGACCTCCTACATCGCCTCAACAGTCGGCTTAGCCTACACCAGAATTTTTTCCGCCGCCATGTTTTCCAGTACCAACTCCCTGAACAAAGAAACTAGGGTTTTGACAACCAAGCTAGCGCCGAATTGTTCTATCAATTCAAGCACAAAATTTTACACTTCAAGTTCACGGGCTGATCCACGGGTGCTACCTCGCCAGCCATTTCCCACTGGGATCTTGTTCGCACCAGTGAGGACCCCAGCACCACCGGTGTGGGAAACCCATCTCCCACCACGACCTTTGCTATTTTTGAAAAAACAAGCTTTTTTCCTTTTTCGTATTTTTCACAAATTTCTCTATTTTCACGATTTTCACATAATTCACAGTTTTTGCTAGTGCGACACTCCATCCGGTAAAGTCTGCCAAAAACTACCTTAACTTTATTGTAAATGGCTCAATTTTATCTACGTTCTTTGTTTTTGTTTCAGGCAATTTATGCACAGTCATGTGGCACAGATGAAATACATTTTTCCAGAAGGGCTATTGCTGGAGAAGATTATGCTTCATGATGAGAGAACTCTCTGCATGAAGGTAGACCTGAAAATCACTCTCTTGCATGATGCATTAAATAGTGTAATGTCCCCTCTTTTCAAATGAGTTAGGACGAAGACCTTTGGCCTTTTTTGTCTACCTGAGGGCCAAAGGAGGTATCTAGGGTGACTAAGTTTTTATTATTTTATTATATTGGTGTACATATTTTTAAAATAACGTTATAAGTTGCACATATAATAAATAATAAAGCTTATTAATAAAATAAAAATGTTAATGTAAAAATACAATTAAATCTAATTGTATTATGGGGGAAAATGTGACTTGCTCTTACAAGTCATAAATAGGGAAATGTGCCATAAGGCCCATAGGGAAAAATGTGACCAGCCTAGGGGAAAGAAATAATATTATTGGCTGAGTTTATATGTGCTTTTTGGGTTGTTTTCCCTTTATATGGGCAAGTTGACTTGCTTAGGATTAACCATAATTTTTATTATCAGATTTGCATTGCAAGGAGCTTCAAGCTTTTGTAAGAAATTACAAGGACGAAAACCCTTGTGAGTTTCATCTCTTGTGGACAAAAACCCCAAGGGATTGGGAGGGGATTTCACTCAGAAATTTCCAGTGATTATAATCAGATTTCTGGGTCAATTTTAGCAGTGTTTTGTGGAGTTATTCTTTATGGTAGCAGTTGGGTCGACTTATTGTGGATTGTTTTGGCATCATTTCTAGAGCTATTTTCTCCAAAAATAATTGTCAAATATTCTCCATATTATTGTAAACCACATCACTGCAATTTTATATTTTCTGAAGTGATATTTAGAGGGTTTCAGGTGGATTAATTGTCAGATTTCAGATCTGATTTCTGGGTTGTTTTGGCTGCAATAAATTCTGATTTTTGCATGATTTGGTTTCTAAAAAATACTAGTAATCATTTGGGATTAGAAGTATAATTTTTGAGTGATATTTGTATTGAGATCCATCTCATACCCTAGTCGCATTTTTTAGAATAATGCCAGTTTTGCCCTAGGTTGCTTACCGGGGTTTCAAACAGTTATATTTTGTCATTTGCAAATCAATTAAAATTTGATTTAGGGTAAAAGATCATTTGGGGATCTTTCAGATAGTGCCAAAGGTAGTTAGGTTTTTGCATCTTTCTCCAAAGTTAATATGTCAGTTTTGCGAAAGATATTTCATACACGTCTGGTGGAGTTTGTGCAATCTCATCCACAGGTGATGATAATCACGAAATGTGTGTATGTTGCTTCTTAGGTTTATCAAAATTCTTAAAATAGTTTGTTTTTACTTAACTTTCAATTTGCACTCTTGATTCAATGTAGGGAGCTGATGTTCCAGAAAAAGTTTTGCCAAAACCTTTCAACAAAAAATATCAGCCTACTCCCGTGAAGCCTAACAATGTGGTTTCCCGACCAAGTTTTAATTCTGCTTCTAGTCCTCGTCCGGTACATCAGCAGGATGTACAGTCCTCTATTATGTCTTTTCTTCTGCCCAAAGGCTTCCAGAGGCGGTTTTCTCAGAGAATCCTTATGTTGGAAATATGCATGTGTTGCATATTTAATTCCAACTGCAGCTTTTTGGGAAAGCTAATTTTAGCTTTAGTCTTGTTTTAGTTTGCTTTAGTTAAGTTAGCTTTATCTTATTTTTATCATTAGATTTAATTCAAATAAATCTGTTTTAAATCATGCATAGCATGCAACTATTTTAAAGCATGAGTTTAGATTTAGAATGCTCAGTTGAAGAGTTGTTAGTGGGTGAGTTATTCTATTTAAATAACAACAATTGTAATTGCTTTGTATGCACACACAAAGGTGTGAAATCTGCACAAGCAAGGAAGGATGTGCATTGAAAGCACACAGCTGCACGCACAACTTGATTGTAAAGAGCTGAAGCTTTGAGTATGATGAAGCTTTTATTAATGGAGATTATGCACAACAGTGCTGGTTCGAATATTCATCTATTTATGCAAGTTATTTAAGTATTCTGTTTATTTCTTTTATGTTGTTTGTTGTATAAGACTGCATATTTTCTACAAATTGGTATCAGAGCAAGGTTATTCTAGCAGCTTATTAAATTGGTAGCAAGCTATGGCTTCTACATCCGGTATGCAGACACCACAATTTAATGGAAAGAATTACGAATACTGGTCGTTGACCATGAAGGTGCTATTCAGATCTCAAGACGTGTGGGAGATAGTTGAAGATGGGTACACAGAGCCCGCAAATGCAGCAACATATATTGCACTTTCTCAAGCAGAGAAAGATACTTTGAAGGAGTTACGAAAGAAGGACGGAAAAGCTCTTTTCTATATTCATCAGGCAATGCATGAAAGCATTCTTCCAAGAGTGGCAGCAGCTAGTCAAGCAAAGACTGCATGGGATACTTTACAAGTTGCATATCAAGGTAAGGAGAAAGTAAAAACCGCTAAGCTACAGTTACTTCGTAGAGATTTTGAGAATTTAGCAATGAAAGATTCAGATTCTGTAGAATCATTTTTTACTTATGTAGTTGGCTTAGTCAATCAAATCAAATCCCATGGTGAGACTCTTGAGGACAGAAGGATTATTGAAAAATTGCTTAGAAGTTTGCCTATGAAATTTGATCCTTTAGTTGTTGCTATTGAAGAAACTAAGGATCTGAGTCAATTTTTTATTGATGAGTTGCATGCATCACTAATCAATCATGAACAGAGGATGAATAGATCACATGCAAGTGTAGATCAGGCTTTTGCATCTCAGACAGCAGGTAGTCATGGCAAAAGAAGAGGAAGTTTCAGCCCAAGAGGCAGAGGAAGAAGTCCATCTAGAGGACGTGGCAGTAGGTTCATCAAACTCAAGTGGAAGAGGACATAATCAAGAACAGAGTTATGGTCAGAGACAAGATAAGTCTCATGTTCAGTGTCATTATTGCAAGAAGTATGGGCTCTATGTTTGTGATTGCAAGAAAAAACAATATGATCAAGAGAGACAAAATCAAAATCAGGTTGGAAGTTCTATTTCTAAACCTATGTTTATTGCATGCACAAGGATTGCCGAAGCAATACCTTCTTTATCCCCTATTGAATGTAATTTGTCAAAAGAGAGTCCATGTGATGTATGGTATTGATTCAGGTTGCAGTAATCACATGACAGGTAATCTAGATTTGTTTTCTAGTTTGGATGATTCAGTTAAGAGTGATGTAACTCTTGGAAATAACAATATTGTGTCTGTGAAAGGAAAAGGCGACGGTTAGTATTCTAACAAGATAGGGGGAGCAAACAAGTATGCAAGATGTTTACTATGTTGCAGGTTTGAAACATAACCTTATGAGTATTGGACAACTGGTACAGAAAGGATACCGAGTCTATATGGAAGACAATGAGTGCGTGATTGTGGACAAAGCTCCTAGCACTCAGTTGATTGCAAAAGTGAAGATGAGCAAGCAATAGGATGTTTCCATTGATTTTGAAACCTGGAAAGAAGAAGAAATCAGATCTGTTTGCAGCAAAATCAACAGTCAGTGCATCAAAGTTAAGCCAAATCAGTCTTTTGTTGAGTCCTGCGCTCAACCAGATGCGTCCTACGCCAATGAAAATCAGGTCTGCGCTACAGTAAGCGAGTCCCTGCGCTGATTCCTAAGTAAATATAGTTGAGTCCTATGCTGAAGGAACACAATCAACTTTTCATTCAGTCATGAAGGATGAAACATGGCTTTGGCATCTAAGGTATGGGACATTTGAATTTTGGAGGTTTTGAATTTAGTATATAGAAAAAATATGGTTAAAGGTTTGCCATTGATTCAGAAACCTAGAAAGGGTATGTGAAGGTTGTATTTTGGGAAAGCAACACAGAGATTCATTCCCAGTTGGCAAAACAGCAAGAGCAAGTGCACCACTTGAGATTGTACATTCAGATTTATGTGGACCTATGCAGAAAACTTCTATTGGAGGTTGTATTTATTTTATGACATTCATTGATGATTACACAAGGAAGACATGGGTTTATTTTCTGAGAAATAAATCAAATGCCTTTGATACATTTCAGCAGTTCAAGGCATTAGTGGAGAAGCAAAGTGGATACTACATCAAAGTTCTCAGAACGGACAAAGGAGGTGAGTATGTTTCTAACGAGTTTATGAATTTTTGTAGATATCATGGTATACACAAGCAGTTTACTACCAGGTATACACCACAACAGAACGGTGTGGCAGAGAGGAAAAATAGAACCATCATGGAGATGGTGAGAAGCATGTTGAAGGCAAAACATCTTCCAAATGAGTATTGGGCAGAAGCAGTAGCAACTTCTGTTTATATTTTGAACAGGTGTCCAACGAAACTTGTTAGGAACATGGTTCCTCAACAAGCATGGACTAATAGGAAACACAGTGTTTGACATTTAAGAGTTTTTGGTTGTGTAGCGTATGCACATGTACCTGATGAGCTGAGGAAGAAGTTAGACAAGAAAGGAGAAAAGTGTATTTTTGTTGGGTATTCATAGAATACAAAAGCGTACAACTTATACAATCCAGTCACTGGAAAGGTTGTGATCAGCAAAGATGTATAGTTTATTGAGAATGAAGCATGGGATGGAAATATAGAGAAAACAATGAGTATAGCAATAGCTATTCCCCATGATTATATGGCAGATGAAACTTTAGAGCAGCAAGGTACTGTATCTACAAATCTTGGACATACACCACATGTTGTAACACATGCTACACCTCCATCTATAGTCAAGAGGTCACCAAGATTTCAGCCATCTTCAGCCATGCAAGAGACACCATTGGTAACACCAGAAGCTAGTCCATCACCACAAAGTAGTCCTGCATCGAATAGTCCTGAGCAACGGAAATCAAGAAGTCTAAGTGAGATTTATAATGTTGATGCAAAAAATTCATTTTCAATTTTTGCATTATTTTCTCAAGCTGCAGATCCAGTATATTACGAAGAGGCTATAAAGGATGAAGTTTGGGAAAAAGCCATGGATGATGAGATCGATGCTATAGAGAAGAATCAAACATGGGAGTTGATGGATCTTTCAAAAGGAAAGGACGTGATAGTAGTCAAGTGGTTCTACAAGACAAAATACGATGTTGATGGAAAAGTACAGAAGCACAAAGCAAGGCCGGTTGCAAGAGGTTTTATGCAGCAATATGGAGTTGACTACAACGAAACATTTGCACCAGTAGCACATTTGGACACGGTAAGAATGGTTTTAGCAATTATAGCTCAAAAGAAATGGCCTATTTATCAGATGGATGTTAAATCAACATTTTTAAATGGATTCCTTGAAGAGGAAGTTTAAGTAAATCAGCCAGAACGTTATGAGATTGAAGGTCATGAAGGAAAAGTATATAGATTGAAGAAAGCGCTCTATTGTCTCAAGCAAGCATCTAGAGCTTGGTACAACAGAATAGATTCTTATTTGATTGAGAATGGTTTCAGTAGGAGCAGCAGTGAGCCTACCTTATACACCAAGATAAATGAGCAAGGTAAAATTTTAATTGTTTGTTTATACGTAGATGATTTGATCATTACTGGAAATCTATCTACAGAGTCATTCAAATCAGCCATGAAGGAGTTTGAGATGACAGATCTTGGTCTTATGCATTATTTTTTGGGTATTGAAGTTCAACAATCAGAAGGTGAAGTTTTTATCTCACAAGCAAAGTATGCAAGTGACGTTTTGAAAAGGTTGAACATGTTGAATTGTAAGCCAGCACCAACACCAGTTGCAGTAAGTTTGAAGTTGAGCAAAGAGGATGAAGGATCGTTTGTGGATCCAACATTGTTTTAAAAGTTGGTTGGAAGTCTTATGTATTTGACGGCCACAAGGCCTGATATCATGTATGGTGTGAGCCTCATATCAAGGTTCATGGAATCTCCAAAAGATTCACATTGGCAAGTTGGAAAAAGAATTTTGAGGTATGTACGTGGAACAAGAAATTATGGAATTCTTTATTCAAGTTCAGATGAGTTCAAACTCATTGGTTATACAGATAGTGACAATGCTGGAAGTATAGATGATCGGAAAAGCACATCCGGCTATACTTTTCACTTTGGAACATGAGTGGTTTCATGGGCATCAAAGAAGCAGTCCATTGTCACATTATCTTCAGTAGAAGCAGAGTATGTAGCAGCAACAGGAGCAGCATGTCAAGCTATTTGGATGAGAAGAGTGTTGACAGATTTACAACAGAAACAAGAGGAAGCTACACAGATTTTTTGTGACAACAACTCAGCCATAGCATTGTCCAAAAATCATGTTTTTCATAAGAGGAGCAAGCATATTGATACGAGGTATCATTTCATCAGGGAGCTGGTAAACAACAAGAAAATTCATCTTGAATTTTGTAGATCTGAAGATCAGTTTGCAGACATTTTTACAAAGGCTTTAGCAAAAGAAGTTTTCGAATATTTGAGAGATTGTTTGGGAGTATGTAATCCTGCACATGGCAGATCTGAAAAAGCAAACACAACTCTAAAAGAATGAAAGCTACAATTTGAAATTAAGGGGGAGTGTTGGAAATATGCATGTGATGCATATTTAATTCCAACTATAGCTTTTTTAGGAAAGCTAATTTTAGCTTTAGTCTTGTTTTAGTTTGCTTTAGTTAAGTTAGCTTTATCTTATTTTTATCATTAGATTTAATTCAAATAAATCTGTTTTAAATCATGCATAGCATGCAACTGTTTTAAAGCATGAGTTTAGATTTAGAATGCTCAGTTGAAGAGCTGTTAGTGGGTGAGTTATTCTATTTAAATAACAGCAATTGTAATTGCTTTGTATGCACACAGAAAGGTGTGAAATCTGCATAAGCAAGGAAGGATGTGCATTGAAAGCACACAGCTGCACGCACAGCTTGATTGTAAAGAGCTGAAGCTCTGAGTATGATGAAGCTTTTATTAATGGAGATTATGCACAGCGGTGCTGGTTCGAATATTCATCTATTTATGCAAGTTATTTAAGTATTCTGTTTATTTCTTTTATGTTGTTTGTTGTGTAAGACTGCACCAGAACCTTTCAACAAAAAATATCAGCCTGCTCCCGTGAAGCCTAACAATGTGGTTTCCCGACCAAGTTTTACTTCTGCTTCTAGTCCTCGTCCGGTACATCAGCAGGATGTACAGTCCTCTATTATGTCTTCTCTTCTGCCCAAAGGCTTCCAGAGGCGGTTTTCTCAGAGAATCCTTACACCCCAAGGATCTCTTAATTCATCATGTATTCCTGAGCAGAACCAAAACTTGAAGCCTTCCGATGACCCCGAAGTAAGAAAGTCGGACAGCTCTAAAAGTGCTGTTTCCTTGTCTGCCAATTCTCATTTTCCTGTAGGGTTTAAGAGTCGCTTTGCAGCCAAATTTTGCAAAAATGAAATTTCTCAAATCAGCAATGACTTGAAGAAGCCTAGTGAAGTAGATTGCTCCCTAATCTTGATGTCCTCTGATGCCATTTCAAACAATGCTCCTGATCAATATGAGACTCCTTGTAAGGTAACTAAAGCAAATCCTGTCACTAAGAATGCTGTCGAAGAAAACACACCCTGCAAATCAATCCTGGCGTTTGAGAGTAAAAGTCCACCTATGTTTAAAGGTTGTTTTACTCCCACAACACATGTTGCCGCTGATTCCTGTCCCCAGAAAGCAGGTTCTATTGTTTCCTCTGCTCACAATACTCCTGCAGTTAAGAATCTATTGAAGTCTAGTGTCAAGAATTCCATCAGTAGAAGGTCTCTCCGTTTTGAGAATAGTCCAAATTCACCCAATGCATCTCCTCCTGTCTCATCTCCCAAAACTATCAGTTTTGCGTCTCCAGATTCTTCATGTGTTTCTAAATCCTCTGGACAGAAGTCTAAAACTTCCAAGGTCAGAAGAGCAGTGGTGTTTAATAAATCAAACAAAA